>CM033474.1:47783635-48216135 GCA_019447015.1 Hymenochirus boettgeri | reverse complement strand
GATTGGCATACTAAATAGAGATGGACCGGATTGTGGAACCAAACCTGGTTCCATGGCAGATCTTCGAGATCTGCCAATCCGCGGATTTTCCCAAACCCACCTTTGAACATTTTCGAAGATTTTCATGTATCAAATTCACCAATGGCAGCTGTTTTTACCCGTACCTCCTGGGTATAAAAGCAGCTAGACAGGTGCCACTTTGTCAGTGTATTAAAGTGAGTTTAGTGGAGACCTGACAGTGTAGGAGTTAGAGAGTTTTTTCCATGCTATCGAAGCTTTCTGTGTGTGAATTTTAGTGTGGTGGATTAGCACTTGTTGTTAACCACTCCTGTATTCACACAATTTGGGACCCAAAAGTCCTTTTGAGGACTAACCCCCCCCCCCATAAGTTTTTTGGACAAATTTAGTGTTAGGCCTTTTAGAGGTCTACTGGCCCTATTTAAAAAAAACACAGTATTGCAGTTTAGCGATACAGTGCATTATCGATAATGTACAACCGCAGCAGTAAATTAACGCTGAACGTTCGTTAATTAACAAACCAATTCTGGAGGACCAAGACAGTGATATGGATGTCAAAATGACGCACCAGCCAGTGCTATGTAGCCCCTCCATTATAGTGCACTTCTAGCGCTGTATGTGCCTTTTGCCCATTGGAATGCTCTAAATCCAGGGGCAAGCGCAGGATTGTTAAGGGGGGATTTCTGAAGAAGCACAGTAGGAAGTTCATGACTAGAGATGGACTAGACCCAAACTTGAACACACAAATTTGAACGTTCGATAATTATCGATAATAAATTCATGTTCCCAGACTTTAGCGCTCCTATACAGAAAATAGAGGAGCGGTCACCTACCCCCTCTGTTAGCGGAGCTTCACATCAGTGGCCTTTCAGCATGTCCTTGAAAACATATACACTGCAAATAACAGGTTTCAAGCTTTAGGGTTTTAAAACTTCACCTTTATTTGTAAGCAATTCTGATTGGATACATTAAAATTATTTTAGAAAGAATCTGATTGGTATACTAACCAATAAGGTTCTTTTTCAATCAGAATTGGTTACAATCTGATTGGTCTGTTCCCCAGACCATTTCTGAGGTCCCGGAGCCATTTACAGTAAGTTACTGTATCATTTTTTGCGAAATTTTTGAAAATTCCTTGGAAAATTTGAAAACTATCGAATGCGGCTCGAAAAAAGAATGCGGAAGCTCGAAAAAAGGTGCAATCGTGAGGAAAGTTTGTTTTTTTCTGGATGTATGTACGTGGTCCCCAGACAATTTCCCAGGTCCCACAGCCATGTACAGTAAGTTACCATTGCTGTTTTACCTTATATTTAGGCGGATCTGTGCAGATTTTTTTCTCCCATTGACTTTAATGGGTTTTTACGCGGATTTTCAAATTTTCGAAAATCCGCGAATCCACAGGTGGAACGGATTTTAGAAGTTTCGGCCATCTCTATTAACAAGCATAACAAGACATCATATTAACTTTTCATAAATCCCAATGTCACAACTCCATTTTTAATATATCTCTTCCTAGGTTATGACATCATCAAATAGTTACACCATTTAATCTTTAGTGAGTGTTCCAGAACCCAAGTGAATTCCAGAATTACATATAGCCACCTATTGAACAAGTTATATTATTACATGGATTCCTTAAAAACAATAACAGAAATAGATATAAATTGTAATCTTTATTTAGACAATATGGTGCTAACGTCCCAAAGTTGATGTTCCCTATTCCCTTGGAAACTAGAATGAACACTCTCCAGGACAGTAAATTTCAAGTCCCTTCCCACGTGTCCCTGTTCCAAGAAATACTTAGACAAAGGCAAATTAGATAATCTTTGGGTAACTGAAGAATTATGCTGTGATATACGTGATTTTACATTCTGTGTGGTCTCCCGTACATCGAGGACAGACTATCATGTATACCACATATAGAGAATCACAGGTATACTTCCCCCTTATGTCTATCTTTTCTCCTGTCCTGGGGTGCTCAAATATTTTCCCCTTTAGTACCAAATTACAGTATACACAATTATAGCAAGGCTGCATACCTGTGAAGGTTCTCCTTCATGGTCATGGTATATCTGTTGTATTCAATTAGATCAACTGGACTTGAAGTTTAGTTCTTGAGGACGTTTTGCTAGTCATCTGACTGGCTTTCTCAATTCAGAATGACTTGTACAAAAATCTTTGGCAATTATGTACCCTGGAAAATCCCAATTAGCATATCACAGCCAAGTGTTAAGGGCATGATTGGATAGTGGCTAAGAGGTGTTATAGGAAACCAAGCCTAAATAGAGGTGGGGGGGTTCGACACCAACTGTCTGCCATGTACAATGCTGTTTTGA
The DNA here is from genome assembly GCA_019447015.1 of Hymenochirus boettgeri. NCBI lineage: Eukaryota > Metazoa > Chordata > Amphibia > Anura > Pipidae > Hymenochirus > Hymenochirus boettgeri. The sequence continues at coordinate 48,213,781 of CM033474.1, read as the reverse complement.
CACCTTACTCTGGGCATTCCTGTAACACCACTTAGCCACTATCCAATCACGCCCTTAACACTTGGCTGTGATATGCTAATTGGGATTTTCCAGGGTACATAATTGCCAAATTCTTGTACAAGTCATTCTGAATTGAGAAAGCCAGTCGGATGACTAGCGAAACGTCTTCAAGAACTAAACTTCAAGTCCAGTTGATTTAATTGAATACAACAGATATACCATGACCTGGATGAATGAGAACCTTCACAAGCATATTTCAAATCATTTTGGGGAGAAAACCCTCAAACTTGTATGGCAATATGAAAAGACAGCAAGGAAATTGTCAGACTACAAAAACCACCTGTGATTTAACCTCCAATGCAGACAACAAAGGTTAGTACCATGCAGCACATGTCTGGATTCCACAGTTAAAGGCATCAGAGCCAAACAGATACTGCAAAAGGCTCAAACACAGCTCCTAAATGAACGGGTACGACAGACACATTTTACAGTCGATGCTTTAATGCACAACATTAGTCAACTAGAACAGAACCTGGCCTCACAGCTGCCTGTGGCCATCTGGGAAAGAGTGATGGGGTTCACCAAACAAGCACAGCTTTCTCATCACTGTAAGGGCAAACAAAGGCAACAGAACAAGTTCTCTAATCTTTCATCCCAGAACACCCCAAAGGAGAACAACTACCTTGGAAACAAAAGGAGGGAAGTGTCACTTCATCAAACAAGAAGGAATGGGTGAGAAATGTGTCTAACAGGACCCTGACCCAGCCAGAAATGGAAGTCCTTGCTAAGGGCTTGAATTTTGCCATCACTCCTAAAGCCATCCCTGTGTTGGATATTATAGCAGCCACAGAAGCCTCAATTCCCAATAATAAGGTACCACAGAGTGAGGCAGAACAACTTCGCCTTCAGGTATCTGCAGCCTTAGCCAGTGCTAAACCTCCTTCATCTAACCTGACCACAGGAAATAAGAGCCTTAACATCCCTCAAGAAAGATTCCAGTATCACCATTCTACCGGCAGACAAGGGAAGATGCACAGTGGTACTCAACACCTCAGATTACCATGATAAGGTGATCATGCTCCTAGCCGATAACAACACATATGAGGCTTTAACAAGGGATCCCACCAGCCGTTACAAGAAAAGCGTCATAGACTTACTACAACAGCTTCAAAAGGATAAAGCCATTGATCGAGCAATGTATCATCGCCTGTACCCTGGTGAGGCACATCCATGCATATATGGACTCCCAAAGATGCATAAGGAAGGGGCACCACTAAGACCTATAGTCAGCAGCATCGACTCTGTAACAAACAAGGTAGCAAAATACCTAGCCAACATCTTAGGATCATTGGTGGGAAGTTCTAAGCATCACATCCAGAACTCTCAGGATTTCACCAACAAGATTGAAGATATAGTACTTGGTGCAGAAGAAACTATGGTGTCCTATGATGTGACATCTCTCTTCACCTGTATACCCACCAAGGAGGCTGTTGACATGGTGAGAAAAAGGCTGGGCCAAGACAGCACTCTTACCAGCAGAACTGATCTCAACCCAGAACAGGTGTGTTCCTTACTGGACTTGTGCCTGAATACCACCTATTTCAAATACAGGGATAAGTTCTATTCACCCATTGTGGCCAACCTTTACATGGAGGACGTAGAAAAACAGGCACTTAATACCTTTAAGGGCATAGCACCCAGCCACTGGTTCAGATATGTGGATGACACCTGGGTTAAAATCCATCAGAAGGAAGTACAAGCTTTCACAGAACACATCAATGCGGTAGACCAAAACATCAAATTTACAAGGGAAGAGGTACAAAACAACAAACTGGCTTTCTTGGACTGCTTGGTAGAAGTTAAGGAAAATGGTAAACTGGAAGTAGAGGTTTACGGAAAACCAACACACACAGATCAGTATTTGATGTTTGACTCCCACCACCCTTTAGATCACAAGCTGGGTGTCATCAGAACCCTGCAACACAGAGCTGAGAACATCCCCACTAGCACCGAGGTGAAGGCGAAAGAAATGAAACATCTCAAAAGGAGCCCTTAAAACTTGTGGATATCCAGACTGGGCCTTTGTCAAAAGAAGTAGAAGGAAAGAAAAGAACACGAATACCAACAGTGAAGGAGAAAAGCAAGACAGGAGAAAGGACATGGTCATTCCATATGTAGCAGGGGTCTCCGAGAAATTAAGAAGAATTTTCAAAAAACACCATATCCCTGTCTGCTTTAAACCGAACAACACACTGAGGCAGCAATTGGTACATCCAAAAGACCCAATACCGAAACACAAGAAAAGCAACATCATATACGCAGTGCAGTGCAGTGAAGAATGCTCTGATTTGTATGTGGGGGAGACCAAACAGCAACTGCATCAACGTATGGCCCAGCACAGAAGAGCCAATTCCTCGGGTCAGGACTAAGCCGTGGACCTGCATCTTAAGGATAAAGGACATACCTTTGAAGATTGTAATGTTAACATATTGGCAAAGGAACGTGACTGGTTCAAGAGAGGTGTTAAGGAGGCCATTTATGTGAAAATAAAGAAACCAAGCCTAAATAGAGGTGGGGGGGTTCGACACCAACTGTCTTCCATGTACAATGCTGTTTTGACACCTTACTCTGGGCGTTCCTATAACATCTCTTAGCCACTATCCAATCACGCCCTTAACACCTGGCTGTGATATGCTAATTGGGATTTTCCAGGGTACATAATTGCCAAAGATTCTTGTACAAGTCATTCTGAATTGAGAAAGCCAGTCGGATGACTAGCGAAACGTCTTCAAGAACTAAACTTCAAGTCCAGTTGATCTAATTGAATACAACAGATATAAGGCTGCATACCCTGTCTTCCTGTTGGTAACCATGTAGTATATTGTTTGTTCTTTCTCTTCACTTTGGTAGATGTAACTATCCCCCAAACTCCTTTACTAATGGGTATGCTTGTCCCAATAGATACCAGTGTTTCCTTATAATATTACCAATTTGGGGACTCAGGTGTGTAAACTATGATACAAATGCCACTCTAGAGGATTCACTACACCCTCTTCTCTTATGTCCCTCTTGTTCACTCTCCCGCACTCTGTGTATTGATCAAGTACATATCTTGGACACCCACGTTTTTCAAATGTTAAAATCATTTCTCTTATCTGTCTCTCCCTAACCTCCTGTTCACTGGCTAGTTGCTTAACCCTTGTAAGTTGGCTGATAGGTATTGCTGATTTAATGTGTTTTGGATAATGACTGTTAAAGTGTAGAATTTGATTTTGGTCTGTTGGTTTTGAATATAATTTTGTATGGAGTCCCTCATTCCTATATACAGTGACATGACAAGGAAATTGATTTCTCTGTAATCACTAACCATAGTGAACAAGATAGAAGGATGCATTCTATTAAGGTCCAGGTGGAACCTCGACAGGGACTCAACATCGCCCCGCCAGAGGATGAACATATCATCTATGAATCTCCACCAGGCCAAATAATTGTCCCGGAAGAGTTCATGTCGATAGACATGTCCATCCTCCAGCCATGCCACAAAAGCATTGGCATACGATGGGGCCACGTTGGACCCCACCGCAGTCCCTCTGAGCTGTAAAAAGAATGCATCCCGAAATTGGAAATAGTTTCTAGTCAACACTATGTCCAAAGTTTCCATAACAATGTTTAAATGTTCCTCTGGATATTTAGCTTGGGTTTCTAAAATCCAACTTGTGGCTCTCATACCATCGGTGCGGGGTATAGAGGTGTACAAACATGCCACATCGAGTGTGGTAAGTAACACCTCTTCACTCCGCCCGATGTCAACATCATTTAATTTAGCCAAAAAAACTGTGCTGTCCCTGATATATGATGGTGTTCTATGTGTCAGTGGACCCAGGACCCCATCCAACATCGTTGCCAAAGGTGTGAACGCACACTCAACACCAGAAACTATCGACCACCCTGGCGGCTCCAAGGAATTCTTATGTATTTTAGGCAACGTTTAAAGTTGGGGGTCCTGGGTTCACCAACCAACAACACCTTTTTGAGGTCATCAAAGATGACTCCCATATCCAGATACTTTTCCAAATGACTCTCAATATATTTCTTAATATCCTTAATTGGATCAGTCATAAGTTTCATTTACACCTCCGTATGTGCCAATTGAGAAAAAATCTCCTTAATGTAATAAGAAGTATCTAAAATCACTATCGTCCTGCCTTTATCAGACGGTTTGATAGTGATTTATTAATTTTGTGCCAACCTCCTAAGAGTCTTCCTCTCTTCCTTTGTGATCTTATGATTCTTATAGATATTAGGAGTTTCCAATAGCTCCCCGATTATCACGTTGGATACACTTGATGTAGGTTTCTACTGGAGGATTAGTGGGAGGTGTGACGGATGCACTACAACCCTCAGCCCAGAGGGCGCTCTGAGCACACTTAGCTCCCTGCGAAAACCCCAAAACCCGACCGAGAGTTGCCTGTCAATTATATATATTTACCATGAACCATCGGTAACTGCCACCAGGTGTGTTTAAACGGTACACCAACCTACCCAGCATGCACAGCTGTACAATAAAACTAATAATAATTACCATTAATTCGCTACCACGTACAAGTAGGAATAGAACAGCATACAATAGAATATAATAAACTGGTAAAACGTACTGTCTCAGAGGCAGAGTTCCTTAGTTCTAATTAGAGCAATCAGAGATTCAGCTAACGATTCGAATATCATTTAATATGAACAAAAACAGTGCAAACAATAAACTACAGAAAAATATAACAGACAAAATACAACATAAGAAACAGTAAAACAAAATGGGATGATAAGTGAAAATAATACTTAATGTCAGTCCTTAACGTTATGGTAATGGAGAGCTAGCTCTTTGGATTTCAGCACCATTTTTAAATGGGTGGAACCAATTACCCACACCCAATCATAGAAAGGGGTGGGCTGAGCTAGAGGAGTGTAACACACTCCAGGTGGTCTCCCCGACACACCCACAAGGTGGCTGTCCCTGCAAACTCCTTTATGTCGTTGGGGTAACGTGCCATAAAGCGCCTACTTACAAATCCTGGTTCAGGGCGACCAGATGAATTCGTAGATACCAAATTCAATATGGTTACTTCTTGTTAATACATAAACCAACCAAAAGTGTCTCTGTCACATTCCACACCAAGTAGACCAGGGCTGTTTAGATTCCAATGAAATAGCTTTCACCCGAGTCCACTTTCAAAAACAGTTCACATAAATTATGCTCATAAAAAGAGATAGGAGTCTTGATATATGTTTTGCTTTCTAATATGAATATGAACTGGGGATGGAATCCTTGTAATTAACCCCTGCTGATTTCTAAGTCTGGGGTCTGTTTACCACCTGACAGCTGGGACCACAGGATGTCCTTTCATCCTGGCTAACTATACATAATGAAATAACTTGTCTCCACATTAACCAAATACACAACATATCTTGTCCAGACAGACAATAATACATTTAAGACTGCACAATCACATACAATAATACAGATCAAAACATAAGAAATTGGGGAATCATATACCAATATAGAGATTATAATATACATTTCCCCATATAAATATACAATAATCACATGACTGTGTCAGAAGGTGGCACATATTTACTTTTAATCTTCAAACCAAACAAATCAGGAGTTAAAGGAACTGTAAACCCATATACCAAACATTTGAAGTCTTTGCCATGCGTTTGTATTATTCACAGGGAGGTGAGAACGCATATTCTCACCTCCCTGTGAATAATATTTTGCTCAGGGGACACTGGAACTTACCTTCGCTCCACGACCATGCGCCGACCATGCGCGCTCTCTTAGGCGAGATAGGGCGCACGATTGGGACAGAACAGCTGTTCTGTGCAGGAGCGTCTGCGAGCGGAGCAGAGCGAAGGTAAGTTCCAGTGTCCCCTGAGCAAAATATTATTCACAGGGAGGTGAGAATAAGCGTTCTCACCTCCCTGTGAATAATACAAACGGAGGGCAAAGACTTTAAATGTTGAGTTTACAGTTCCTTTAAACAGACAATCAGGGAGATTCAATAAAAGTTCTTATCGTTTAGAATGGTGCTAATTTTCCCAAACCAATCAGATCTTATTTAACATTTGAAAGCTAACACCTGATTGGTTGGTGCAAAATTAGCACCATTTTAAACGATAAGAACTTTTATTGAATAACCCTGTTTGTCTACATCAAGTTTAGCTTGTTCTGCAAAATACACCTTTAATCATAATGTGAGAAAGAAACAATATAAATCTATATCTAATTTGAACATGTCCAATTGTGCAGTAGGGCAAAAGCCCAAATCCCTTGATAATACACGATTTTCCACCGAGGTGAGAGTCACTTTGGACAAATTGTACATTATTTGTTGCTTCGAGTCTAATCCCCACTTGGTTCCCATCTTGTCTTTTTCTTGTCCCTGTTATGGCTTCTGCCCCCTCTCCTTCTCCTCCGGGGTACGTTAGCTGTTGGAGGGAAAAACATAATTATCCCCACATGAATTTCCTCTCGGTTTACAGGGGGTTGTGCCAAATCCGGTGTCGACTGGGACCATCTGGGTTTATTATAATTGTATTGGGTTATCATATCTAGACCACCTATACACCTTTCCCATTGCATAGTCATTTTTAGCTATTTCAAACTTATTCTGCTTATTTTTTTCACCCTCCTTCTTATAATTAGCCAGTCTCTCATTTAATTTGGTATTAGTCCATTAACTCATTTTCCAACATACATTCCTTTAGTTTACCTGATGTATTACTAAGTGGCCCTTCTACAACAGTTATTTCCTTTATAATGTATTCAATAGTTAATGTTATGAGATCCATTGAGCATTTATTCAGAATTTGAGCAAAGCGTACCTTGTATGCCTCATTTGTTGGGAGAAAGAGTTGGTCATAGACCACGCGGTATCCACTTATGGACGAAATACACAGCAAGCGTCACTCCATGCAGATCAAGATCGGTGTTCCTCTTTGTCAAGACCTATTGTTGTCTCTGCAGATGGGTGCTCAACAATTGACTCAGGAAATCTGTCCGGACCTGGAAACCACTCACTATCTCCTGGGCCTCCATATCAGTGTAGCTGAACATGCCACCCTCCGCTCCATCCATGGCATCCTCGTGGCATGACTGTAATTGATGACATCACTTCTGATTTACCCAGTCAATACCTCTCGCGTATTCTCATGAGATTACGGGTACTCGATCTGTCTGGCAATCAATATCAATGATAAGTATACCAGCAGATAAACAAAATAAGCCTTTTATTAAAGCATCATCTTTCAGCATACATCAATGTGTAACGTTTCAGGAGCCTCTGATCCCTTCATCAGACATAGCAAATCAGACATATGCAAATATATAAATATAAAAGAAAAAGGAGACACACCACAATTTTGCCAATTAGAAACTGTTTTATCAGAGAAAACACATAATACCCACCACACAGCGACGTTTCAGGAGTCGTGCCCCCTTTGTCAAGCTGTGGTTACAGCCTGTGTGTATTTTCAAACAATACGGGCAGAGGAGCATAAGATCTGTGGATTTCATATCAGCACAGCTAACTGTGGGCCATAGCCTTATAAATAGTGATGGGGACCTACTGTACCATTTATGGGTGCACCACTCACACTTTTTATTTAACTGAAGTTTAAAACTTTAAAAAGTTAAAACTTACCTCCCAATGGACAGGTGGCCACTACAGTATGCTCACAGTATTATTAGATTATTCTATAATGTATTCTTCAGAAGCACTGTGTTAAATGCACATCAGAATATTACTTGAAAGAATTTGTATAGGAAGAGTTATGTTAATTAAGCTATCAGCGGGGGGCGTGGCTTGCATGGAGAGCCGAGCGGTAGCAAACTAAGAGAGCTCCGCTTACTCTCTGCTTACCAACCGTGACCACCGCTACGGACAGGGACCTAAACACGATCTACAGCTAGACCGAACCCTCCGGAACAAAATGACTAGGGGGGGAGCCGCAAGAAACAAAAATAAACCGAACAAACTCACATGTTACTTCCCGGCCGGATCACAGCAGTCCAGGCAGAACAAAGATGGCGCCGACACAGAAAACACGCTGCTGGAGATGGAGGATGATCCGGAGTCCCAGACAGTTCTGACACCTAAAAAAACAAAAGAAGACTCAAAGGTTAGTCTGAATCTAAATAAAATACAAAGCCTCAAAGCACACCAACAAAAGAGGACCACACAACCACAGTTATGGGCACAACAACAAAAAATAACTCAATAGACAGGGCTGAACTGGAGAATAACACACAGAGGGACTCCCTCTGAACTCCCAACATGAAGGGGAAACCAATACACAAACGAATGTTTCAATACATTCCCAGGAATCGACAGCCCATAACCCTCACTATTCTGAAAGAACTGTTTGTATCACAACACAAAGCCCTAATAACTGACTTTTCTCACTGATAAAAGATGTTAAAGCTGACATAGTATCTATGGGGAAGAACAAACTACATAGAGAATAAATTCGGCGAATACGTACAATCCTATAATGACCTGGTGGATTCACATACTAATCTCTTAGACACTGTGTCTAACCTGCAAAACAAAATCACAGACCTTGAAAATAGATCCGTAGAAATAACCTGAAAATAAGGGGGATCCCTGAATCTGTACGAAACGACCAGCTAATGAGCTACACACAAGAATTGTTTTTTAATCTTGCTGCCCGAAGCAGCTGAGATCGACCTGGTAGTCGACCGCATACACAGGCTGCCTAAATCCAAAACAGCCCCCTACAGTGCACCCGGGATACCATACTCAGAATGCACTTCTTCCAGATAAAAGACAAACTGGTCAAGGAAATGAGGTACTCTAAATCCTTACCACAAAAATATCAGAATCTACAATTTCTGGCTGACCTGGCTCCAAAACCATACTGCAGAGGAAACAATTCTCTGAAATAACAAATATTCTAAGGTCAAGAAAGATAAGATACGCCTGGGGTTTCCCTCTTCGTCTTAATATTTCTACGGAGACTCACAACACACTGTAACATCATTGGATGAAGCAAAAACCTTATTAAAAAAATGGGGAATATGGAGATCTGTCTCAACATACCTGACACTTCCCCTCACCACAGCACCTCACCAAAAAAACTAACCAAGGATTGGATACATGGAAGCATCCTCCGAAAACCAGAAAGATTAACATAGATAAAAACTAGAAAATAACAAAAGAAATAAAACTATCCTACTGAAGACATCCCACTGAATTGGCTAGCCCTGGAAAACCCAAAAACTAAAAGACGAGGAGAGGGGAAGAAGGAGGGGGGGAGAACAGGAGACACAAAGTCCATCATTACTCCCCTTCATACCATCTCATGTACCAAATGTAATAACCTTAAACAACTGGAGTTGCTGGTCGCTTTAATGTGATGGGGGGAGGAAGGAAAAATAGTGAATGTATTACTTAATATGCCTTAAAAATGCTGGGAGGGAAGGGGTAGAGGGAAAGGAAAGGGAAAAAAGATTGTGTGCTTTTTTTATATGTTTTTTTTTTTTTTTTTTTTTTTCTCTCCCCTCATTATGCAAACTACAAAGCAACTAGTGAAAATATCGTTTGATGTGCAAAAAGAAAGTAGTGAATGAATGTATTACTTAATGTGCCTTAAAAATGCTGGGAGGGAGGGGGTTGAGGGAAGGAAGAGGGAAAAGGATTGTGTGCTTTTTTATGTTTTCTTCTTTTTTTTTTTTTTTTTTTCTCTCTCCTCATTATGCAAACTACAAAGCAAACTAGTGAAAGATTGGTGATGTACAAAGAAAAATAGAGAATGTTTACTTAATGTGCCTTAAAAATGTGGGAGGGGGAGGGGGTAGAGGGAAGGGAGGGGAAAAAGGATTGTGTGCTTTTTTTATATGTTTGTTTTTTTTTTTTTTTTTTTTTTTTTTCTCTCCCCTCATTATGCAAACTACAAAGCAAACTAGTGAAAGTATCGCTTGATGTACAAAGAAAAGTAGTGAATGTGTTACTTAATGTGCCTTAAAAATGCTGGGGGGGGGGTGGGGGGAAGGGAAGGGGAAAGGAGGCTGTTGTTTTTGTGTTCTTTTCCCCTCCTTTCCCTTCTGGCGAATATTCTGGCTGGGTGGGGGGAGGACTGATACCAGAAAATGGTAAGCAAAGTATAATGCTCCAAAACTGCCACACGAAAAGTGGTAAACTTAATGTTTTTTATGTTTAATGTTTTTATGTTAAATGTTGTTATGTCGATGCTGAAAGCTGGTTTAATTGTGTTTACACTTTATCGATCTATACACACTTATGTTATAAAATAGATAATGCAAAAAAATGTTTATGTAATACTCTTCTATACAATCAATCTTATACACACCTAAACAAAAAAAGGCACAAACATCAAATCACAACTTATATAACAAATAAAGGTTTTTGCAGTTATGCTAATAAGAAGATCTACCCAAACCTCACAAATATAATTAAATGACAATTAAAATAATGACTTACAACATTAGAGGACTAAACTCTCCCCAAAAGAGATACAACACATGGAAAGAAATTGTAAATACCAAAGCTGAAATTATATGTCTACAGGAAACTCACTTACAATCACAAACACACACACGTTTCACCATAAAAAATAATCAAGAATATACCACTCCACCCAAGAGAAAAAGAAAGGGGGTACCTGTATCATAATCAAAGCTCCATAGCCTTCCAAGAAAATCAAGTAACAACAGACAAATCAGGAAGATTTGTAATACTAGATTGCAACATTAATAACAAACGATTCACAATAGTAAACATATATGCACCCAACACAGGACAAACAAATTCATCAAAAAAATAATCAACAAAGTAAGAAAAAACCACACCCAAACTTAATAATATGTGGTGATTAATCTAACTCTTGACAACCAAAATATACAAAATGCAAACAAAAAAGAAACCCAGACAATACACACTAAGAAACATCCTTAAAACAGAAGATTTATACGATCATGGAGATCATTCATCCCCTAGACCAAGACTTCACCATATACTCAAAACACACAATACTTTTCAAGAATTGATATGATACTACTAGATAAAGGCTCTTACAAAAAACAGAAATGCATCCATAGGTATAAGAACATATCAGATCATGCTCCACTAATAATATCAATTAAAGAAAATAATTCTCCACAACACATATTTATGGAAACTAAACCCTACCTTCTTAGTATTCCAGAATACAAAGAACAGATAAACTCAGAACTCAAAAATACTTTGAAATAAACGATACAGGAGATATATCGCCATTCTCGGTATGGAATGCCCACAAAGCATATATGAGAGGCACGCTCATTAAAATAGCATCCACACTCAAGAAGAAAACATTAGCAACAGAACAGAAATCTGCGATCAATAAGATCCTTAGAAGAAACCCATAAAACACCCCAACAACCGAAATACTTCAACAATTACAAAAAACTAAACCTACAATTACACCAAAAATAACATGCAAGAATTCGACAAATTCACTCGTAGACTGAAACTAAACTATTACTCAAAAGGCCGAAAGCAAGCAAACTCCTAGCAAATAAATTCAAAAATCACATAACCAAAACAAAAATCTCCTTTATACAAGATGAAAAAAAGGGTAAACTATACAACCCCCAAGACATACAAACCTATTTGCAAATTACTATTTAACTTTACAACCTCAATAAAGACCCCAACACAATACAAACCACTAAAGAAAATATAAATTCATTCCTAAACACACTAAACCTCAAAGCACTAACTAAATCACAACTACAAAACCTCAGTAACCCTATCACAAAAATCAGAAATCAACAAAGCCATATTTTCCCTTCCAAATAACAAGCACCAGGCCAAGACGGCTTATCAATGATACTACAAAACATATCCAGACACATTATCCCCACACCTACTCAAAGTATATAATAACGCAATCGAGAAAGGAGAATTCCCAGCTGAAATGACACAAGCCATTATCATCCCAATACCAAAGCAGAAAAGAACCTACCAAATCTCCAAACTTTAGACTACTATCTCTTATTAAACACAGATCTAAAAATTTACGCAAAAATTCTAGCCACAAGATTACAACCATACTTACCAAATTTAATAGCATCAGACCAGGTAGGATTTATCCAGGGAAGACAACCTGGAGACAATACAAGAAAAATAATAAATATAATAGACTGGGCAAATAACAAAAATATCTCAACTATCATACTTACCCTAGATGCCGAAAAGGCCTTCGATCGGATTAACTGGACATACTTAGACATATTTTAGATAAATATAATATAACAGGGTGGCTGAAAAGGGCGATTATGATACTATTGCAAACCCAACAGCGAAAGTACTATTCGCAAGTATGCTATCTAAATCATTTAACGCTATGAACGGAACAAGACAAGGCTGCCCTCTCTCCCCATTAATATTCAACCTAGCAATTGAACCACTAGCAGAAACAATACGCACAAACAAACATATCAAAGGAATTAAAATAGGAGAGACAGAACACAAAATCGGTCTATATGCTGATGACATCATCCTCACAATCTCTAAACCGCTTACCTCCCTTCCACACATACAAGACATACTACGGCAATTCAGCCATATTTCCTACTACAAAATTAATGAAACCAAATCTTCAATCCTGCCCATAAAAATATCAAATACACTACAAATATTCCTAGGGCCAAATATGCTTACAGGTGGGAACTAGAAAGTACAAATTATTTGTGGAATTAAATTAACCAACCACTCCTCGAAACTATATCAACACAATTTTGAACCTATAATGCAGAAACTCAAAAGACCCTATCACACTGGTCAACCAAATACCTCCATGGCTTAATAGATCACCATCCTAAAATGATCCTATTACCCAAATTACTTTATAAATTTAGAATCATACCAATCCAAATCCCAAACACCTTCTTTCAAGCACTAAACAAAATGATAAATAAGTTTTTGTGGACTAAAAAGAAAACACGCATAAATAACATTCCATGACTAAAACAAAAAAAGCAGGAGGAATCGCCCTCCCAAATCTAAGAGATTATTACTTAGCAGCAATAATGGATCAGGCCAGATTTTATTGGGCACAAAAAAAACGAACAGAAAAAATGGGTTAATTAGAAGAAAATACCATTAATAATAAAAACCTACCAGCCTTACTGGGAGCTTTAGCATTCAATCCAAAATACCACCCTTCCCACTGTCTTCAATAGAAACTACCTGAGATATGGAAAGAAGTAATCAACTCACACGATCTCAAGACACCCCTGACCACAACTTACAACAATAGACAGCCTAATAACAACATACCGAATTTGAATATCAAAGACTGGAACAAAACTAGCCCAATATATATCTCAGACCTAATCCAAAATGATAAATTCATAACATTTGAAGAATTTCAAAAAAATCACTATACAGAAATCAGATTGGCTAAAATACAACCAAATAATAAGCTTCATCCAAAACAAAATAACAATGAAAGCGGAACCCAACATATACCTACTAGATCATTCTACACACAACAGAAAATAGGAAAAAATCAATATCTATAATCTACCAATTACTACATCAAAAAAATGAATTCACAATATTACCATGTATGAACAAATGGGAACAAGAACTACACAAAAACATCAATCCAGACCAGTGGAAAGAATCATTATACACCCCATTTAAAATGACCAGATCCATTTCATTATGGGAAACTGACAGAAAAATATTTTATAGATTCTACCTAACCCCATACGAAATATCCAAATGGTCTCGAACATACTCCCCCCAATGTTGGAGGAATTGCTCCTCTATAGGATCCTTTGAACATATGTGGTGGTCTTGTCCAAAAATTAGGAAATGCTGGCATAGGGTATTTAAATTCTTGTCCAACCTTTTGGGAGTACAAATCCTACCACAACCCACCTTAGCCTTATTAAACATAGGTCTAAACAAATTCCCTGAAAATATGGCTACAATCATCTACCATGCACTTATGGCTATGAAACGCCTGATAATTAAATATTGGAGAACAGAGAAAGATCTGAAAATGGGAGAAATTCTACCCCTACTAAATCATTATATGATATATGAAAAAGCATATGCAATTACACAACAAAAATTTCCAACATTCTACAGGAAGTGGGAAGCGTGGTATATAGATAATAGATCAATGCAATAACTAACAAAGATCTATAACTACAATCTTAGGAAATTCCTTCAAGATATATAATACAAATAAATCTGGATCTTCAATAAAACTAACTGAATATATATGATTTTATGTCAAACAAATGAGAAACTGTAACTCTGTGTATAAGATTTATCCTTCAAGAACAAAAATGTAATGTTATGTTTACCTGTTGAAAATTGAAAACCCAATAAAAACTAATGGTATAAAAAAAAAAAAAAAATTAAGCTATCAGCATGCTTTACATAAATGGGTGGGGCTATGACATCACTACCGATATAGTGATAGAAGCACATAGCATAACGGTGGTCATAAAAGCTACAATCTGATCGTACGCGGATTGTATGGTCAGAATTGCCAGTCGGACAAAAAAATTTCAACTGGCCCAATGGGGAAATTTATTGGAAGATCATTGAGATATTTTTCTATGATCTCCCATACACGATCCAACAATCTTACAATATCGGGATATTCCGATATCGTACGACCGGGATCTAAGCATCTATGGCCACCATAAATTGCAATGACATAAATTATATAGTAAAAGGAAGCAGCCTTTGATTCTGCTTTGAGAATCAAAGCCCAGAGATAAAGAATGAGGCAGTTCAGGGAAAAAGCCAACAACAAGTAAATAATCAATTGGGAGTCAGCATAGATAGGGTTCTGTAACACTACTGTCTCACGTTCTGTTTTATCTGTCCCTATGTAGACACTTGCTGATGTCTCTGACATGGGGTTTGGTTAGTTTCCTACATTACATGAAGTGAAACACTTGCACTACTTTCAATAGGCTTTAAAACCCGCATCAGGAAATTTCCTGATGAAGACTCCTGCATGTGTTGAAACGCGTCAACTATGTTTGATGAATAAAATAAACTTTGAAAAATAGACCCATGAGTGCTTATTATATAGTAAATAAGGTACCCCCAACTATAAATTATAAGAATATCACCAAGTCACCAAGGAGTTATGTGTAAGGGAAAGTTTAAGTATAAACTTTGAATTTGGCTTGAAAGGCTGCATTTTGGAAGGGAATGTGTGTGTTTGTGCTGCAGATTTTAAAACTCAATTATGGCTGTCACATGAATGAATAGGTAGGTCAGTTGGTGTGTTAGAAGTTAAAAAAAACTAACTTTTTCGATTATTGATCAAAATTTGTTTTTTTGACTATAGTTACCCTTTAAGTATGGCTGCCACAGTAATGGAGGGGTAGGTCAGTAGGTGTGTGTACCTGTGTCAGGTTGTGGGTTAAAAAAATAAAAAAACTTTTTTGATGAATGGTCAAAATTTGTTTTTTAGACTATAGTTAACAGTTAAGTATGGCTGCCACAGAAATGGAAAGGTAGTTTAGGTGTGTGTACATGGGTCTGGTTGAGGGGTATTTTTTTTTGTGTTTTCCATAAAACTAACTTATATTGAGGATATATCAAAATCTGTTTTTTTGGACTTTATTTACCCTTTGTAAATAAAGCTGCCACAGGAATAGAAGGGTAGGTCAGAAGGTGTGTGTACCCATGTGAGGTTGGGGGTATGTTTTTTTGCATGTATGACCATATAACTAACTTTAATTGAGCATATAACAAAAGTTTTTTTTAATTTATTTACCCTTTAAGTGTGGCTGCCACCGGAATGGAAGGGTCGGTCAGTAGGTGTATGCACCCTTGTGAGGTTGGGGGTATGTGTTTTTGCATGTATGACCATATAACTAACTTTTATTGAGGATATAACAATAACAAAATAGTTTATTTAAAACTTTATTTACCCTTTAAGTGTGGCTGCCACAGGAATGGAAGGGTAGGTTAGTAGGTGTGTGCACCCATGTGAGGTTGAGGGTACCGGTATGTGTTTTTGCATGTATGAACACATAACTTTTATTGATGATTGATTAAAATTATTTTTTTGACTATAGTTACTCTTTAAGTATGGCTGCCATGGGAATGGAAAGGTAGGTCAGTAAGTGGGTGGTTGGGGGTATCAGCATTTGTGACCATGAAACAAACTGTTTTGATCTCATGACCCTTAAACTTTGAAATATTCACATTTGGGGATTGTTCCCATTATAGTCTATGGGGGAAAATGTCCTGAAATTTGCTGATAACACAGTAACGCTTCTGTGGATTCCTTAGCTAGGTAATAGCACACTTCTCCTATATGCCCCGCACGTCTGTACCGAATTTCATGTCTGTAGCTCAAAAACTGTGGGAGGAGATATATCGTCAAAAAAGAAAAGAAAAAAAAGAAGAAAGAAGAAGAAGAAAGTACAGTAATTTAGCTCTTCAAGCCAAATTAATTAAACAGGATAGGGAGACAATAAGGCTCCCCCTTCTGGGTAATTTCCATGCTTCCATGGCAGCTTTTAGGAAAGCTATATCTTTAAAAAGACTTTTACAGCAATTCACAAGATAAATGCAAAACCAGAGCACCAACTACAGACATATAAGGGCATGCAGCCCAGAAACACATCAGGGATTTCCAAGTTGGTTATTGATGTATTCTTATGCAGTTTACTCTGGAGTGGGGCTACACCCATTGTTTTGCTCGAATTTGGATACTCTAACAGTGTGGAGTGATGGTTCTTGGGCAGCAGCACTTGTACCACACCCCTTATTGGGTGAGTTTATTTTGCCGTCTTCCTCATTTTTTTTATATCTATAATGATAATTTCAACTAATGCAGGCCACACAGGTTGTTGAAATACCTGTTACAGGCACGTTTTGGGAGAAGGACCCGATGGAAGGCTCACACTTAACATTTAAGTAAGTAAAACTTGATATAGATTGTGAGCTACATATATACTGTATATATAGAGTATATAAGTGATATAAGTATATACAGTCCATAATCAGCATGATACCCTGAAAGTTGAATTGACTGAATCCCCTTCTGAGGAACATAATGTCTCAAAATGTCTCTGGCTGGTCCTTCTGGAGATTGTTGATATATCATCCAATGGCACATTGAACCCTGCATCTCCAGAGATTGTGCCAAGACCTGAAGCAAGCCAGAATGATGGATCTAATATAGACCCATCTAGAGAACTGCCCCAGCGAGAAGTAGAAGGGTCAGACAACCTCCACCTCTATTAACATATGGGCATTTTTCCATCTTATATAATACAAGCAGTACTGGATCATCTTGGGTGGGAGCATGTCCATTTTGGTAAATATGCTTCCAGTTATTTGCACCCCCTGGACTATACAGTTATTACCTTGTTTCAGTTATATACATATTATTGATTATATGTGTGATTCTTACGCTAGTAATTGAGGTTGAATAAGGCAAAAAAAAAACAGCTAAAAAGGAGGGAAAAAAAAAACAATGTTTAAGCAAGGAGAATGTAGGGAAGCTAGGGATACTTCCCTGCTATTCATCCTGTATCATAGAGAGTTTAACGGGCAAGTTCAGCCCTAAAATGAAATCTTACATACAGGTAAATCACCCCCCAAAATCCTAAATGGTAATAGTTTGAAATCTGAAATATATTAGTCTAACCTGAATCCTGCACAATGTCCTTTTTCCCTGTGTCTGCTTCCTGGTTCTTCCAGTTAGCAACTGTCAATTATGGATTAAACTTGACATCACAGCCAATGACTGAATGTTAATCCCGTGTCTGCCTCTTCTGGCATGCCCAGGTTCAGTACAGGTTCAGTACAGGTTTTTAAATTGCTCAGTTTCCATGAGGCATCAGAAGCATAGCAGGCATACAGTAATGAATTCAAAGACAAACTTGATATATCAACATATTTCAAAGAGGCTATTCTTTCTAAAAGATGTTCTTATGAGGGTGGAGTTGCCTTTAAGATGCCTAGACTAGGAAGTGAGGGGGAGGAGCCAGGTAACCAGGAAGCAATCAGAAGTTAGGAAGTAGGGTAGGTCAGGTAACCAGGAATTAATCAGTAAGTTAGGAAGTAAGGCTGGGTACACACAGTACGATATTTCTGGCCGCCCGACCAATAGTGCCTTGTATTGGTCGTCCAGAATTATCTGATGGTGTAGGGTTAGGCGGACGCGACGAGCTTGGTCGCCTGTTCGTATCTGACAAACAAGCAATCGGGACTGGCGGTAAATCACAGTGATTCCCTATTGGGCCACGTGATCTGTCTCACGCACTGTCGGCACTATTGCCGTGACTCACTCATTTGTCACTAGTAGTCAACGTTCGGTCGGGACAAAAACTAGAGATGGACTAGAACTCGAACTCGAACCCGAGTTCGAGCCAACTATTCGAATTCGAACGAATTTCGGACTTCTCGAACTATCCCGGCCCCGGTTTTTCGATATTTTCAGACTTTCAATAAGTATCGAATGTTTGAACCGTTCGAATATGCGTAAAATGCCTATTATATACCTAACCGAGCATCGAATCCGTGAGTAAAGGGTCCATTAAAAACTATATGCGAGCATCGAATCCCCGATTAAATGTCCATGGTATCTAGGGGCGAACGCGACATCGAATCCGCGAGTAAAGTGTCCATTAAAACCTATATGCGAGCATCGAATCCGCGAGTAAAGTGTCCATGGTATCAGGTGCGAACGCGAGCATCGAATCCGGTAAAGTGTCCATTAAAACCTATACGCGAGCATCGAATCCGCAAGAAAAATGTCCATGGCATCTAGGCACGAACATCGAATCCACGAGTAAAGTGTCCATTAAGCCTATACGCGAGCATCAAATCCGCAAGTAAATGTCCATGGTATCTAGCGCGAACATCGAATCACGAGTAAAGTGTCCATTAAGCCTATACACGAGAATAGAATCCGCGAGTAAAATGTACATGGTACCTAGGCGCGAACGACCTCAAAATATTGCAAGTGAGAGTAAAATAGATTTTTCGAATGTCCTGGCTATTCAAACATGTTCCCCAGACCATTTCCCAGGTCCCACAGCCATTTACAGTAAGTTACCATTAATTTTTAATTGTATTTCATTAACTTTTCGAACTATTAGACTCCCATTGACTTTAATGGGTCCTTTTTCGAACTTTCGAACTTTCCATATAGTTCAAAAGTTCGAAAACAGACCGAACTTTCGAAAGTTCAGCCATCTCTAACAAAACTTGTTCTAGTGTGTACCCTGCTTAGGAAGTGAGGGGGAAGCCACTCCAGGCTAGAAGATTGTAAGTACTGGTACAAATTTCATATATGCCTTAAATAAACTTTCCATTCTGTTCAGTGGAATAAAGTGAATACAGTGTACTTGATTAAGTTAAGTAATGTACCGGTCCTTGTCTCCCGACGGACTCTGTATGCACATCGCATAGAGTACTAAGGGGCATATTTATAAGGTTCGTTAAACTTTTCACCGTTTTCGCCTAATTTGGCCTTTTCGCTATTTATAAAGCAGATAACCAGTGGCGAAAGGTCATTACCGCTACATTTCGCTTTTCGCCATACATCGCTGCGGTAACAGCTGAGCATATTTATAAAATGGCGAAAATGTATTTTTGCTTTAAGTTCAGCCATTCCAATTAGCCAAGTCTTAGGTTGCGAAAACGCATAAGTGCCCATTTATTTAGCCTGCCAATGGGTCCATGGAGGTGTCAGTACATTGTGGAGTGTTTCTCAATACTAATAAGTACTCAGGGGGTGTTAGACTATTTTCCATTATTTACTGTAATACAATCTTTTTATTTCCGATTTTCTTTATTTACCAATAAATTCAAATGGGGGTCTAGTGACATATTTATAAAGCATTATTTTTGCTTTTTCCCCCACCAGCCTTTACCATATTTTTTAAACTTTCATCTTTTCCTTTCATCAGTTATTAAAAAGGCGAATTTTCATCAAGTGAAAATTATCTAGCAAAAGTAGCACTAATAATGCTGAAAAAGCTCAGCACATATTTGGTAAATAGGTAATACTCCCTGGTGGTTTTTCAAAGTAGATTTAAATTGGTTAATACACATGAACACCTATCTTTGTTATTTAAAATAAAAATTTGGTGTTTTTTTCAGCCAAAGATTAAAATAGTATAAAACTCAAAAGGCAATTTTCTCTATTTCATTAATAGGATGATAGTGTAAAACTCAAAAGGCGAATTTTCTCTATTTTATTAATAGGACACATTTTTTAGTATTGCTTATTTTTAGCAAACTGCATCTAATTATCAAACCAGTTCCATTAATATGGGAACATCCCATAGTGCTGTATAAGAAATAGTCATGTTAATGGAACATTCCAGTAAGTAATGATTTGGCGAAATCCTGTTAAAAACTGCAAAAAATGCAACAAAAGGAGAAAAGGGGCAAAAAGGCGAAAATCCACCATTTATAAATGGCTGTAAATAAAAAGTGACAAAGATAACTCTAAACTACACTAAGAGCAATCTCTCTAGGGCGAAAACTATCACCACACATCACCACAGCGATACTTTTCTGCAAAGGCGAAAGCGAAAATGAGCAGGTTTATAAATAAGGCGAAAATAGCGCTATTTGTCATTGCGATGTCATATGCCCCTAAGTCTATTCGGGCCTGTTAGAGAAAGCAGCAGAGGAGCAAGGAGCGGTTAAGTTGCTTAGCTCATTCCCGGCTCCTAATCGTTTTATTGAAGAACAGAAGTAACACAAGCTTACCTCCTGTTTTTCAATAAAACTGAATAGCAAAAATGGTTTTACCACTGGAGACACCTTTTTTAACTTTCATTCTACTGTACTCAAATGGTTTCATGTAGCTTTAGGTGTCCGTTCTTACAAAATGTGAAGCAAAATACAATTGAAGGCCCCATATTATTCGGGATGCAAAACTCCCTGGCACACTATATAGCAAATGAAGCGACACTTTGAGATTGCCTCAACGTTGCCCTTCTCCCACTTTACACTATAGTGTAAAAGTCAAGAAGGACCCGGGACCAGTGTAGGAAGGAGGTGTAGGAAGTAACAAGGTGCATGTTTAGTTAGTACTGAAACTTTTTGTCTGTAATCGGGTTTTTTTGCAAATCCAGCCCAGTACTAATGGTTTTCTTAAAAAAATATATTAATGTACTTGCTGAGCTTCAGTGACTTTGTACAGAAAAATAATAACTGGGTTTTTCTAAGTACATTCTTACCTTTCAAAAAACATGCTAAGAAGCAAGCCCACATGGTATGTTTCTTATAGGTAGTATCGATGGATACTGAAAGAACAATATGACCCAGTAACTATGTTACACAGATTGGGTAAGGAATTTTTTACTTACAAATTTATCTGAAAAAGGACTATATTAAAACAGAATACATGGAATCAATATCATTATTAATCAGAAGTAGAAACAGATGATGCCCTCAACAATCTATTAAAAAAGCTGTGTTTCTCCAAATAACCTTTGTATCTGTATGCCAGTCCTGGGCACATTATATTACCATTCCTGTCTAGGCACATTATATTACCAACTTGTCTGGGCACATTATATTACCTCTCTACTAGGCACATTATATTACCATCTCTACTAGGCAATATATTACCAGTCTCCTGTCTAGGCACATTATATTACCAGTCCTCTACCTGGCACATTATATTACCAGTCTCTACTAGGCAATTATATTACCATCTTGTCTAGGCACATTATATACCAGTCTCTACCTAGGCACATTATATTACAGTCTCCTTCTAGGCACATTATATTACCGTCTCCTGTCTGGGCACATTATATTACAGTCTCCTGTCTAGACACATATATTACCAGTCTCGTCTGGCACATTATATTACCAAGTCCTCTGTCTGGCACATTATATTACCATTCTCCTTCTAGACACTTTATTCCCAGTCTCCTGTCTAGAGCACTTATATTACAAGTCTCCTGTCTAGGCACATTATATTACAGTCTCCTGTCTAGACACAGTAATATTACCAGTCTCTGTCTGGGCACTTATATTACAAGTCTCCTGTCTAGCACATTATATTACCATTATCGTTCTACAGACATCCTTCCTCATTCATCACAGTGTCCATTATTACATCTCTGTTACATATTCCATTCCTTTTCTACCTACACATTATATTACAGTCTCCTGTCTAGGCACATTATATTACAGTCTCCTGTCTCACTATCATGTATAGACACAGTATATTACCATCTCTGTCTGGGCACATTATATACAAGTCTCCTGTCTAGACACTTATATTACCAGTCTCCTGTCTAGGCACAGTATATACCAGTCTCTGTCTGGGCACATTATATTACAGTCTCCTCTGTCTAGGACATTATATACCAAGTCTCCTGTCTAGACACAGTAATATTACCAGTCTCCTGTCTGGGCACATTATATTACAAGTCTCCTGTCTAGGCACATTATATTACCAGTCTCCTGTCTAGACACAGTATATTACCAGTCTCTGTCTGGGCACATTATATTACCAGTCTCCAGTCTAGACACATTATATTACCAATCTCTGTCTGGGCACATTGTATTACCAGTCTCTACCTAGGCCCATTATATTACCAGTCTCCTGTCTAGGCACATTATATTACCATTCTCTACCTAGGCACATTATATTACCAGTCTCCTGTCTAGGCACATTATATTACCAGTCTCCTGTCTAGGCACATATATACCAGTCTCCTGTCTAGACAAGTATAGACCAGACTCTGTCTGGGCTCATTATTTACCAGTCACTCTCTGGGCACATTATATTAGTAGTTTCTGTTTGAGCTCATTATGTTACCAGTCTCTGGCAGATTATTGCCAGACTGGTCTGGGCACATTATATTACCATCCAAATTCAAAAGAAATTATCACTTATATTATATACAGTATATAAGTGATATATTCTTTTGAATTTGGATGGTAATATAATGTGCCCAGACCAAGTCTGGCAATATAATCTGCCAGAGACTGGTAACATAATGAGCTCAAACAGAAACTACTAATATAATGTGCCCAGAGAGTGACTGGTAAATAATGAGCCCAGACAGAGTCTGGTCATATACTGTGTCTAGACAGGAGACTGGTAATATAATGTGCCTAGACAGGAGACTGGTAATATAATGTGCCTAGACAGGAGACTGGTAATATAATGTGCCTAGGTAGAGACTGGTAATATAATGTGCCTAGACAGGAGACTGGTAATATAATGGGCTAGGTAGAGACTGGTAATACAATGTGCCCAGACAGAGATTGGTAATTTAATGTGTCTAGACTGAGGAGACTGGTAATAATGTGCCAGACAGAGACTGGTAATATACTGTGTCTAGACAGGAGACTGGTAATATAATGTGCCTAGACAGGAGACTTGTAATATAATGTGCCCAGACAGAGACTGGTAATATACTGTGTCTAGACAGGAGACTGGTAATATAATGTGCCTAGACAGGAGACTTGTAATATAATGTGCCCAGACAGGAGACTGGTAATATAATGTGCCTAGGTAGAGACTGGTAATATAATGTGCTGAGACAGGAGACTTGTAATATAATGGGCCCAGCCAGAGACTGTAATATACGTGTGCTAGACAGGCGGACTGGTAATATAATGTGCCTAGACAGGAGACTGGTAATATAATGGGCCTAGGTAGAGACTGGTAATACAATGTGCCCAGACAGAGATTGGTAATATAATGTGTCTAGACTGGAGACTGGTAATATAATGTGCCCAGACAGAGACTGGTAATATACTGTGTCTAGACAGGAGACTGGTAATATAATGTGCCTAGACAGGAGACTGTAATATAATGTGCCCAGACAGAGAGACTGGTAATATTACTGTGTCTAGACAGGAGACTTGGTTATATAATGTCCTAGACAGGAGACTTGTAATATAATGTGCCCAGACAGAGACTGGTATATACTGTGCCTAGACAGGAGACTGGTAATATAATGTGTCTAGACAGGAGACTTGTAATATAATGTGCCCAGACAGAGACTGGTAATATACTGTGTCTAGACAGGAGACTTGTATAAAGTGCCTAGACAGGAGACTTGTAATATAATGTGCCTAGACAGGAGACTGGGTAATATAATGTGTGTAGAGGAATGGAATATGTAACAGAATGATGGTAATCACTACTGGGACATCTGTGTTACTGGACACTGGACAGGGACACGAACAAGATAATGATTTGCCAGACAAGACTACCTAGTAACTGGTAATAATGGCGGTAATATTAATGTGCCTAGACAGGAGACTTGTAATATAAGTGCCCCAGACAGAGACTGGTAATATTACTGTGCTAGACAGGAGACTGGTAATATAATGTGCCTAGACAGGAGACTTGTAATATAATGTGCCTAGACAGGAGGACTGGGAATAAAATGTGTTCTGAGTAAAGGAGAATGCGAATATGTTAATGTGCCGAGACAGAGGAACTTGGCTAATATAATGTGCCCAGACAGAGACTGGTAATATACTGTGCCTAGACAGGAGACTGGTAATATAATGTGTCTAGACAGGAGACTTGTAATATAATGTGCCCAGACAGAGACTGGTAATGCGAATGTGCCTAGACCGGAGGACTGGTAATATAATGTGGAGACAGGAGACTTGTAATATAATGTGGCCCAGACAGAGACTGGTAATATACGTGTGCTAGACAGGACGGAC
The DNA here is from genome assembly GCA_019447015.1 of Hymenochirus boettgeri. NCBI lineage: Eukaryota > Metazoa > Chordata > Amphibia > Anura > Pipidae > Hymenochirus > Hymenochirus boettgeri. Next base: position 48,189,035 of record CM033474.1, on the reverse strand, counting down.
TGGTAATATAATGTGCCTAGACAGGAGACTTGTAATATAATGTGCCTAGACAGGAGACTGGTAATATAATGTGCCTAGGTAGAGACTGGTAATATAATGTGCCTAGACAGGAGACTTGTAATATAATGTGCCCAGACAGAGACTGGTAATTATGTGTCTAGAGGAGACTGTTAATGATATGTGCTAGACAGGAGACTGTGTAATATATGTGCCTAGAGAGAGACTGGTAATATAATGTGTCTAGACAGGAGACTGGTAATATAATGTGCTAGACAGGAGACTGTAATATAATGGTGCCCAGACAGAAGAGACTGGTAATATAATGTGCCTAGACAGGAGACTTGTAATATAATGTGCCTAGACAGGAGACTGGTAATATAATGTGCCTAGATCGTGGACAACCCACGTTTTTCAAATGTTAAATCATTTCTCTACTGTCTCTCCCTAACCTCTCCTGTTCACTGGGGTAGTTGCTTAACCCTTGTAGTTGCTGATAGGTATTGACTGATTTAATGTGTTTTGGATAATGACTGTTTAAAGTGTAGAATTTTGATTTTGGTCTGTGGTTTGAATATAATTTTGTATGGAGATCCCTCATTCCTATATACAGTGACATGACAAGGAAATTGATTTCTCTGAATCACTAACCATAGTGAACAAGATAGAAGGTGATCAGCTTCTATAAGGTCCAGGTGGAACCTCGACAGGGACTCAACACGCCGCCAGAGGATGGAACATATCATCTATGAATCTCCACCAGGCCAATAATTTGTCCCGGAAGAGTTCATGTCGATAGACATGTCCATCCTCAGCCATGCCACAAAAGCATTGGCATACGATGGGGCCCGTTGGACCCCACCGCAGTCCCTCTGAGCTGTAAAAAGAATGCATCCCGAAATTGGAAATAGTTTCTATCAAACACTATGTCCCAGTTTCCATCACATGTTTAAATGTTCCTCTGGATATTTAGCTTGGGTTTCAAAATCCAACTGTGGCTCTCATACCATCGGTGCGGGGTTATAGAGGTGTACAAAACATGCCACATCGAGTGTGGTAAGAAAACACCTCCTTCACTCCGCCCGATGTCAAACATTTAATTTAGCCAAAAAAAACTGTGCTGTTCCCTGATATATGATGGTGTTCTATGTGTCAGTGGACCCAGGACCCCATCCAACAGCGTTGCCAAAGGTGTGAACGCACACTCACACCAGAAAATCGACCACCCTGGCGGCCTCCAAGAAGATTCTATGTATTAGGCAACGTTTAGTTGGGGGTCCTGGGTTCACCAACCAACAACACCTTTTGAGGTCATCAAAGATAGATGACCCCATATCCAGATACTTTCCAAATGACTCCTCAATATATTTTTAAATCCTTAATTGGATCAGTCATAAGTTTCATTTACACCCTCCGTATGTGCCAATTGAGAAAAAAATCTCCTTAAGTAATAAGAAGTATCTAAAATCACTATCGTCCTGCCTTATCAGACGGTTGATAGTGTAGTGATTTATTATTTTGTGCCAACCTCCTAAGAGTCTTTCCTCTTCCCTTTGTGATCTTATGATTCTTATAGATATTAGAGTTTCCAATAGCTCTCCCGATTATCACGTTGGATACACTGATGTAGGTTTCTACTGGAGGATTAGTGGGAGGTGTGACGAGTGATGCACTACAACCCTCAGCCCAGAGGGCGTCTGAGCCACTTAGCTCCCTGCGGAAAACCCCAAAACCCGACCGAGAGTTGCCCTGTCAATTTATATATATTTCAGAACCATCGGTAACTGCCACCAGGTGGTTTTAAAACGGTACACAACCTACCCCAGCGCATGCCAAGCTGTACAACTAATAACTAATAATATTACCATTAATTCGCTACCACGTACAAGTAGGAATAGAACAAGCATACAATAGAATATAATAAAACTGGTAAAACGTACTGTCTCAGAGGCAGAGTTCTAGTTCTAATTAGAGCAATCAGAGATTCAGCTAACGATTCGAATATCATTTAATATGAACAAAAACAGTGCAAAAATAAACTACAGAAAATTATAACAGACAAAATACACATAAGAAACAGTAAACAAAATGGGAGATAAGTGAAAATAATACTTAATGTCAGTCCTTAACGCGTTACTGGTAATGGAGAGCTAGATCTTTGGATTTCAGCACCATTTTTAAATGGGTGGAACCAATTACCCACACCCAATCATAGAAAAGGGTGGGCTGAGTAGAGGAGTGTAACAAACTCCAAGGTGGTCTCCCCGACACACCCACAAGGTGGCTGTCCCTGCAACTCCTTTATGTCGTTTGGGGTAACGTGCCATAAAGCGCACTACTCAAAATCCTGGTCAGGGCGACCAGATGAATTCGTTGATACCAAATTCAATATGGTTATTCTTGTTAATACATAAAACCAAACAAAAAGTGTCTCTGTACATTCCCACCAAGTAGACCGGGCTGTTTAGCATTCCAATGAAATAGCTTTCACCCGAGTTCCATTTCAAAACATTCACATAAATTATGCTATAAAAAGAGATAGGAGTCTTGATATATGTTTGCTTTCTAATATGAATATGAACTGGGGATGAATCCTTGTTAATTAACCCCTGCTGATTTCTAAGTCTGGGGTGTTTACCACCTGACAGCTGGGACCACACAGGATGTCCTTTCATCCTGGCTAACTATACATAATGAAAATAACTTGTCTCCAATAACCAAAACCACAACATATCTTGTCCAGACAGACAATAATACATTTAAGACTGCACAATCACATACAATAATACAGATCAAAAACAAAAGAAATTGGGGAAATCATATACCAATATAGAGATTATAATATACATTTCCCATTATAATATACATAATCACAGACTGTGTCAGAAGTGGCACATATTTAATTTTAAATCTTCAAACCAAAACAAATCAGAGAGTTTAAAGGAACTGTAAACCCTATACCAAACATTTGAAGTCTTTGCCATGCGTTTGTATTATTCACAGGGAGTGAGAACGCATATTCTCACCTCCCTGTGAATAATATTTTGCTCAGGGACACTGGAAACTTACCTTCGCTCCACGACCATGCGCCGACCATGCGCGCTCTCTAGCGAGATAGGGCGCACGATTGGGACAGAACAGCTTTTCTGTGCAGGAGCGTCTGCTGAGCGGAGCAGAGCGAAGGTAAGTTCCAGTGTCCCCTGAGCAATATTATTCACAGGAGGTGAGAATAAGCGTTCTCACCTCCCTGTGAATCATACAAACGAGGGGCAAAGACTTTAAATGTTGAGTTTACAGTTCCTTTAAACGACATCAGGAGATCAATAAAATTCTTATCGTTTAGAATGGTGCTAATTTTCCCAAACCAATCAGATCTTATTTAACATTGAAAGCTAACACCTGATTGGTTGGTGCAAATTAGCACCATTTTAAACGATAAGAACTTTTATGAATAACCCTGTGTTGCTACATCAAGCTTTGCTTGTCTGCAAAATACAACTTTAATCATAATGTGAGAAAGAAAACAATATAAATCTATATCTAATTTGAACATGCCAATTGTGCAGTAGGGGCAAAAGCCCAAATCCTGCTAATACACGATTTTCCACCGAGGTGAGGTCACTTTGGACAAATTGTACATATTTGTTGCTTCGAGTCTAATCCCCACTGGTTCCCATCTTGTCTTTTCTTGTCCCTGTTTGGTTCTGCCCCCTCTCCTTCTCCCCGGGTACGTTAGCTGTTGGAGGGAAAAACATAATTATCCCCACATGATTCCTCTCGGTTTACAGGGGGTTGTGCCAAATCCGTGTCGACTGGACCATCTGGGTTTATTATAATTGTATGGGTTATCATATCTAGACCACCTATAACCACCTTTCCCATTGCATAGTTTTTAGCTATTTCAAACTTATTCGTCTGATTTTTTTCACCCTCCTTCTTATAATTAGCCAGTCTCTCATTTAATTTGGTATTAGGCCATAACTCATTTCCAACATACATTCTTTAGTTTACTGATGTATTACTAAGTGGCCCTTCTCAACACAGTTATTTCCTTTTAAATGTATTCAATAGTTAATGTTATGAGATCATTGAGCATTTATTCAGAATTGAGCAAAGCGTACTTGTATGCCTCATTTGTTGGGAGAAGAAGTTGGTATAGACACGCGGTATCCACTTATGGACGAAATACACAGCAAGCGTCACTCCATGCAGATCAAGATCGGTGTTCCTCTTTGTTCAAGACCTATTGTTGTCTCGGCAGATGGGTGCTCAACAATTGACTCAGGAAATCTGTCCGACCTGGAAACCATCACTATCTCCTGGGCCTCCATATCAGTGTAGCTGAACATGCCACCCTCCGCTCCCTCCATGGCATCCTCGTGGCATGACTGTAATTGATGACATCACTTCTGATTTACCCAGTCAATACCTCTCGCGTATTCTCATGAGATTACGGTACTCGATCTGTCTGGCAATCAATATCAATGATAGTATACCAGCAGATAAACAAAATAAGCCTTTTATTAAAGATCATCTTTCAGCATACCTCAATGTGTAACGTTTCAGGAGCCTCTGATCCCTTCATCAGACATAGCAAATCAGACATATGCAAATATATAAATATAAAAGAAAAAGGAGACACACCACAATTTTGCCAATTAGAAACTGTTTTTATCAGAGAAAACACATATAACCCACCACACAGCGAGCGTTTCAGGAGTCGTGCCCCCTTTGTCAAGCTGTGGTTACAGCCTGTGTGTATTTTCAAACAATACGGGCAGAGGAGCAAAGATCTGTGGATTTCATATCAGCACAGCTAACTGTGGGCCATAGCCTTATAAATAGTGATGGGGACCTACTGTACCATTTATGGGTGCACCACTCACACTTTTTATTTAACTGAAGTTTAAAAACTTAAAAAGTTATAAAACTTACCTCCCAATGGACAGGTGGCCACTACAGTATGCTCACAGTATATTAGATTATTCTATAATGTATTCTTCAGAAGCACTGTGTTAAATGCAACTCAGAATATTACTTGAAAGAATTTGTATAGGAAGAGTTATGTTATTAGCTATCAGCGGGGGGGTGGCTTGCATGGAGAGCGAGCGGTAGCAAACTAAGAGAGCTCCGCTTACTCTCTGCTTACCAACCGTGACCCCGCTACGGACAGGGACCTAAACACGATCTACAGCTAGACCGAACCCTCCGGAACAAAATGACTAGGGGGGGAGCGCAAGAAACAAAAATAAACCGAACAAACTCACATGTTACTTCCCGGCCGGATCACAGCAGTCCAGCAGAACAAAGATGGCGCCGACACAGAAAACACGCTGCTGGAGATGGAGGATGATCCGGAGTCCGACAGTTCTGACACCTAAAAAAACAAAAGAAGACTCAAAGGTTAGTCTGAATCTAAAATAAAATACAAAGCCCTCAAAGCACACCAACAAAAGAGGACCCACACACCACAGTTATGGGCACAACAAACAAAAATAACTCAATAGACAGGGCTGAAACTGGAGAATAACACACAGAGGGACTCCCTCTGAACTCCCAACATGAAGGGGAAACCCAATACAAAAACGAATGTTTCAATACATTCCCAGGAATCGATCAGCCCATAACCCTCACTATTCTGAAAGAAACTGTTTGATCACAACACAAAGCCCTAATAAATGACTTTTGCTACTGATAAAAGATGTTAAAGCTGACATAGTATCTATTGGGGAGAAGAACAAACTACATAGAGAATAAATTCGGCGAATACGTACAATCCTATAATGACCTGGTGGATTCACATACTAATCTCTTAGACACTGTGTCTACAACTGCAAAACAAAATCACAGACCTTGAAAATAGATCCCGTAGAAATAACCTGAAAATAAGGGGGATCCTGAATCTGTACGAAACGACCAGCTAATGAGCTACCCACAAGAATTGTTTAAATCCTTGCTGCCCGAAGCAGCTGAGATCGACTGGTAGTCGACGCATACAAGGGCTGCCTAAATCCAAAACAGCCCTACAGTGCACCCCGGAACCATACTCAGAATGCACTTCTTCCAGATAAAAGACAAACTGGTCAAGGAAATGAGGTACTCTAAATCCTTACCACAAAAATATCAGAATCTACAATTTCTGGCTGACCTGGCTCCAACAACCATACTGCAGAGGAAACAATTCTCTGAAATAACAAATATTCTAAGGTAAGAAAGATAAGATACGCCTGGGGTTTCCCTCTTCGTCTTAATATCTTCTACGGAGACTCAAACACACTGTAACATCATTGGATGAAGCAAAAACCTTATTAAAAAAATGGGGAATATGGAGATCTGTCTCCAACATACCTGACACTTCCCCTCACCACAGCACCTCACCCAAAAAAACTAACCAGGATTGGATACATGGAAGCACATCCTCCGAAAACCAGAAAGATTACATAGATAAAAACTAGAAAATAACAAAAGAAATAAAACTATCCTACTGAAGACACTCCCACTGAATTGGCTAGCCCTGGAAAACCCAAAAACTAAAAGACGGGAGAGGGGAAGAGGAGGGGAGGAGAACAGGAGACACAAAGTCCATCATTAAACTCCCCTTCATACCATCTCATGTACCAAATGTAATAACCTTAAACAACTGGAGTTGCTGGTCGCTTTAATGTGAAAAAATAGTGAATGTATTACTTAATATGCCTTAAAAATGCTGGGAGGGAAGGGGTAGAGGGACAGGAAAGGGAAAAAAGATTGTGTGCTTTTTTATATGTTTTTTTTTTTTTTTTTTTTTTTTTCTCTCCCCTCATTATGCAAACTACAAGCAACTAGTGAAATATCGTTTTGATGTGCAAAGAAAAGTAGTGAATGAATGTATTACTTAATGTGCCTTAAAAATGCTGGGAGGGAGGGGGTAGAGGGAAAGGAAAGGGAAAGAGGATTGTGTGCTTTTTTTATGTTTTTCTTTCTTTTTTTTTTTTTTTTTTTTCTCTCTCCCCTCATTATGCAAACTACAAAGAAAATAGTGAAAGTATGGTGATTGTACAAAGAAAAAAGAGATGTATTAACTTAATGTGCCTTAAAAATGCTGGGAGGGAGGGGGGTAGGTGAGGGAAGGGAGGGGAAAAAGGATTGTGTGCTTTTTTATATGTTTGTTTTTTTTTTTTTTTTTTTTTTTTTCTCTCCCCTCATTATGCAAAACTACAAAGCAAACTAGTGAAAGTATGCTTGATGTACAAAGAAAAGTAGTGAATGTGTTACTAATGTGCCTTAAAAATGCTGGGGGGGGGTGGGGGGTGGGGGGAGGGAAGGGGAAGGAGGTGTTGTTTTTGGTTTTTTTCCCCTTCTTTCCCTTCTGGCGATATTCTGGCTGGGTGGGGGAGGACTGATACCAGAAAATGGTAAGCAAAGTATAATGCTCCAAAACGCCACAACGAAATGGTTAAACTTAATGTTTTTTATGTTTAATGTTTTATATGTTAAATGTTGTTATGTCGATGCTGAAGCTGGTTTAACTTGTGTTTACACTTTATCGATCTATACCACTTATGTTATAAAATAGATAATGCAAAAAAATGTTTATTGTAATAACTCTTCTATACACAATCAATCTTATACACACCTAAAACAAAAAAAGGCACAAACATCAAATCACAAACTTATATACAAATAAAGGTTTTTGCAGTTATGCTAATAAGAAGATCTACCCAAACCTCACAAATATAATTAAATGACAATTAAAATAATGACTTACACATTAGAGGACTAAACTCTCCCAAAAGAGATACAACACATGGAAGAAATTGTAAATACCAAAGCTGAAATATATGTCTACAAGGAAACTCACTTACAATCAAACAACACACCATGGTTCACCATAAAAAATACTCAAGAATATACCACTCCACCAAGAGAAAAAGAAGAGGGGTACCTGTATCCTAATCAAAGACTCCATAGCCTTCCAAGAAAATCAAGTAACAACAGACAAATCAGGAAGATTTGTAATACTAGATTGCAACATTAATAACAAACGATTCACAATAGTAAACCTATATGCACCCAACACAGGACAAACCAAAATTCATCAAAAAAAATCAACAAAGTTAAGAAACAACCACACCCAAACTTAATAATAGTGGTGACTTAATCTAACTCTTGACAACCAATAGATACAACATGCAAACAAAAAAGAAACCAGACAATACACTAAGAAACATCCTTAAACAGAAGATTTATACGACTCATGGAGATCAATTCATCCCCTAGACAAGACTTCACCATATACCCCAAAACACACATACCTTTTCAAGAATTGATATGATAATACTAGATAAATGGCTCTTACAAAAAACAGAAAATGCATCCATAGGTATAAGAACAATATCAGATCATGCTCCACTAATAATATCAATTAAAGAAATAATAATCTCACAACAATATTTATGAAACTAAACCCTCTACTTCTTAGTATTCCAGAATACAAAGAACAGATAAACTCGAACTCAAAAAATACTTGAAATAAACGTACAGGAGATATATCGCCATTCTCGGTATGGAATGCCCACAAAGCATATATGAGAGGCACGCTCATTAAAATAGCATCCACCACCTCAAGAAGAAAACATTAGCACACAAACAGAAATCTGCGATCAAATAAGATCCTTAGAAAGAAACCCATAAAATACCCACAACAACCGAAATACTTCAACATTACCAAAAACTAAAACCTACATTCACCAATATAACATGCAAGAATTCGACAAATTCACTCGTAGACTGAAACTAAACTATTACTCACAAGGCCGCCGAAAGCAAGCAAACTCCTAGCAAATAAATTCAAAAAATCACATAACCAAAACAAAAATCTCTTATACAAGATGAAAAAAAGGGTAAACATACAACCCCCAAGACATAGCAAACCTATTTGCAAATTACTATCTAAACTTTACAACCTCAATAAAGACCCCAACACAATACAACCCACTAAAGAAAATATAAATTCATTCCTAAACACACTAAACCTCAAAGCACTAACTAAATCACAACTACAAAACCTCAGTAACCCTATCCACAAAATCAGAAATCAACAAAGCCAATTTTCCCTTCCAAATAACAAGCACCAGGCCAAGACGGCTTCACATGAATACTACAAAACATATCCAGACACATTATCCCCACACTACTCAAAGTATATAATAACGCAATCGAGAAAGGAGAATTCCCAGTGAAATGACACAAGCCATTATCATCCCAATACCAAAGCAAGATAAAGAACTCACCAAATCCTCAAACTTTAGACCTATCTCATTATAAACACAGATCTAAAAATTTACGCAAAAATTCTAGCCACAAGATTACAACCATACTTACCAAATTTAATAGCATCAGACCAGGTAGGATTATCCAGGGAAGACAACCTGGAGACAATACAAGAAAAATAATAAATAAATAGACTGGGCAAATAACAAAAATATCTCAACTATCATACTTACCTAGATGCCGAAAAAGGCCTCGATCGGATTAAGGAACATACTTAGACATTATTTAGATAAATATAATATAACAGGGTGGCTGAAAAGGGCGATTATGATACTATATGCAAACCAACAGCGAAAGTACATATCGCAAGTATGCTATCTAAATCATTTAACGCTATGAACGGAACAAGACAAGGCTGCCCTCTCTCCCCATTAATATTCAACCTAGCAATTGAAACATAGCAGAAACCATACGCACAAACAAACATATCAAAGGAATTAAATAGGAGAGACAGAACACAAAAATCGGTCTATATGCTGATGACATCATCCTCACAATCTCTAAACCGCTTACCTCCCTTCCACACATACAAGACATACTACGGCAATTCAGCCATATTCCTACTACAAAAATAATGAAACCAAATCTTCAATCCTGCCCATAAAAATATCAAATACACTACAAATATTCCGAGGGCCAAATAGCTACAGGTGGGAACTAGAAAGTACAACTTATTTGGGAATTAAATTACAACCACTCCTCGAAACTATATCAACACAATTTTGAACCATAATAGCAGAAACTCAAAAGACCCTATCACACTGGTCAACCAAATACCTCTCATGGCTTATAAGATCACCATCCTAAAAATGATCCTATTACCCAAATTACTTTATAAATTTAGAATCATACCAATCCAAATCCAAAACACCTTCTTTCAAGCACTAACAAATGATAATAAGTTTTTGTGGACTAAAAAGAAAACACGCTAAATAACATATCATGACTAAAACAAAAAAAGCAGGAGGAATCGCCCTCCCAAATCTAAGAGATTATTACTTAGCAGCAATAATGGATCAGGCCAGATTTTATGGGCACAAAAAAAAAACGAACAGAAAAAATGGGTTATATAGAAGAAATAGAAAATACCATTTATATAAAACTACCAGCCTACTGGGAGCTTAGCATTCAATCCAAAATTACCACCCTTCCCACTGTCTTCAATAGAAAACTACCCTGAAGATATGGAAAGAAGTAATCAACTCACAGATCTCAAGACACCCCTGACACAACTTACAACAATAGACAGCCTAATATACAACCACCGAATTTGAATATCAAAGACTGGACAAAACTAGCCCAATATATATCTCAGACCTAATCCAAAATGATAAATTCATACATTTGAAGAATTTCAAAAAAAATTCACTATACAGAAATCAGATTGGCTAAAATACAACCAAATAATAAGCTTCATCCAAAACAAAATAACAATGAAAGCGGAACCCACAATACCCTACAGATCATTCTACCAATCCAGAAAATAGAAAAAACAATATTCAATCTACCAATTCTACATCAAAAAAATGAATTCACAATATTACCATGTATGAACAAATGGGAACAAGAACTACACAAAAACATCATCCAGACCAGTGGAAAGAATCATTATACACCCCATTTAAAATGACCAGATCCATTTCATTATGGGAAACTGACAGAAAAATATTTTATAGATTCTACCTAACCCCATACGAAATATCCAAATGGTCTCGAACATACTCCCCCCAATGTTGGAGGAATTGCTCCTCTATAGGATCCTTTGAACTAGTGATGGTCTTCCAAAAATTAGGAAATGCTGGCATAGGGTATTTAAATTCTTGTCCAACCTTTTGGGAATACAAATCCTACACAACCCACCTTAGCCTTATTAAACATAGGTCTAAACAAATTCCCTGAAAATATGGCTACAATCATCTACCATGCACTTATGGCTATGAAAACGCCTGTAATTAAATATTGGAGAACAGAGAAAGATCTGAAAATGGGAGAAATTCTACCCCTACTATCATTATATGATATATGAAAAAGCAAGCAATTACACAACAAAAATTTCCAACATTCTACAGGAAGTGGGAAACGTGGGGTACTAGATATAGATAATGCAATAACTAACAAAGATCTATAACTACAATCTTAGAATTCCTTCAAGATATAAATACAAATAAATCTGGATCTTCAATAAAACTAACTGAATATATATGATTTTATGTCAAACAAATGAGAAACTGTAACTCTGTGTATAAGATTTATCCTTCAAGAAAAAAAAGTAATGTTATGTTTACCTGTTGAAAATTGAAAACCCAAAAAAACTAATGGTATAAAAAAAAAAAAAAATTAAGCTATCAGCATGCTTTACATAAAGGTGGGGCTATGACATCACTACCGATATAGTGATAGAAGCCATAGCATAACGGTGGTCATAAAAGCTACAATCTGATCGTACGCGGATTGTATGGTCAGAATTGCCAGTCGGACAAAAAAATTTCAACTGGCCCAAGGGGGGAAATTTATTGGAAGATCATTGAGATATTTTTCTATGATCTCCCATACACGATCCAACAATCTTACAATATCGGGATTATTCCGATATCGTACGACCGGGATCTAAGCATCATGGCCACCATAAATTGCAATGACATAAATTATATAGTAAAAGGAAGCAGCCTTTGATTCTGCTTTGAGAATCAAAGCCCAGAGATAAAGAATGAGGCAGTTCAGGGAAAAAGCCAACAAAAGTAAATAATCAATTGGGAGTCAGATAGATAGGGTTCTGTAAACACTACGTCTCACGTTCTGTTTTATCTGTCCCATGTAGACACTTGCTGATGTCTCTGACATGGGGTTGGTTAGTTTCCTACATTACATGAAGTGAAACACTTGCACTACTTCAATAGGCTTTAAAAACCCGCATCAGGAAATTTCCTGATGAAGACTCCTGCATGTGTTGAAACGCGTCAACTATGTTTGATGAATAAATAAAATTGAAAAATAGACCCATGATGCTTCTTATTATAGTAAATAAGGTTACCCCAACTATAAATTATAAGAATATCACCAAGTCCACAAGGGTTATGTGTAAGGGAAAGTTTAAGTATAAACTTTGAATTTGGCTTGAAAGCTGCATTTTGGAAGGGAATGTGTTGTTTGTGCTGCAGATTTTAAAACCAATTATGGCTGTCACATGAATGAAGTAGGTCAGAGTTGGTGTGTTAGAAGTTAAAAAAAACTAACTTTTTCGATATTGATCAAAATTGTTTTTTTTTGACTATAGTTACCCTTTAAGTATGGCTGCCACAGTAATGGAGGGGTAGGTCAGTAGGTGGTGTGACCTGTGTCAGGTTGTGGGTTTAAAAAATAAAAAAAATTTTTTGATGAATGGTCAAAATTGTTTTTAGACTATAGTAACAGTTAAGTATGGCTGCCACAGAAATGGAAAGGTAGTTTAGGTGTGTGTACATGGGTCTGGTTGAGGGGTATTTTTTTTGTTGTTTTCCATAAACTAACTTATTGAGGATATATCAAAAATCTGTTTTTTTGGACTTTATTTACCCTTTGTAAAATAAGATGCCACAGGAATAGAAGGGTGGTAGGTCAGAAGGTGTGTGTACCCATGTGAGGTTGGGGGTATGTTTTTTTGCATGGATGACCATATAACTAACTTTAATTGAGCATATAACAAAAGTTTTTTTAATTTATTTACCCTTTAAGTGCTGGCTGCCACCGGAATGGAAGGGTCGGTCAGTAGGTGTATGCACCCTTGTGAGGTTGGGGTATGTGTTTTTGCATGTATACCATATAACTAACTTTTATTGAGGATTATAACAATAACAAAATAGTTATTTAAACTTTATTTACCTTTAAGTGTGGGCTGCCACAGGAATGGAAGGGTAGGTTAGTAGGTGTGTCACCCATGTGAGGTTGAGGGTACCGGTATGTGTTTTTGCATGTATGAACACATAACTTTTATGATTGATTAAAATTATTTTTTGACTATAGTTACTCTTTAAGTATGGCTGCCATGGGAATGGAAAGGTAGGTCAGTAAGTGGGTGGTTTGGGTATCAGCATTGTGACCATGAAACAAACTGTTTTGATCTCATGACCCTTAAACTTTGAAAATTCACATTTGGGGATTGTTCCCATTATAGTCTATGGGGGAAAATGTCCTGAAATTTGCTGATAACACAGTAACGCTCTGTGGATTCCTTAGCTAGGTAATAGCACACTTCTCCTATATGCCCCGCACGTCTGTACCGAATTTCATGTTGTAGCTCAAAAACTGTGGGAGGAGATATATCGTCAAAAAAAAAAGAAAAGAAAAAAAAGAAGAAAGAGAAGAAGAAAGTACAGTAATTTAGCTCTTCAAGCCAAATTAATTAAACAGGATAGGGAGACAATAAGGTCCCCCTTCTGGGTAATTCCATGCTTCCATGGCAGCTTTTAGGAAAGCTATATCTTTAAAAAGACTTTTACAGCAATTCACAAGATAAATGCAAAACCAGAGCACCAACTACAGACATATAAGGGCATGCAGCCCAGAACACATCAGGGATTTCAAGTTGGTTATTGATGTATTCTTATGAGTTTACTCTGAGTGGGGCTACACCATTGTTGCTCGAATTTGGATATCTAACAGTTGGAGTGATGGTTCTTGGGCAGCAGCACTTGTTACCAACCCTATTGGGGGATTTATTTTGCCGTCTCTCATTTTTATATCTATAATGATAATTTCAACTAATGCAGGCCACACAGGTTGTGAAATACCTGTTACAGGCACGTTTGGGAGAAGGACCCGATGGAAGGCTCACACTTAACATTTAAGTAAGTAAAACTTGATATAGATTGTGAGCTACATATATACTGTATATATAGAGTATATAAGTGATATAAGTATATACAGTATATAAGTGATATATTCTTTTGAATTTGGATGGTAATATAATGTGCCCAGACCAAGTCTGGCAATATAATCTGCCAGAGACTGGTAACATAATGAGCTCAAACAGAAACTACTAATATAATGTGCCCAGAGAGGGACTGGTAAATAATGAGCCCAGACAGAGTCTGGTCATATACTGTGTTAGACAGGAGACTGGTAATATAATGTGCCTAGACCGGAGACTGGTAATAAATGTGCCTAGACAGGAGACTGGTAATATAATTGTGCCTAGTAGAGACTGGTAATATATGTGCTAGACAGGAGGACTGGTAATATAATGGGCCTAGGTAGAGACTGGTAATACAATGTGCCCAGACAGAGAATGGTAATATAATGTGTCTAGACTGGAGACTGGTAATATAATGTGCCCAGACAGAGAGACTGGTAAATATGTGTAGACAGGAGACTGGTAATATAATGTGCCTAGACAGGAGACGTAATATATATGTGCCCAGACAGAGACTGGTAATATACTGTGTCTAGACAGGAGACTGGTAATATAATGTGCCTAGACAGGAGACTTGTAATATATGTGCCCAGACAGAGACTGGTAATATACTGTGCCTGACAGGAGACTGGTAATATAATGTGTCTAGACAGGAGACTTGTAATATAATGTGCCCAGACAGAGACTGGTATAATGGGTATAGACGGAGATGGTAATAATGTGCCTAGACAGGGACTTGTATATAATGTGCCTAGACAGGAGACTGGTTAATATAATGTGCCAGGAGAGACTGGTAATATAATGTGCCTAGACAGGAGACTTGTAATATAATGTGCCCAGACAGAGACTGGTAATATACTGTGTCTAGACAGGAGACTGTTAATATAATGTGCCTAGACAGGAGACTTGTAATATAATGTGCCTAGACAGGAGACTGGTAATATAATGTGTCTAGACAGGAGACTGGTAATATAATGTGCCTAGACAGGAGACTTGTAATATAATGTGCCCAGACAGAGACTGGTAATATACTGTGTCTAGACAGGAGACTGGTATATATGTGCCTAGACAGGGAAGATGGTAATATAATTGCCTAGACAGGAGACTGGTAATATAATGTGCCTAGGTAGAGACTGGTAATATAATGTGCCTAGACAGGAGACTGGTAATATAATGTGCCTAGGTAGAGACTGGTAATATAATGTGCCTAGGTAGAGACTGGTAATATAATGTGCCTAGGTAGAGACTGGTAATATAATGTGCCCAGACAGAGTCTGGTAATATAATGTGCCTAGACAGGAGACTGGTAATATAATGTGCCCAGGACTGGCATACAGATACAAAGGTTATTTGGAGAACACAGCTTTTTTAATAGATTGTTGAGGGCATCATCTGTTTCTACTTCTGATTAATTAATGAATATTGATTCCATGTATTCTGTTTTTAATATAGTTCCTTTTTTCAGATAAATTTGTAAGTAAAAAATTCCTTACCCAATCTGTGTAACATAGTTACTGGGTCATATTGTTCTTCTCAGTATCCATCGATACTACCTATTAAGAAACATACCATGTGGGCTTGCTTTCTTTAGCATCTGTTTTTTGAAAGGTAAGAATGTACTTAGAAAAACCCAGTTATTATTTTTCTGTACAAATGTCACTGAAGCTCAGCAAGTACATTAATATATTTTTTTAAGAAAACCATTAGTACTGGGCTGGATTTGCAAAACAACCCCGATTACAGACAAAAAAGTTCTCAGTACTAACTAAACATGCACCTTGTTACCTTCCTACACCTCCTTCCTACACTGGTCCCGGGTCCTTCTTGACTTTCTTACACTATAGTGTAAAGTGGGAGAAGGGCAACGTTGAGGCAATCTCAAAGTGTCGCTTCATTTGCTATATAGTGTGCCAGGGAGTTTTGCATCCCGAATAATATGGGGCCTCAATTGTTTATTTTGCTTCACATTTTGATTAAGAACGGACACCTAAAGCTTACATGAAACCATTTGAGTACAGTAGAATGAAAGTTAAAAAAGGTGTCTCCAGTGGTAAAACCACTTTTTGCTATTCAGTTTTATTGAAAAACAGGAGGTAAGCTGTGTCTTACCTTCTGTTCTTCAATAAAACGATTAGGAGCCGGGAATGAAGCTAAGCAACTTACCCGCTCTCTTGCTCCTCTGCTGCTTTCTCTAACAGGCCCGAATAGACTTAGGGGCATATGACATCGCAATGACAAATAGCGCTATTTTCGCCTTATTTATAAACCTGCTCATTTTCGCTTTCGCCTTTGCAGAAAAGTATCGCTGTGGTGATGTGTGGTGATAGTTTTCGCCCTAGAGAGATTGCTCTCTAGTGTAGTTTCAGAGTTATCTTTGTCACTTTTTTATTTACAGCCATTTATAAATAGGTGGATTTTCGCCTTTTTGCCCCTTTTCTCCCTTTTGTTGCATTTTTTGCAGTTTTAACAGGATTTTCGCCAAACATCATTACTTACTGGAATGTTCCATTAACATGACTATTTCTTATACAGCACTATGGGATGTTCCCATATTAATGGAACTGGTTTGATAATTAGATGCAGTTTGCTAAAAATAAGCAATACTAAAAAATGTGTCCTATTAATAAAATAGAGAAAATTCGCCTTTTGAGTTTTACACTATCATCCTATTAATGAAATAGAGAAAATTCGCCTTTTGAGTTTTATACTATTTATATCTTTGGCTGAAAAAAACACCAAATTTTTATTTTAAATAACAAAGATAGGTGTTCTATGTGTATTAACCAATTTAATACTACTTTGAAAAACCACCAGGGAGTATTACCTATTTACCATCATATGTGCTGAGCTTTTTCAGCATTATTAGTGCTACTTTTTGCTAGATAATTTTCACTTTTGATGAAAATTCGCCTTTTTAATAACTGATGAAAGGAAAAGATGAAAGTTTAAAAAATTATGGTAAAGGCTGGTGGGGGAAAAAGCAAAAATAATGCTTTATAAATATGTCACTCAGACCCCCATTTGAATTTATTGGTAAATAAAGAAAATCGGAACATAAAAAGATTGTATTACAGTAAATAATGGAAAATAGTCTAACACCCCCCTGAGTACTTATTAGTATTGAGAAACACTCCACAATGTACTGACACCTCCATGGACCCATTGGCAGGCTAAATAAATGGGCACTTATGCGTTTTCGCAACCTAAGACTTGGCTAATTGGAATGGCTGAACTTAAAGCAAAAATACACTTTTCGCCATTTTATAAATATGCTTCAGCTGTTACCGCAGCGATGTATGGCGAAAAGCGAAATGTAGCGGTAATGACCTTTCGCCACTGGTTATCACTGCTTTATAAATAGCGAAAAGGCCAAATTAGGCGAAAACGGTGAAAAGTTTAACGAACCTTTATAAATATGCCCCTTAGTACTCTATGCGCATGTGCATACAGAGTCCGTCGGGAGCAAGAGACCGGTACATTACTTAACTTCATTCAAGTACACTGTATTCACTTTATTCCACTGAACAGAATGGAAAAGTTTATTTAAGGCATATATGAACTTTGTACCAGTACTTACAATCTTCTAGCCTGGAGTGGCTTCCCCCTCACTTCCTAAGGCAGGGTACACACTAGAACAAGTTTTTGTTAGAGATGGCTGAACTTTCGAAAGTTCGGTCTGTTTTCGAACTTTTGAACTATATGGAAAGTTCGAAAGTTCGAAAACGGACCCATTAAAGTCAATGGGAGTCTAATAGTTCGAAAAGTTCTAATGAAATACAATTAAAATATTAATGGTAACTTACTGTAAATGGCTGTGGGACCTGGGAAATGGTCTGGGGAACATGTTTGAATAGCCAGGACATTCGAAAAATCTATTTTACTCTCACTTGCAATATTTTTGAGGTCGTTCGCGCCTAGGTACCATGTACATTTTACTCGCGGATTCTATTCTCGTGTATAGGCTTTAATGGACACTTTACTCGTAGATTCGATGTTCGCGCCTAGATACCATGGACATTTTACTTGCGGATTTGATGCTCGCGTATAGGCTTTAATGGACACTTTACTCGTGGATTCGATGTTCGTGCCTAGATGCCATGGACATTTTACTTGCGGATTCGATGCTCGCGTATAGGTTTTAATGGACACTTTACTCACGGATTCGATGCTCGCGTTCGCACCTAGATACCATGGACACTTTACTCGCGGATTCGATGCTCGCATATAGGTTTTAATGGACACTTTACTCGCGGATTCGATGCTCGCGTTCGCCCCTAGATACCATGGACATTTTACTCGGGGATTCGATGCTCGCATATAGTTTTTAATGGACCCTTTACTCACGGATTCGATGCTCGCGTATAGGTATAATAGGCATTTTACTCGCATATTCGAACGGTCAAACATTCGATACTTATTGAAAGTCTGAAAATATCGAAAATCCGGGGCCGGGATAGTTCGAGAAGTCCGAAATTCGTTCGAATTCGAATAGTTCGGCTCGAACTCGGGTTCGAGTTCGAGTTCTAGTCCATCTCTAGTTTTGTCCCGACCGAACGTTCGATACTAGTGACAAATGACTGTGAGTCACGGCAATAGTGCCGACAGTGCGTGAGACAGATCACGTGGCCCAATAGGGAATCACTGTGATTTACCGCCAGTCCCGATTGCTTGTTTGTCAGATACGAACAGGCGACCAAGCTCGTCGCGTCCGCCTACCCTACACCATCAGATATTTCTGGACGACCAATACAAGGCACTATTGGTCGGGCGGCCAGAAATATCGTACTGTGTGTACCCAGCCTTACTTCCTAACTTACTGATTAATTCCTGGTTACCTGACTCCTACCCCTTACTTCCTAACTTCCTGATTGCTTCCTGGTTACCTGGCTCCTCCCCCTCACTTCCTAGTCTAGGCATCTTAAAGGACAACTCCACCCTCATAAGAACATCTTTTAGAAAGAATAGCCTCTTTGAAATATGTTGATATATCATAGTTTGTCCTTTGAATTCATTACTGTATGCCTGCTATGCTTCTGGATGCCTCATGGAAACTGAGCAATTTAAAAACCTGTACTGAACCTGTACTGAACCTGGGCATGCTCAGAAGAGGCAGACACGGGATTAACATTCAGTCATTGGCTGTGATGTCAACTGTTAAATCCATAATTGACAGTTGCTAACTGGAAGAACCAGGAAGCAGACACAGGGAAACAGGACATTGTGCAGGATTTCAGGTTAGACTAATATATTTCAGATTTCAAACTATTACCATTTAGGATTTTGGGGGGTGATTTACCTGTATGTAAGATTTCATTTTAGGGCTGAACTTGCCCGTTAAACTCTCTATGATACAGGATGAATAGCAGGGAAGTATCCCTAGCTTCCCTACATTCTCCCTCTGCTTAAACATTGTTTTTTTTTTCCCTCCTTTTTAGCTGTTTTTTTTTTTTTGCCTTATTCAACCTCAATTACTAGCTGTAAGAATCACACATATAATCAATAATATGTTTATATAACTGAAACAAGGTTAATAACTGTATAGTCCAGGGGGTGCAAATACTGGAAGCATATTTACCAAAATGGACACTGCTCCCACCCAAGCATGATCCAGTACTGCTTGTATTATATAAGATGGATAAAATGCCCATATGTTAATAGAGGTGGAGGTTGTCTGACCCTTCTTACTTCTCGCTGGGGCAGTTCTCTAGATGGGTCTATATTAGATCCATCATTCTGGCTTGCTTCAGGTCTTGGCACAATCTCTGGAGATGCAGGGTTCAAATGTCCATTGGATGATATATCACAATCTCCAGAAGGACCAGCCAGAGACATTTTGAGACATTATGTTCCTCAGAAGGGGATTCAGTCAATTCAACTTTCAGTGTATCATGCTGATTATGGGATAGTATCTTAGCAGCATCACAGCATTCATCCATGCCCCCTGAAACAGCATCTTCACAGTCAGCAGTGGAAGAACAAATGTCTTTTTATTTCAGGTACTGGAAGAAGATGATTGCTGTGCCAGGCAGTTATCTGTCCTTTAGGCCCTTTTATCTTATTCACAGGCAACATATTGTGATTTCTGTGACTCCATCTGTGGAAACCCCTAGCTGAATGTCAATTGGCAATCGTGGTTCTCAGATAATATGAGGAGAAACAAGTGCTGTCATGTCGTGTTATAGGCATGCACCAAAACCCTTCACGTGCTTGCTCCATGTCCATTTATCTAATGCTGGCAAAGTGATGAAAAACAGATGAACTGTAGCATGGTTGGATGCCCCCTCCCTTTAAAAGAGTAATGATCTTAACCATTCAGTCCTCACCCCTGGGTTCAGCCCTCCACTTGCCTGAGTCTTCACCAATAAGGAAGACACACTTCTTATTGGGGAAGGCAGCATGCCCTCCTGTTGGTTAGCTTGGGGACTCGAAGGAAGAAGTGGGGAACAGTGTGCCAGCGATCGGAACTTCAGGATTTAAGTACAGGGCTTAGAAGCTGAACCCAGGGGGGAGGAATAAATGGTTTAGTTCCTCATCCTGGGTTCTTTTAAATGGACAAACATGAGGATCAGTGCTTGTGTGAGACACGCAGGTGTCTTGTACCATAAAGTATGAGTGTATGAGGTCTGAGGCTGCAGCCACACTAACAGCGCAGGGAAATGGCGTGATATGCACAATCACTATGAAGAACCTTTTACACAAAGTGCACGCAATTTGCATAAAAAATGGTGATGGAATGCGCTTAGCACATACAGTGTGGCCACCCACATTGCAATGCACTGGCATGCAATCCTCACATGCTGATAGAGAACGTGGTTGGAAAGAGTTAGGAACCTGCCAGTGTGGCCCTAACTCAGCCATACTATATGTATTTTCATCAATAAATAGTTTGGACCACTACTGCTACTAAGACTCTAGGTTGGTCTCAGTAATCCACCAGGGTCTCCACTCTTACACTTAACACATATTTGAATTAAAGAACAGGTGGATTAAGACACTTAAGACAGGCTGTGCTGTAAAGGCTTTAATTGTAGTTCCTGCACCACAAAAAACAAGCTATATTGCATTGTTCATTCATCCCTTTTGGTTGCTGAGTATTCAGTTTGTTAATCCAATAAATCCAATAGTACTCTCTATGCAATAACAGTTTTTCAATATCCCCACCCCTACTGGGTCTATGTATTTTTTCCAATACTATCCATTTAAGCTGTGTTTTGTTCTGTCCTTTTTCAATGAAGTGGCGTGATACAGTCGTATCCGTATATGTATTAGGTGAAAAGTTCCTAATGCATCCTCGGTGTTCCTTGATTTTCTCTTTAACGGGTCTAGATGTTTGCCCGACGTACCCCATACTGCAGGGGCATTTAAGTAGATACACAACATTTGATGTGTTGCAGTTAGATTGATGTTTCAAGGGAATATCATATCCATCTGTAGGATGATTGAACATATTGCCTTTTATTACTGAGCTGCAACATATGCAGCTTAAACACGGGAATGTTCCTTTCTTTGTAGATAATTCCATAATTTTTGTATTCCGAGGGGCATAAAATGTCTTTTATGGTCCTTCCTCTTTTATGGCAAAATAAGGCTAGATGCTTAAATAGTATCCCATACTTTCTGTCATTTTCTTTTGGCTTGAATGAACTGACGTTTTGGTATAGATCGTATAATGCTAGGATCATGGAAACTGTCTACTGATAGTAGTTTATTGTGATCAGTGGGTTTATGGTATAATCCTGTCTGGAGGCCCTGGTTCGTTATTGTAATCTCAACATCTAGAGTGTTCACTTTTGAATTTTATAGTGGGATGTTTCAAATTCGCATTACTCACCATTTCTTTGAACTGGTCAGCAGTACCACCACAGAGTATTAACACGTCGTCCATGTACCGCCAATATGCTTTCATTTTATCCTTGTGGATGCTGTTAACAAAAAACTCTTTCTCCAATTTATATACAAACATTTTTGCCAGGGCAGGAGCTACCGCCGCCCCCATGGATGTCCCTTGTAGTTGTAAGTAATAATTTTCATTGAATTTAAAGTAATTTTTTCGCAGTACAATTTCTAGACAGTCCAACAAGAAACATATATAAGCGTGTGTCAGGTTTGTTTCTAATAAAGTTTCTTCCACATATTGTATGCCCTCCTGCTGGGGGATAGATGTGTAGAGGCTTTCGATATCTATACTGCATAAAAGTGTCCCCTCCGGTATTTGTAGTCTGCAACTTTTGTAGAAGGCCCTTAGTGTCTTTAAGACAAGTAGGAATAGTTTTATCTATTTCTTGTAGGTGGTAGTCTAATAATTTTGAGAGAGGCTCTAGGCATGATCCAATCCCTGATACAATTGGTCTGCCTGGCGGGTTAATGAGAGACGTGTGTACCTTGGGTAAGATGTATAGTGTAGAAGTACAGGGGTGATCCACTGTCAGGTATTCCATTACATTTTTAGATATAACACCATTCTGATGTGTATCCAGAATAAGTGTATCAATTTGTTTTTTGATTTCAAAAACTGGATCGTTATCCAATACCTTATAGTGGTCAGTGTTATTGTTCATTATAACTGTAGCTCCCCCCTTGTCTGCTGCCTTTATACATATTACTGTGCTTCTTACTGGTTTTTTTCTCCCACAGTTTTTTTACCTCCCCGGTTACCACCTTCTCAAATACACTTATTGATGTGTTCTGTATTCTGGGTAAAAATTTGGAAGGCTTCTTATTGACACCGGGTTCATTTGGGGTTACCATTTTTTCTTTGAAACACATTTCCAACTTTAGCTTTCTTAGGAATTTCTCAAAGTCTATATACCAATCAATATAGTCTAAATTATAAGTGGGAACAAACCCTAAGCCTTTATTTAGTACAATATTCTCAGTCTCAGACAGTGTATAATCAGAAATGTTAATAACTAGATTATTTACCTCTTCTGTTGTCTGTTCCTTTGGGGGTATCTTTTGGGCTTGTACTGGGCTGTTTGTCCTGGGTCTGTTCCCTTCTCCTCTAAAAAAGGCTCTGCCAATGAGGAATCTGACTGCAGGTCGTCACTGCTTCCTGTTATATCGCTATAAGCAGCTGTCTTGGGATCTCTCCACGTTCTCCCCCTTGTTGTTTGGCGTGGTCTAGGGTAGGATGGCAGTGTACCTGTAGCTGAGGTTGGTAGGCTTGTTCCCGTGTCCACGATTCCTCCTCTGCACTTCCCGGTATCGCGGGATGTTGCGGTCATGTGGTCTAGCTCCCCGGCACCTGGGTTGGCAGTCCGGACCTTTCTCTGGTGAGCTGCCTATTCCGGTCCCCTGATGCTTGTGGTAAGCGTTCCCAATCTTGCCTCCTTTCGTCCCTCCAGGTATACACACGGCCCTGTGCGTGGTCTCTCTCGTCCCTCTGTAATTTGGCTGCCTTTCTTTCTTGAATCAGTTCTTTGAATCTTCTGATTTGTGTTTGGTGAACTTCAAATTCTTTATTAGCTTTATCTTGCCCTTCTTTTTCAATAATGTTAAAGCCTTTACAGCACAGCCTGTCTGAAGTGTCTTGATCTACCTGTTCTTTAATTAAAATATATGTATTTTCAATAGGTGTCCATACAGGCTTTACTGATCTGGCTAGATTCCCTTTTAAGAAGGTGCACTTTCCCATTAAAGAAATCCTTTAAGAGAGAGATCTCCTTTAAATAAAGTCATATTTATTGTAAGTTTTATTCACTTTAACATTAAACCTGTGTGCAGTTCCCACTGAGTTCCCACTGTCAGGCTCACTGTGCTTCCTGATACCAGCATCAAGATTCATTACAGATTCATTCTGAATTCTCCAATTAGAATTCTGTCTGTGCCCTTATACTGAACGTCTCTCTTCATTCTGCTTGGGTCTGGAAGGGTTAGCAACCTCCTTTTAGTGTCAAGCATATGAATCTTCCTGCCCTCCCATTCCTGCCAGCGTGCCTGTACTTGACAGGTGCTCAGCAGTAAAGCGTAAATAGCAAAGACTGGACAATAAGAGTAAACAATAAAGTACATGCCCTTTAAACTAGAAATATTTATTTCATGAGTAGTCTATACCTTGCCTTTAATTGGCCTTTAAAATAGTGGTAACAAATTAGTATAATTAGTATAAACCATGCTATGCTCACTACGCATTGCCTTTCTTCACATTTGAGTTAATGCACACGATTAAGGATCCCATAGCAGGATTTATATACGGAGAACAATTAAATATAATTCTATATTAATATAATATAATTCTATGTATATATTGGAATAAATGTGGATCTTCAATAATAGCTGTTTTAGGATGTTCGTTCATTCTTTCTTTACTTCCCTCCTGTTTATTGCTAAAAACTT
The DNA here is from genome assembly GCA_019447015.1 of Hymenochirus boettgeri. Taxonomy (NCBI): domain Eukaryota; kingdom Metazoa; phylum Chordata; class Amphibia; order Anura; family Pipidae; genus Hymenochirus; species Hymenochirus boettgeri. Next base: position 48,164,503 of record CM033474.1, on the reverse strand, counting down.
TTAAAACCTTCCTAGAAAATACTGAGAGATTTTATAAAATACCATGAAAAGGTCAGGTATTGTGATGTAGAATTATTAAAAAGAGAGCAGACCAGCAAATGCATCAATCGGATTAACTGCCACACAAACAAGAAGAAAAAATCCTGTTTAAAGGGGAAGTTTAGTGGGAAAAAAACATTCTTTTAAATTATTACAAATAAATGGCTATTTTACATACCGGTATTCTTTTTATTTTTGGAAAACTGGTTGATTTAAAGGGCATGTCCACCCGTTTTTACAACTTACTCTGTAGTGTAGGGCTCCCTCCCTCCTTTGCTTCAATAGTAATTTGAAGCAAAACTCCCCTGATCATTACTTTGCATCTCTCCTCCGACGTTCAGTCCTGGCCCTCTGCTTCCATGAAACTACAAGCCTTTTAATATATTTTGCTATATAGTGATGTGGTCATTAGTGAGCTCCTATTTCATGTCTTTCTTTTCCTCAGGATTCTCATTTCTTTGGAATGTTCCTTACACTAATATTTATCCCACTGGCTATTGGTTGGGTCAAACATGCCCAGATCACAATTAGCATTCAAATCAACGCAGGGGCTAAGTCAAGGGCAAAATCATAACTGACAGAAGTATCATACTGAAAAATTACTTTGCCTCATCTTAATCAAGTTATGTGCATTGCTACATGCCTTTAATCCAGTACTTATTTTGCTCAGGCTCAATATTTCCCTCCCTACCTTTTCCCATTCCTCCTTTTCCCATTCCTCCTTTTAGCTGACCTGACTATCTTTTTAAGAGCATGCTCAGTAATCAATTTCAGCCAGCAGTAGGAGAGAGGGGAATTTTCCAGCATGCAATTCATCCATACCAAACCCTCTTGCCCTAACTTTCATATTGTCAGATTGCCGTTGCTATGAGTTTATGATAAGAGAGCAGTAAAATAAATGCTGAAATGTAAGACGTTTCAGATTGAAAAAACAAATTGGAAATAAATCAGCAAAAAAAAAAGACCCAGTATAGATGCCCTTTAGAAATAAATGTATTTGTGCTGAACCACTTTAAAGCAGCAGCTCTCGTGTATCAGATTGTCCTGGGAGTTGTCCAGGTACCATACAGTATAGTCCATCTCACAGCAGCTTTGTATATTACTGCTTTACTCTGAGCCTTTGGTTCATCTGAAGGGCCAAGATCAGCGTCCAGCTGAATAAAACCCAAAATGGCACAGCTTCAGATGTATTTCCATTTTACAGCAAGAACTGTATACTGAACTATAAAATGACCTGTGTCCAAGAGCTGGAACATGCTATTGGAAAGATATGTGAGATGTATAATCAGATGATCTAAATAGAAGGTTCAGTGGAAAGACAATATGAATGAACTGATGTAAACAAAGCCCCAAAAGTAAGCAATATTAAATAATAAGTAAATAGAAACATAGAATCTTGAGATCCAGTAAATCCCAATCCAGTAACCCAACTAAATACAGCAGTGGAAGATAAATAATTTCCCCTGATCATCAGGATGACGGCCCCTGTGAGGGCTGAAACATGTTGATCATGGCAAAATAAATATTTTTTGGACTTCACAAATCCTGAGAGTGCGCCCATTCTCCTACTACATATACTATATATACTATATATATATATATATATATATATATAATAATATATATATATATATATATATATTATATATAATATATTAATATATATAATATATATATATATATTATATATATAATATATATATATCTATATATATATGTATAACAAACATAGAAAAGATAATCAATGCACATTCCTAGGCCCCTACAATATCATATTATCTGCACCCTGGCATACTTTATAAAACAAAGGGGTTTTGTATACATTACTGTGATCACATGAATGAAAAGCCTTCCAACTGCGTCAAGGTAACCCCAGTCTGGAAGGTCCTAACATCTAACCTATTTACATTTCTTTTACTTCAATTATGATTAGCAAACTTTGCATTTCTCATTCTTACCCACTGGATCCATATAACAGGCTCTCTCACTTCCCCCCAGCCCTTTGGCTTTTTAAAATGAGGGAAGAGGCTATCCAATGCTTTATATTAAAGGCATAGGACCTCCCATAAAAGGGGCGTGTTGGGGGTGCTATAACCACATGGAAGCTTGACCTGGCTTCCATGTGGTTACTTCGTAATTGAAGTAAAAGAAATTTTAAAAGGTTAGAAGTTAGGATCTTCCAGACTGGGGTTACCTTGACGTGGTTGGAAGGCTTTTCATTCATGTGATCACAGTAATGTATACTAAAACCCTTTGTTTTTAAAGTATGTCAGTGTGCAGATAATATGATATTGTATGGGGCCTAGGAATGTGCATTGATTATCTTTTCTATGTTTGAATAAATGTTTGACCAGATCAGTAGCACTTCCGCTATATGTAGTTGTAAATTAGCCTAATTGGAGTGCTTCCACAATCCTTCTATTGTGTGTGTACATTTATACATTATATATATATATATATATATATATATATATATATATGTAGGTATAGTTTATTTATAAAGCGCCACTTGGGGACGCAGCGCTGTACAATAACAAAATACAATAAAGTCATACAAGGGGGACATATACATAGATAGTTCAGTATATAAATAGAAGTGCTAGAACTTTGCTACAGGAAAGGATGTCCCTGCCCCATAGAGCTTACAATCTAGTTAATAGTCCTGCTCACTAAGCTCCATCACACTAAGTACTGAATATAAACACAGTGTCAGCAATAATCTCAGGCAGCTGCAGGGTTAATATTGATACAGTTTTGTATCGATTATTATTAGTTATGCTGCTGTCAATAACTGGATACATTTTTGAAACATACCAATGCTGCTTCTCAACAGTCTATGTAACAATCTATCTAACAGTCTATGTAACAATTTATATAACAGTCTATGTAACAATCTATTTAACATTTTATATAACAGTCTATGTAACAATCTGTGTAACAATCTATGTAACAATTTATATAACAGTCTATGTAACAGTCTATGTAACAATTTATATAACAGTCTATGTAACAATATATGTAACAATCTATATAACAGTCTATGTAACAATCTATATAACAGTCTATGTAACAATCTATGTAACAATTTATGTAACAGTCTATGTAACAATCTATGTAACAATTTGTATAACAGTCTATGTAACAATCTATATAACAGTCTATGTACCAGTTTATGTAACAATCTATGTAACAATCTATGTAACAGTCTATGTAACAATTTATATAACAGTCTATGTAACAATCTATGTAACAGTCTATGTAACAATCTATATAACAGTCTATGTAACAATCTATGTAACTGTCTATGTAACAATCTATATAACAGTCTATATAACAATCTATATAACAGTCTATATAACAATCTATGTAACAATCTATGGAACAATCTATATAACAGTCTATGTAACAATCTATGTAACAGTCTATGGACACCAGGAGAAGTGGAACAGCAGACTGCACTGAGTAGGCATAAAGGGGGGATTCCAGGCACCAGTAACCCCCCCCAAACACGCCCCTGCTCAGTGTGTTTCATCCAAGGAGAAACTATACAGCTAAAGATCAGCACTAGTCTATTTTAAAGGGCATGTCCACCCCCAAAACTATAATTTCCCCCACTACTGGCCCCACTGTGTAGTGTAGTAGAATCCTTACCTTACATCCCAGCTCCAAATTGTTCTCCTATAAAGTCCCCCCAAAGTCCAGAAAATTGTCCACCAGGAGCCTGGCCTCTCAGAGGTTTTTGGCTTGCTCAGAGCAGCCCTTCACTCCCTCCTGTTTTGTTCTTCCTCCCCCTAGTGTAAAACCCCTTGCACATATAGTAGAGCTAGTTCCCCCAGCCCCAACCGCCATAATATATTTTCCGAACTCTACTTACCTTCCCTCTCTCCTCCAGTGTTCTGAACTGCCTTCAGCTGCATCTGTGATTGGCTGCCTCTCAGCCAATCACAGACGCAGCTGCCAGTCCGGCCCCCTGCTTACAGTTCCATGCAAGCAGAAGGCTGGGCAGTGCAGCTGAGGAGAGAGGGACTTTCTGTAAATATATTATAGCGGTTGGGGCTGGGGGAACTAGCACTACTATATATCAAAAATTTGAAAAAGGGGTGGACATGCCCTTTAAGAAATACAGGCCTACAGGTACCTTATTGCAACAATACTTCTTTAATCAGACTCTTAAACATTTAAGTGGACTGCCAAATATAGCAGTATATATTCCTGAAAACACATAGGGATATTCAATAAAGGTTCTTCGTTAAAAATAGTGCTAATTTTTCCCCAACCAATGAGATGTTAGCTTTCAAATGTTTAATAATATCTGATTGGTTGGGGCAAAATTAGCACCATTTTTAACAACAAGAACTTTTATTGAATTTTCCTGATAATGTCTTTATTTTGAAGCCGCACACCTTATCTTTCAGCTTTGAAACATCAGCAAACATTCTGGACATCATGTTAACACTTATCATCAACTGTAAGAAAGTGTCTATTTGTTCAGTTTGTGTGATCCGTAAGGTTCTAGTACCAGAAATAAAGTTATTCCACACTGCAGAGACTTGATTGATTATTTATTTCTACACATCTATCTTTCCTCTTGATTTGTGGGTTTCAAAGGGAATTACCAGGGCAGCAGCCTCATTGACATGGTTATGTAACAGATTCACTTTCATGCATAAAAAGGTTATATAGTAGTGTTGGAAAACAATGTATGCAAGTAATTTTCAGTAATCCGCATATGTTAATCTAACACGTATCATTGGCAAGAAGAAGATTTTAGCAACCGTTTCATGTGCAGCAACCGTCAATTACTTTTATTACGTCTTAATGACAGACAGGTTACCCTTTAATTCTCAATGAGAAATGAAACTCCTGCAATATATGGTGTGATAATACCAGACTTCCTGTTGATGTAATCTCGTCACGTACCCCCTGTAGTGATGTGAATAATAATACCCAGTGACTTCTCTCTCACAGGAGACACCAGGACAGGAAGGAGAATTTGGAGTGTGCAAATTAAAATTAAAATTTTCTCTTTGAACACCATAATCTGCATTTCAGATAGGGCCAGGAAAATGCCAGAGAGCATAGTAATAAGGACACTCAGGAACGTTATTGTTATCCAGATATAAATCAGCAACAAACCTAATACAGTGTACATTTATATATGGCACGTAAACTAATATATCGTTTAGGGACATATTTATAAAGGGGCTTTTTAGCGATACTGCAACATCAACGACAATGATGGTATTCTACAAGAGAACTGTTGCAAATTAACATACGGTCGGCATAAATGTACAATCGCGGCTGCCGTAGTACTTTACCGATAATGCGCGTTATCTCTAATGTGCCATACCGAGCGTTTATAAATATGGCCCCTAAGATCAAGTTTATATTTATTTTGCATATTAACACTTAAGATGATCGAAACTGGTTTCTTTCTGACAGCGATTACAAAAGTGCCACTGAATTTGAATTTTTGGAATTTTCAATTGCTTTTTCAAATTTTCAATAGAAATTTTGGATTTTCAGATTGAATATTCAAAGTTTTTAATGGCATTTTTGATTTTTTTTATTGAAAGTTTAGATTTTTTTCAAATGGTGTTTTCAAAGTTTCTAATGGAATGTTACATTTTTTGATGAAAAGTTCTGAGTTTCAAATATTTCAAAAAATCCGTTGGATCCGCAGCAGTTCTGAATCGAAACCAGGTTTGTTTTAATACCAGGATTCATCACTAATTAACACACGCACTAAGGGCTAGGCCATATCAGAGTGTATTAACACATGATCCGATTGCGATTGTGAACAGGGGTTAAAAAGTAAGTTGCTCTGTGATCCGTTAATCGGAGCGCATGAAATCCGCATTTTTTATGCAATCACATGCGCACGAGCGCACCAGAAATGCGTGCGCTTGTGTGCCCATTTCCCAGGCGCTCGGACACACTACAGCCTAAGACATTACACATAACAACAAGCTGTTTAGTTACAAGCTAACTAGTTTTCCTTAATTGTACACAATCCATTACCTGCACAACTTCTTGTTACCCAAACACAAAAAACAGGTACATACTATTGATGAATTTAACTTACTACATTGGACACCTCATTTTAATGCTGTGAAGTGACAGATACTTTCTGGGTGGGACACGTTTATATTCTATGACAGATAAAGAAAATAGCAGGAGTGTTTTCCAACATTCAGCTTAAAGGAATAGTTCACTTGAAAAGTGAACTATTTCTTTAATGTATTAATTGAAGTCCGGGAGGTTAAGCTATGCCTTACCTTCAGTTTAAGCTATGCCTTCCCTTCAGTTTAAGCTATGCCTTACCTTCAGTTTAAGCTATGCCTTCCCTTCAGTTTAAGCTATGCCTTACCTTCAGTTTAAGCTATGCCTTACCTTCAGTTTAAGCTATGCCTTCCCTTCAGTTTAAGCTATGCCTTACCTTCAGTTTAAGCTATGCCTTACCTTCAGTTTAAGCTATGTCTTCCCTTCAGTTTAAGCTATGCCTTCCCTTCCATTCTTCAATCAATATCTCAGGAGCCAGGGATGAAGATTGCAGAAACTTTCCTTTTGCTTGATCCACCCCAGCAGAACTGACAGGTCCCGACCGCTTCCTGGTTCTAATCAACTATAGCGCGCATTATCACACATTCAAATATCAGAGTAAGGATACTATAACACTTAAGGAATAATCAAATATAAAACAAATATTAACGATTGTCACATTTATTAGCTAAGAACCGTTAAAGGACAATTATACTCACCTCTTCTACCTTCTATTAATAGTACCCAGGGTGAGGAGTGTGAGGACCCAAACCACTAAAAGTCCTCACCCTGGGTACATTACAGATCAATACGTACATTTCCCCGTTACTGTCAATAACTGTCAGATCTTGCTGATGGGAAGACCCACATCTGTGCATGAAGTGTCTTGCCATTGGGTTCATCGCTGACAAGCAGGAAGTATAAAAGCTAAATGTACCCTCTACCAGGGATGAGGACTTACCGGTTTAAGTCCACACGCTGGGTACTATTAAAAGGCACCCCCCCCCCCCCCCACTGTGTAGTGTTAACAAAATCCTTATCTTCCATCTCTGCCACAAATGTTTCTCCTGCAGTGCATGTTCAAAGTCCAGAAAACTGAAGAGTAGGAGCTGTCTGTGTATCGCCCAGTCCCTGCATCAGCCTTGTCCTCAGTAAGGACTGGGACATGTGCAGGGGTGCCCTTTCACTCCATCCCTCTGGATCCCACTTTGCTGCCTGGTGCCCTACCTATAAAAACTTTCAATATATTGTAGGACATTACTTCGTTCCCCCAGGGCTCTGCATTGCCGACAGTCAATCCAGCCACTCCTTGCAACTTCTGGCAAGCAGAGGGCTGGGAATAGAGAGAGTGCAGGGGGAACAAAGTAATGTAAGTAGAGTGCTGCTTTTTTTACCAAACGAACCTTGCGGTTGGGGGTTGCCCTACAATATATTAAAAGTTTTTATTGCAGGTGGACATGCCTTTTAATGGTTGGTAGAAGAGGAGCGAGTGGGAGGTAAGTATAAGGTATATAAAGACAGTATTTTACTCTTGTGTTATTCACTTAACACACTTTACTGCTCACCTTCTCCGTGCCATGTTTTCTCTTTTTCTCTCTCAGTTGTTCTGCTTTTTTCCTTCTGTCTTTATTCTTTTCTCATTTCTACTATTTTATTTTTATTCTATTCTCAGTTTTAATTCCTCCTTTCCCCCTTGTTCTTTCCTCTGTCTCTCTTTTGATTTCCCTTTAGAACATATTTAATTCTACTTGTTCTTTCTCTTCCACACTGACACACGCAAATTCTCTTTGGCCCACACATATATATACTGTATACTCTATCACTAGCAACCTGACACATACACTACCACACAAATACACACTCATGTACATAATGTACATTGTGTCACACACAATATCACACACATACTCACACATATACTATCATACCTACACACACAGTCACACACAATATCACAGCATAAAATCACACAGCAGAGAACTGTGCAACCCGGAATCACCAGTTACTCTTTTAGTAGAAAAACATGGTATGCTTTATTAGATCCAAATGCACATCAAAGAACACGACCACGCGTTGCCATAGTGGTTGCAAAATTGTTGCTTTCTCTGTTGTATACACACAATATCACACATATACTACCATACATACACACAGTCACACACAATATCACACATGCACTATCACACATATACTATCATACATACAACACAGTCCACACACCAATATCACATATGCACCATCACACATATACTATCATACATACACAGTCACACACAATACACACAGCACATCACACACTCTATCATACATACACACAGTCACACACAATATCACACAGCACTATCACACATATCTATCATACATACACACAGTCACACACAATATCACACATGCACTATCACACATATACTATCATACATACACACAGACACAATATCACACACACTATCACACATATACTATCATACATACCACAGTCACCACAATATCACACATGCACTATCACACATATACTATCATACATACAAACAGTCAAACACCAATATCACACATGCACTATCACACATCATACTATCATACATACACACAGTCACACACAATATCACACATGCACTATCACACATATACTATCATACATACACACAGTCACACATAATATCACACATACACTATCACACATACTCACACATACACTATCATACATATACACAGTCACACACAATATCACACAAGTACTATCACACACATACACATACTATCATACATACAAACAGTCACACACAATATCACACATGCACTATCACACACATACTCACACATACACTATCATACATACACGCACAGTCACAGGTAGGTTGGAATAAACGTATTCACCTCCCTAAGAACAATAGATACAGATTTCACGAAAGTAAAAAATCGGATTTTAGGACCTGGTTTTATCTTTTTTGGAAACTGAAGGAATATCACTAGCACATTTTTTTTTTAAACATAAAACCATAATGCAAACCAGTTTACCAGCCAGGCCAGTTCAGTCATTTCACCATACAGACCTGTAGCCTGCCGGTCTACCAGTGAGCCAATCTTCCAACCAGTCCACTAGCCAACACTCCTTTTATGTAAAGAAAGATTCCACCCCTCCAGACAAAATTTCACTGTGTTACAAAGGGCCATATTTATAAAGCCGCGGTATCACTTTTTAGCAATACCGCAGCTTAGTTAATTTACAGTTGCAGTCGTAAATGTACGATCGCAGTCGTACATTTACGACTGAATGTTCGTTAATTAATGGACGTTCAATCATAGAATAACGTGCGGTAGTAAACTACCGCAATGGTATTCTATTGGGATCATAAATCTACAATTTAGTTATTGGATATTTACGACCGGTATCATAAATTTACAATCGGTATTATAAATTAACGATCGTTAAACCAATCGTTAATCTCCGACCGGTTTAACGATCGGAAATTTACGATACCAATCATTAAAGTCACTGTATCGCTAAAAAGCGATACCACGGCTTTATAAATATGGCCCAAAGAACTCACCAAAATCCCAAGACAGCGATACTTACTATTGTCCCGGAAATCTTCAGTTTGGTCACCGGAATTTAGTTGCAGATGCAGTCACGGTCTCTGTATGTTGATATTTGTTATGCCGGTGCTTACGGCACCTAAGATGATGTGGTCCAATCAACAAATGTTCTGGTTTCTCTCGTATAATTTGCAGCCATCTTTTCAGCATTATTACCGATACTTTTAACCACGTAATTTTCACTTTTGCTGAAAATCCACCTTTTTAGAAATACAACGAAAAGGAAATTAAGTTGAAAAATATGTGGCAAAGTTTTAAAGAAAAAGAAAAAAGATGAAAATGACGCTGCTTTATAAATATGCCCCATTATATAGATATTATATGTAAACACCTTTTAATTAAAAAAGGATTTATTTCCTGAAGGAAGTTTTACAATAACCAGTCTCTATGTTTAAAAATAGGTTTCCAGTCTCGGGACTATTTATAGATCAGGACGTCAACATGTGAAGGGATATTTCTAGAAAATGACCATAATTAACAAGTGGTGGTTAAAATAGTGGCCATCTTCCCTTTTACTATTTCTTATAATTGGAATCCATTATAAACCTCTCCATCTCCACGTCATCAGCAAAACTAAAATAGGGTTGAATAACAGTTAATGGTTCTCCAATTGTTTTGTTTGTTTTTCTTCCAGGAAGTAACAGTACTTGTCCCTGATACACATAGCCCCTCTGTACTTGTCCCCGCTATATGTAACCCCTCTGTACTTGTCCCAGCTATATGTAGCCCCTCTGTACTTGTCCCTGCTATATGTAGCCCCTCTGTACTTGTCCCCGCTATATGTAGCCCCTCTGTACTTGTCCCCGCTATACGTAGCCCCTCTATACTTGTCCCCGATATACGTAGCCCCTCTATACGTGTGCCCGATAAACATAGCCCCTCTGTACTTGTCCCGGCTATACATAGCCCCTCTATATTTGTCTCCGATATATGTAGCCCCTCTATACTTGTCCCCGCTATACATAGCCACTCTATACTTGTCCCCACTATACGTAGCCCCTCTATACCTGTCCCCGCTATACGTAGCCCCTCTATACTTGTCCCCGAAAAACGTAGCCACTCTATACTTGTCCCCGCTATACGTAGCCCCTCTATACTTATCCCCGCTATACATAGCCCCTGTATACTTGTCCCCGCTATATACGTAGCCACTCTATACTTGTCCCCGATATACGTAGCCCCTCTATACTTGTTCCTGCTATACATAGCCCCTCTATACTTGTCCCCGCTATACGTAGCCCCTCTATACTTCCCCGCTTTACGTAGCCCCTCTATACTTGTCCCCGCTATGCGTAGCCCCTCCATACTTGTCCCCGCTATACGTAGCCCCTCCATACTTGTCCCCGCTATACATAGCCACTCTATACTTGTCCCCCGCTATACGTAGCCCCTCTATACTTATCCCTGCTATACATAGCCCCTGTATTCTTGTCCCCGCTATACGCAGCCCCTCTATAATTATCCCCACAATAGATAGACCCTGTATACTTGTCCCCACTATACGTAGCCCCTCTATACTTGTCCCCGATATATGTAGCCACTCTATACTTGTCCCCGCTATACGTAGCCCCTCTATGGGGACATGATAACCTTATACAAATATATTAATGGCCCATACAATGAGCTCTCTGGTGCATTGTTCACTAATAGGTCATATCAGAGGACACGTGGACATCCTTTAAGGTTGGAAGAAAAGAAGTTTCATCTTCAGGTTAGGAAAGGTTTCTTTACAATGAGAACGGTGAAACTGTGGAACTGTCTTCCAGCAGATGTGGTAATGGCAAGTTCATTGAATAACTTTAAAAAAGGCCTGGATAAGTTTCTAAAACTAAAAAATATTGAGAATTACTGGTATTAATGCATATAGATCTGGTTGATCCAGGGATACTTTCTGATTGCCGTTTGGAGTCAGGAAGGAATTTTTTTCCCCTTTTTAGCTGGGTTTTTTCCCCTTCCTCTGGATCAACTGTTAGGTAGGGTTTAAAAAAAAAAAAAAGTGAATAGGTTGGACTTGATGGCCGTATGTCTTTATTCAACCTTAATTACTATGTTACTATACTTGTCCCCGCTATACGTAGCCACTCTATACTTGCCCCCGATATACGTAGCCCCTCTATACTTGTCCCTGCTATCTGTAGCCCCTCTATACTTATCCCCGCTATACATAGCCCCTGTATACTTGTCCCCGCTATACGCAGCCCCTCTATAATTATCCCCGCTATACAAAGCCCCTGTATACTTGTCCCCACTATACGTAGCCCCTCTATACTTGTCCCCGCTATACGTAGCCCCTCTATACTTGTCCCCGATACACGTAGCCCCTCTATACTTGTCCCCGCTATACATAGCCACTCTATACTTGTCCCCGCTATACGTAGCCACTCTATACTTGTCCCCAATATACGTAACCCCTCTATACTTGTCCCCGATATACATAGCCCCTCTATACTTGTCCCCGCTATACGTAGCCACTCTATACTTGTCCCCGCTATACGTAGCCCCTCTGTACTTGCTTTCATGTTTATGCGATTTTCTTCCACTAGTTTTCTCCATATCCATTTTCCATTCATTTTATTACCACTTCTTTATCTTCCATTCTTCTTACCCAATTCTCCCTCCTAATTCTTTTCATATAATCCTTTAATTTTTCCATTGCCTTTTATCCCATTGTATTTTGACTCGCTGTTGTGTTTTAGTGCCTGACTGAGGCCTGACTGGATGGTGACCAGGATGCATAGGGATATGTCATTGCCAATATGTCTGCTCGTTGATCTTCTAGGGGGAACAAGATGAACAAAATCCAGTCTCCACCATAGTTTATGGGCTACACAAGAATGCCATTTTAAGCTAATTCCATAGAACTTTGTTCTGCCCAATCGTATATAATAAAAGCCCTAATGTGCGTCCGTGAATCTGTGTGTGGCTTTTTGCTTCTGTGCATGTGAGAGAGGAGGAGTCTCTCAGCAAGTAGAGATGAAGCCGGCTCAACTGTCCAGTTACTAAATAATAGTTTAGGTGAATTTGTTTCATATCTCAATCTTTAAAAATGCTGTAACAAGGAGCTGCTATGCTAACCTATGTTTAATATGTACAGTATTTCTCCTTTCTCTTACCTGTTTGGGGAGCTTCCTTTCTGCCGTTTCTCCTTTTATGCTGGCCAAACACTTGCCCGAAGTTACATCTATTAGATGTTTAATTCGCCTCAAACATCAACTCTTTAGTAAAGTCGGGCCAGAAAGCAGTTTCTTATTACTAGACGAATAATGATTTGCAATCTATGTTATGTTTGGGCACCTTTAAAGGGCGATGTATAGAGAGGCACTTTCGCTGTCTCTTGTCCACTTAAGATAATGCAACAAGCTGATAGAACCTCTCAATGCATCAAAAATGTGGTTAACCAATTCCCAATCACACCAGCTATTTGCTAGTATAAAAGATTCCGTTCTAAAAAGCCGCTATCAGCTTGGTGCATTATTTGCAGTAGGGTTGCCAGGAGTGTCTCTCTAATGAAGCAATATGAGCAAAATGCTCAGGGCAGCACCCCTGCTAAATATCAGAGAGGCAGCTGGCAGACCTCACTAGCGGCAGAAAGAGCCGCTGGAAAATAAAGTAAAATCATGGGTGTGTGAGCGTGTGCACACAACAGGGAGATTCAATAAAAGTTCTTATCGTTAAAAATGCTAATTTTGCCCAAGCCAATCAGATGTTATTTAACATTTGAAAGCTAACATCTTATTGGTTCGAGCAAAATTAGCACCATTTTTACCAATAAGAACTTTTATTAAATTTTCCTGCTAATGTTTAACTACACCCATTCCGGGCTGGCAAAAACCCTAGAGACACCCCTGCTTGGTGCATTGGTGAATGCGGCTTTCAGACTTAAAAAACAGAAGTGGCTTTCTGTAACTCACCTCATTAGTGCCAAAAAATACTGATATGGAAATGGTCAAACCAAATATCCCCAATTTTTGCTCTTCACTTTTATTGAAGAACTGGAGGTATAGGAGCGGTGTCTTACCTCCCGTTCTTCAACAAAACGTTCAGGAGCCAGGAATGTTAAACAACTTACCGAGTCTCTCGCTCCTCCACTGTGTCCTGGCAGGTCCCGACAGACTCGTATATGCACATGCGCATAGAGTACTAAGTACACAGGAACCTGTCAGAGCCTGAGGATGCTGCGGAGGAGCGAGAAGCCAGGTAAGTTGCTAAACTTCATTCCTGGCTCCTGAACGTTTTATTGGAGAACAGGAGGTACTGTAAGACACAGCTCCTTTACCTCCCATTCTTCAATAAAAGTGAATAGCAAAAAGTGGTTTCAACCACTAGAGATACCCGTTAATTATCTTCCCAATAGAGATGGGCCAAACCTGAACCGGAGTTCGACCCAAACATTAATAGTTTGGATGAACTCGAACTCTTCCGAACTATGAACTAGTTAATTTTTTTCAAACTTGTGGACATATTTTCGATAATTATCGAATTCTCGAATCGGTAATCTTGGAATGTATCCTTCAATTTCTGTAACCCCTTGAATGTAGCTTTCGGTAACCCTCAAATGCAGCCTTTGATTTTGGTAACCCTCAAATGTATCGTCCGGTAACCCTCAAATGTAGCCTTCGATTTTTTTTTTTGTTTTTCCCCCCCCCCGGGGTTAAAAAAAACCTCAAATGCAGCCTTTGGTTTCGGTAACCCTCATATGTATCGTCCGGTAACCCTCAAATGTAGCCTTCGATTTCAGTAACCCTCGAATGTAGCCTTCAATTTCGGTAACCTTCGAATGTAGCCTTTAAGTTTGGTAACCCTCATATGTATCGTTTGGAAACCCTTGAATGTAGCCTTCGATATCTGTAATCCTCAAATAAAGCCTTCGATTTCGGTAACCCTTGAATGTATCATTCGTCAACCCTCGAATCGGCCCTAACCCTAGAATGTAGCATGAGGAAACCCGACAATTGCCCAAACGGGGAAGGTAGTGTTTAAAGAAGTTTTGGTGATATGGACATGTTCCCCAGACCATTTGGCAGGTGCCACAGCCATTTACAGTAAGTTACCATTGTTATTTTATCTGTAATTAATCCAAACTTTTTAAACTATTAACCTCATTGACTTTTACTGAAGTTCGGAAGTTCAAAAGCGAACTGAACTTCTGGTCATCTCTACATTCCAATAAAACACAAGCTGTTTGCAATTTAATATTTTACATTGTTTCTAAAAAAGATTTTGCTACGTTTCTGTTTAACAGGAATGTCCTTCAGTTTGAGAAAATGCATCTAAGATTTCATATAGATCACCAAGTGACAGCTGGGTCCTTAATATTCAACAGCTAATGTTTTATACATGGAATTCAGTAACTGGAAGACTGTTTGCCAAAAAAATAACCAGCCCTGGTGGATTGCAGCTTTCTTCAAACTTCTAAAGGCTATTTCACATAGGGAATGGGGGAGAATATGTAAATAGTACAGTAATAATTGACAGTGTGCTTTTGTTTTGGCAATGATATAATTTTGCTGATCTTGTGTCATTTTACAATAATAAAAAAATAATTTAAAAAGTTTATTTTTTAGATTTTTAGCATATGCCATTAAAAAAAGAATGATTGGTAATTGTTAGATTGAAGGACAACTACAATAAACAAGTATAGAAAGTCTAGTTGTCCTTTGATCTAGCCGTCATCATAAATGTGGTCTTAATAAAAAAAATGCATTATTTTCTGCACCGATAATGGAGCAATATCAGTATTTTTCAAGATCCCTCTTTTATAAGCAGGGACCTAGCTATGACAGCCGTGCGTATATTAGTAAAGGTTAGTAAAGTTGCCAGTACCAGATTGGCAGTATTTTATTACAGGTAATCGCATGCACATTTACTTAAATATCGCAGTACCTGGCATGTATATTGGCGGTCTCTATAACCCTCTCCAACTCCCCCCCCCCCTTGTTGTGGGGGCTACAAGAGATGAATAGCACCAAGGTTGAGGACCTTAACTGCTACACCATTGCTTTCAATGTCTATAACTAAGTGGTTGAAATCACTGGGCTGTTTTATTCCTTTCCCCTTTTATCCAGAGGTTTGGCCAATAGGAAGATGTGCAGGTGGTTAAGCAATCATAACTTTCTGCTGCCCAGTTCTAAACATTAAAGGTAAACCAAGATCTAGTGGATTAGGTCCTAATCCTGGGTACAAAATGTGGCAGTTTGGGTATTTATTTTTGTTTGGAATAATGTCTGTGTTTTACAGTTTCAACCCCTGTCACTCCATATTAATCCACCCAACTGATCAGGGTCTCTACATTGTGTCCACTACTCATGGCAGCTTCTCCAAAAACTAAGACAATGTAAATCAATCTATTGGCATCTACACTTTAGAATATGGTGTATGATTCATGTTTACTAAGCGTGGGCAGCTTATAGAGACATCAATGACTTTTTGAGTGAGTTTTTCCATTAAGTGTTTACTAATCTGTGACAAGAAGTTCTATTATGTGTCAGGTTTTGTGCCCCATTAACATCTCTGGGATCAGTTGTCTTGTTCAAACGTTTAGAGGGATTAAAGTAATGAACAGCACAACGTGTCAAATCAGTAAATAACCTAATTATCTTCCTGTAGGAGTTTGTCTGCATATCGCTTTCTCCATATTTAACATAAAACATATTAATGCTTGATTTCTTCTGTGTATTGTGTCCTGTTCACTTTTTAGAAGTGTAGATCCATGTCATTTGCAATACTTCTGGTAGATCAATAGTGAACTGCAATGAGATACATACAGACAAGGTATATCTGTTGTATTCAATTAGATCAACTGGACTTGAAGTTTAGTTCTTGAAGACGTTTCGCTAGTCATCCGACCGGCTTTCTCAATTTTAATGACTAGCGAAACGTCTTCAAGAACTAAACTTCAAGTCCAGTTGATCTAATTGAATACAACAGATATACCATGACCTGGATGAATGAGAACCTTCATAAGCATACAGACAAGGCTATGGAGGAGAAATGGTAACTTCTGACATTTCTCTTTAATTCTTAAAGGACAATTATATATGAACTCCCCTCACTCCTCTTCTTCCACCCATTAATAGTACCCAGGATAAGGACCTAAAACAAGTCTTTCTTCCTATTGGCTAGATCAGGGACTCTCACAGACAGAAGCAGAGTGACGGATCAGAACAGTGTGGAGAGGGAAACTTTGTGCAAGTATAACAGCTGGTCGGTAAAGTACCCAGGGGTGAGGGCTTAGCAGAACTATCAGTAACTTTAATATAGTCTTGAAACTATCCAATAAACCAGTCATCAACACATATACTGGAAGTTTTACCAGTTTTACGCAGTTTAAAAAAACATTTATGACCCACTAATATACAGGATATGCATAGTTTCATGCATATTATAAACACTGTACAGACAGAGGAAAAAGATTATCAATGCACATTTCAGGAATGTTCCCTTTTGTTTTTACTGTGCACAGAAATGTATCTCCTCTGCAGATACACAATGCTATTTAGTGCTCTACATAATGCAGAACTCATACCGTATCTCACTAGATTTATGTATGCACACAATTTAAACCCATGTGTGCAGGTTAATGTGTGATCATATGATTACAAGCATTGAAATATAAACCAATCACAAATGGATTGGGTCCTTCAGCAAACCTATATAAAGAGGTGCAAACCCCACGGAGTTAAGAAGTCATCACAGTGATGCCAGAAGAAAGAAGATGCCGGCAACACTGGTGACATTGATGTTGCCAGCGCCAGTGGTGTCACTGGCAATCGCAGTGACATCGCCCGGTGTTAGTGTCACCAGCTGAGAAGAAAGAAGATTTCAGATCACTGGACACCGGCAACAGCGCAATGACACTTCTAGTGCCGGAGAGGGGGGTCCCAGTTAAAGCTTCAGGACCCCTTTAGCCCCAAAGGGGCCTTGCAAGGGCCACAATGGGCCTTCTAAGGACCCAGGTGGGGGTCCCTGGTTGAGCCGCAGACCCCCGAACGTCTGGCAGCAGGACTTTCAGCCATTCTGGAATTCTCGAATTGGCAGATTGAGGATTACCGTAAACAGCCCGTGGAAACTGGAAGTACCGCACGCGTGCGCTACTTTCGTTTTTTGCTGGGTATGTTTTCTTTGGTCCATTTCCGACGTCCCAGACCCATTTACAGTAAGTTGCAACTGCTATTTAAACCCTTATTTTAGGCGGAAATTACCAAACTTTTCGCCCATTGACTTCAATGGCAAAGTTTGCAGAATTTTGAATTTCCAAATTTTTTCAGAAATCCACGATTCCTCAAGTGAAATGGATTTTTAGAAGTTCGGCCATCTCTACTGACTATTTGTGTGCTCATGCACACACTCGGAGAGAACATTGATTCTAAGGCCCAATACTATGCCATAGTACTTTTCCTACTGCATATAGTAAGGTCAGGGGGACCTTTCCTAAGAAAATTCAACCAAGCAGGGAGGGGGTGTCACAGGAATTATTAAGTCCAAGGTCCCAAAACGGAAGGTGCCCATATACTGCAGCTAATCTGCCGATGCAAGGGTGTCACTAGGGTTTTTGCCACCTGAGCCAAACTTAGATTGCTGCCTATATTCCGGTGAAATGGGGTGGGCGTGTGTGGTTGTGGGTGGGCATGTGGCTAGCCATTTGGTCATTTATTAGTACCGTTTCTTTAAATAGACATTTATCCACACAATAATTCCAGAAGAATAAAGAAATTAATGTAGACTTTTAACAGGACCCTAACTTACCTAACTAGTCTAACCTAGCCTAGCCTAACCTAACAAACTATCTAAAGCTAATCTAACCATATGAAATTCCTTTTAACAATATCATTTAGTAAAGAAAATGTAAAAAAAAATAACATCTGCAGAAAAGTATATGTTTGGTTGAGCAATCTACCACTCATAAAGTGAGAACAGACAGTAAAGTTCCCATACACTGAGAACAGACAGTAAAGGTCCCATACAGTGAGAACAGACAGTTAAGGTCCCATACAGTGAGAACAGACAGTAAAGGTTCCATACAGTGAGAACAGACAGTAAAGGTTCCATACAGTGAGAACAGACAGTAAAGGTTCCATACAGTGAGAACAGACAGTAAAGGTCCCATACAGTGAGAACAGACAGTAAAGGCCTCATACAGTGAGAAAAGACAGTAAAGCAGCAGCAGTCAGTGGGGAAGACTGACTAACACATGACAATGAGAGGAGGATGGCAGTGATTCCCTTTTACTATCCAGTGATTCCCTTTTACTATCCAGGGGATTCCATCTGCTCTGCCCACACACAGAAACAATCCAATAAAACAAAACCAGGGGGGCTGCAAGCCTGTAGCTATGTGACTGATGGCTGAAAACCATAATCTAGGTACCACGGTCTCTATAGCAGGAATCCACAAACCATGGTGCTCCAGGTGTTGGTAAACTTCAACTCTCAACATTCCCTCTGTATTTGAGGAATGCTGGGAATTGTAGTTTTCAAACATCTGGAGGTCTATGTTCACTTATTAAAGGAGTCTGCAATATTTATTTGCTTTAATATATATATAGGAATTAAACAATGTCCGCCCTAGGGCCTTACAGATGCTTTAAAAGTAGACCACGCATACTTTGATAGATAGATTACACCCATTTTAAAGACCATTATTTACATTTTACATTGTTACCTACACTATTTCCAAGTGTATGATGTGGTTAAAGGATAAGTTCACTCAGAAAGAAAACTATTCCATTTTTACATTAATTGAAGGGGAGGTAAAGTTGCTATGTCTTACCTCCCATTCTTCAATTAATGTAACAGGAGCCAAAAACAAAGATAGAAAACTTACCTGCGAGTGTGATCCACCACGGGCTCATGTTGGCTAATGAACTGGGGGGTTGACAACACTGGATAATGAACAGGAGGGCTGACAACACTGGCTAATATACTAGAGGTCTGACAACACTAGCGAATGAACTGAAGGGCTGACAACACTGGGTAATGAACTGGAGGGCTGACTACAATGGGTAATGAATTGGAGGGCTGAGGACTTGCTGGAGGTGAATCTCATTTGGTCAGTAAGTCAGGACTGCCCTACTAGCTGTATATTACACTAAAAGTAAAACGTGGACTTGGAAGAGGACTGGATTAGCAGTGTTTTTGTTTTGAATGTGTCATTTTGTTTTGCAAGCATTCATTTTTTGTGAGTGTAGCATCTGAATTGTGTTTTCTGGAGAACATTGTGTGTCAATTATTCATTTTGGTTGATTGCAGTACTTTTAAATGTAGGAGTTGTTGTTGTGCAACATAGTCACTATTAAAGAGATATTGCAAAATGTCCAAATTTTATGGGAAATTATTTTTCGGTATTCACCCTAAAAAATAAAGTAATGTGAGATATACTCCAATTGTAAAGGGGGAGTTGATATGATACAGCAAAAAGCGTACCACACCAACTTCCACTGTAATGTGCATCACAACAACTTCCCCTTAAACGCGTTCCACACCAACTTCCCCTGTAACGTGTTCCACACCAACTTCCCCTGTAACGTGCATCACACCAACTTCCCCTGTAACATGTAACACACCAACTTCCCCTTTAACCCTTACTACACCAACTTCCCCTTTAACCCTTATTATACCAACTTCCCCTTTAACCCTTATTATACCAACTTCCCCTGTAACACGTACCACACCAACTTCCCTTGTAATGCGTACCACACAAACTTGATCTTTAATGCGTATCACACCAACTTCCCCTTTAACACGTACCACACTAATATTCCCTGTAACACGTATCACACCAACTTTCCCTTTAATGCATACCACACCAACTTCCCCTTTAACACGTACCACACCAATATTCCCTGTAATGCGTATCACACCAACTTTCCCTTTAACACGTACCACACTAACTTTCTCTGTAACGCGTATCACACCAACTTCCCCTTTAATGTATATCACACCAACTTTCCCTGTAACGCAAGCCACACCAACTTCCCCTTTAACCCTTATTATACCAACTTCCCCTTTAACCCTTATTATACCAACTTCCCTTGTAACGCGTACCACACCAACTTCCCTTTTAACACGTACCACACCAATATTCCCTGTAACGTGTATCACACCAACTTTCCCTTTAACGCGTACCACACCAACTTTCCCTTTAACACGTACCACACCAATATTCCCTGTAATGCGTATCACACCAACTTTCCCTTTAACGCGCACCACACCAACTTCCCCTTTAAAGCGTACCACACAAACTTCCTCTTTAACAAGTATCGCATCAATGTCCCCTTTGACAATGGGGTGCAACATCTCACATTAATTTAATTTTTAAAGTAAACAAAAATGTAGACATTTTGCAATATCGCTTTAATAGTGACAATGTTGCACAATAAAAGTGCTACAATGGATCAGAATTAATCATTGACACACAATGTCCCCCAGAAAAAACACTCAGATGCCACACTCATAAAATTTATGCTTGCAAAAACAATGAAAGGTGAGTGAAAAGAGACAGACTGCTTCAAACTTCAAATCTCCATGCTGCCTGCCCAACCCTCAGTAGAAGAGACTTATCTTGGATTGGTCAGTTTACCTCTCAATCTTGACTCTGGGTGAACCACAAGTGAGAGGAGGTGACGGAGTGTGTGGTCACATGACATTGTTACATCACATGTTCTGCTGCTCTCTCCTCCTATCACAGCAGCAACAGAACAAACTAAAAAATAAGTAAAGCATTGTACTATCCTGATCAATCTGTGATATTTGGAAGGTGTGCAATTTACTTAGGCGATTACTTCATTCACCACCAGATGGCAGCACACAGTTTTAACTTAAAGGGTATGTCCACCCTTCTAAAAAATTTTTTACATAACATTCCCCATGTCCCCCCAGCCCCAACCGCTTTCTATTTGATTATCAGAAAATGCCCAAAACATTACTTACCTTCCCTCTTTCCTCCGCCGCGCTGCCAGGCCCTCTGCTTGCGAGAAAATGCAAGCAGAGGAGTGGGACCGGCAGTCGGTCTGTGATTGGCTGAGCGGCAGTCAATCACGGACGCGGCTGAAGGGAGTTCAGTGCGGGGAGGAAAGAGGGAAGGTAAGTAATGTTTTGGGCATTTTCTGATAATACAAATAGAGCGGTTGAGACTGGGGGGACAGGAGGAATGTTATATCTAAAGGGTTTTATGGTAGGGGGAGGGAATCCTTATCGGGAGGGAGAGGGAGGGAGAGGAAGGGGGAGGGAGGGGGAGAAGGGCTGCAGTACGCAAGCCAAACTTCTCCCAGAGGCCAGATAGGAGGCAGAGTCCTATATTTACTCTGCTATCCTCCTGGTGGGCAGTTTTTGGGACTTTGGGGGGGGACTTCAGGAGAACCATATGGAGCTGGGATGTGAGGTAAGGATTAAACTACACTACATGGTGGGGCCAGTAGTGGGGGGGATTATAGTTTTGGGGGTGGACATGCCCTTTAAAAAATGTTGAAAAAAGGGGGCACAGAGGCATTTTTTAAAGTTGTAAAGTAGCATATGCATATTGTTAAAAATGGTGCTAATTCCAGGCCCTTAAACATAAATATACCAAGAGGGAGATGTAATAAAATGTCTTATTGTTAAAAATGGTGCTAATTTTGCCCCAACCAATCAGATGTTAGCTTCCATTTGAAAGCTAACATCTGATTGGTAAGGGCAAATCATTTTCAATGATAAGAACTTTTATTACATCGCCCTGCAAGTCTCTTGAAAATTGTCCCAGCTGTTTGGAAGTTTTTCTGGAACATACAAACATACATGCATACATACATGCGTACATTAGGCATGGCCACACTGCATCACAACAGAGGAGCTCATGCAATCACACCCGATTTGCACCTGATTTTGTTGCGATTGCGCTTGCGTTTTCACCTTTTGAGATAGGAAATCGCATGTGATTGCACATAAAAATGGTGATCGTATTCGATTGCATATCGCAAAGGGATGCGCAATCACAACGCACCCAAAAGCGCGCGATTTGCCACGATTTTCATTGATAAATCGTGAGTGCAAACGTAGGAAAGTGTGGCCTAGCGTTATATATATTATTTTGTTTCCAATCGCCAGTTTTCCCTTGTGATATCTAAAAATGAAAACACAAATCTCTAGTTGTTAAATGGATCCTATGCTCCTAGTGCATCATCCCATAGTTTCCATATTTTCCCATAGTTTTCTGGGCATCTCCCATGTGGATCCAAGAGTTTTTCGTATTGTAATGCTCTGTTGTAGTGTAAATCAACATTAAATGGTCAGCACTTGAGGCGCCATCCAATTTAGAATTATTGCCATTCTAGGAAAAAACAATTCAGGGAGATTCAATAAAAGTTCTTATTGTTAAAAATGGTGCTAATTTTGCCCCAACCAATCAGATATTATTTAACATTTGAAAGCTAACATCTGATTGGTTGGGGCAAAATTAGCACCATTTTTAACGATAAGAACTTTTATTCAATAACCCTGAATGTTTCTCTAAGAAGAATGGCTAAATATTTCCGCCATATATCGTCGTCCACTATTCCCAGTAACAAAATTTCACCCGAGGGCTTTACCTGTCATTGGATAATGGTGGGCAGCTGCTGCAAAACTTCCAGAATTTTTGAATCGGACACTCCAAAAAGTCGACGTTGGGCTGATGACATTTAGGGCAAAATACATCTATTGAAAATGTCTCAGTGATTTGGGAGTAACATATGCCTGATGCATTATATAAAATTGTATTAGGTGATTATTAGCTGCTGGTGCCAGTGTGTGTTTCAGCTAAATCCTTTCCAGCTTTTCAGGCGCCCCTTCTGCTCACCACGAACGACCCTAACCCAGGCCACTAACTCCGCCTCCCCTCACCCCTAAGTGATGTCACTTTGCCATGCCCCCTCACCACACCCTCTTCCCCCACCATACCCGAAAGCCTCAAATGGCAGAGTGGGATGACTGCCAGTAGTTTTCTTAGATGTGGGAAATGGTCATTTTCCCATAGTGGGGTTTCAGGTAGATTCCCTTATATTTACATATTTTATTAGCTTCTTGCCATTTTTTAAGTTTGCGTTTTTCAGTTTAACTGAAAAACAGGAGGAAAATGCGATATGTCTTACCTCCCATTATTCAGTAAAACCTGCAGGAGATGAGGAAAAACCTGTGGATGGTCCAATGCTGCTGCCAGACTCCGTCTTTTGTACGGCACACACCTCTGTTCTTAATGTTAGACTGAAATTTTAATTATGTTATGCACTTTACAGTGTATATTGTTGTAAAGTTACACTATATTGACTAAAGGTGGATTTGTCCCAATTCATCAATCAGTATGAGCCAAACTAATTACAGTAAGTTCATTTGGTAATACAATATCAGCAGATCGATCAAGTAATAGAGATGCGTCCGCCAGTGAACGTAAGCAGCCTAGAAGACCCTGAGTCACTGGGTCGAGATGATAGCTGTAATAAGCGACAGGACAATGATGAGACATAAAAGTTCAAGTAAGGACCCTAGTAGCATGTCCCACTTTGTCATGTATGAAGAGATAGAAGGGTTTGTCATAATCAGGAAGGCCAAGGGCAGGAGCTTCGGTTAATGCTTGTTGAGAGTGTGGAAAGAATGTATTGCTGGATCGGGAGATCTTGTGCACTGGGAGTACCCTGGACCTGCTGAATGAGAGCAAAAACTGGTTGAGCAGTTTCTGAAAAATTGGGGATCCACTGGTGACAATAACCTACAGAGCCAACAAAGGAATGCAGGTCAGTCTCTCTAGTGGGGAGGGAGCGTTAATTGCAATGCGCTTGGGAGATAGATGGCTAACACCGTGGGATATGCTAGTCCGTGTCCCAACAACTTCGCTCAGTGTTCCACTACGTCCCGCTGAGACGTAGTAATTGTGTCTCTCTACTCTTTATATGTCTGCTATGTAACAAAGAATCACCAGGAACATTGATAGACTGCAATTGTCACAATTCACTGTAGAGTGGACTCCAGTGATAGAACTAAGTTACATAACAATTCAGTTGCAACAATAGTTACAAGTACATCAAGTTACTGGGACTGAATATTAATGTTTATTTCACATGATTATAGTGTTTAAATGGTTTTCAACAGTACTGTTTCTTTTTTATAAAGTATGGGCTGGCCAGGCCTGATTTTTATGGATGTATAAATTGTGTTTATAAATAGGTTATTTTATAGCTGGTGTTCTAATAGTTAACTATTGGTTTGTGAATAAAATTGGATGTAAGAGAAATTAACTTTTGTAGTTTTTTAAGATATTTTAAAAAGGGTGTGGGGTTTTATCCTTTTTACATTGTTATTCGGGGTAGTAATGCTGGCTATAGCCTAAGTGGGATCCAGGCTATTACCCCTTTTATATATACACTAAATTCTGGGAGGGCTCATATCGGTGTTTTGGTTACTGACTCCCACAGCAGTAGGAGATTTTCCGGACAATTTGGGTTTGAAGCAAAGGTCAGCAGGACGTAGCAGGGACTTGGTGGTACCTGTATCAATGAGACAAGCAACTGGAGAACCAATAATTACACAATTTATAGTAGGGTCAGCATTGACTTTCCAAATTTTGAATGCCATTTCCCTTAGTAAAGCTACATTTTCAGAGTGTGCGGCACGTTTGCACCCAGAGAGACACTAGTTTGGAACATAGTACAGAAAAGTATTGTACTGCCGTATTATATAGTTTGGAACATGGAAGCATTATTCTTGTGCATGCCGTCATTAGTTCTTTCCTTCCGTTCCCTCGGGCACCCCAGTGATGCTCTAAGACCACTGATAAAGGCAATTTCTCATAACGTGACCATATTGGTGACAAGTATTGCATTGTACCATTGTAGGTGGCGGCCGGGGGCTGGAAGATCCTCTACTTCGGACCCTCCCCTGTCCCCTCCCTATTACTGTCATGGGAGGATACTGAGGAGTCACCGGAAAGGGCTGACCATAAGTGTTGGACTGACCCCAGGGGCGTAACTTTGGCCATAGGTGGGAGTAAGAAAGGGGATGGGATTTTGAACAGGAAATGAGGGGATGGAAGCAAAGGCCTTGGGCGTGGAACTGGGAGGTAAAGGCGGTGGTGGGGTGGAGCAAATGAAACAGCAGGAAATGAGGGAAGGGGCGTAGAGTTTTGGGGCGTGAGATTGGGAGGCAAAGGAGGTGGTTGGGGTGGAGCAAAGGGAGCAGGAGGAGTAGGAGGGGGATTGGACCATGGGGAGCTGATGAAAAATATTAGGGTGCCATGTCTTGTATATTAGCAGGGTTCACAAGTTGGTTTTGTGTACCTGCAGTAATCTGTGTTAACATTATCCTAAATGCATAGTAATTAAGGTTGAATGAAGACATACGTCCATCAAGTCCAACCTATTCACCCTCTTTTTTTTTTTTTTTAACCCTACCCTACAGTTGATCCAGAGGAAGGCAAAAAACCCTAGCTAAAAAGGGGGGGAAAATTCCTTCCTGACTCCAAACGGCAATCGGAAAGTATCCCTGGATCAACCAGATCTATATGCATTAATACCAGTAATTCTCAATATTTTTTAGTTTTAGAAACTTATCCAGGCCTTTTTTAAAGCTATTCAATTAACTTGCCATTACCACTTCTGCTGGAAGACAGTCCCACAGTTTCACCATTCTCACTGTAAAGAAACCTTTCCTAATTTGAAGATGAAACTTCTTTTCTTCCAACCTTAAAGGATGTTCATGAGTCCTCTGATATGAACTATTAGTAAACAATGCACCAGAGAGTTCATTGTGTGGCCCATTAATATATTTGTATAAGGTTATCATGTCCCCACACAAACGTCGCTTCTCCAATGTAAACAGCCCTAACTTGTCTAATCTGCCTGCATATTCAAGCCCCTCCATTCCCCTTATTAATTTAGTTGCCCTTCTCTGAACTGCTTCAATTTCCAAGATGTCCCTTTTGTATATGGAATACCAAAACTGCACCGAAATTCCAAATGAGGCCTTACTAGTGCCTTGTAAAGAGGGAGAATAATATTTTTCTCTCTTAATTCTATTCCCCTCTTTATACAAGACAATATCTTGCTAGCTCTAGCCGTTGCTACCTGGCATTGTTTGCTACAGCTAAGTCTGTTATCTACCAGAACCCTCAAATATTTTTCCATTACAGGTGCACTTAACACAGAGTTATTTATGGTGTAGGTGGCACAGGGATTATTAAATCCTAAATGCATCACCTTACATTTATCAACACTGAATCTCATCTGCCATTCTGCTGCCCATTTTGATAATCTATCTAGGTCTGCTTGCAGCACTTGCACATCATGTAAAGTTTTCAAAGCACTGCATAGTTTAGTGTCATCAGCAAACACTGAGACCTTGCTCTCAATGCCCCTTCTAAGTCATTTATAAACAGATTAAACAGAAGCGGCCCCAGTACAGAACCCTGAGGCACTCCGCTTAGAACTTCAGCCCACATAGATATAGCTCAATTAACCACCACTCTCTGCTTGCGATCCATTAACCAATTCTCTATCCATGAACAAATGTTTTCTTCAAGGCCAACAGTCCTCAGTTTATACATTAGTCGCCTATGTGGCACAGTATCAAAAGCTTTCGCAAAATCCGAGTATTCCACATCCACTGCTGTGCCTGAATCTAACTTCTTACACGCTTCTTCATAAAAAACAATTAAATTTGTCTGGCATGATCTATTTCTCATAAATCCATGCTGACTTCTACTAATAAGATGAGCTCTGGAGACAAAGTCAAGGATATGATCCCGTAACAAAGTTTCCAGCACCTTCCCTACCACTGATATTAGGCTTACAGGTCTATAGTTACCAGGCTGTGAACGACTACCTTTTTTAAATATTGGTATTACATTGGGTTTTTTCCAATCCAGCGGCACATCCCCAGACCAAAGCGAATCTGTAAAGATGAGAAACAGTGGTCTAGACAGAACTGAACTAAGCTCATTTAAAATCGGAGGATGCAATCCATCTGGTCCTGACTCCTGGGGCTTTATTGATATTAACTTTGTCTAATTGTTTCCGTACCATATCCTCTGTTAGACAATGTGAATACTCTTCATGACCTGTCAATGCATATATCGCTATTCCTACCCTCACATAATCCTTTTTCCCCTCCTTACTAAATAACTCACACACACACAAAGTTCCGATTGGAATAATGTAAATAGGCCACAGCTTTATTAGTGACATATACAATTGAACGTAAATTATTTCAGTTAACATAGTAAATACGATCCTGTAACATCCCGAAACTATTCCGGTATTTGAAAACTGCCCAATTCAATGTGAATAACCTTGTGAACCGAATATGTCCTCTGGCAATGGCACTCGGCTTGACCGTTCATAGTTCTTACATAACAAAACCCAGTCACCAGCTGGCTAGGGATACAGCTCGGCGAGGTTTGTAGGGGTATTAAATGCCACTGCCTACCAGGGACCCTTTTCCCTTAGAGAGGGACCAAACATTGACCAATTTCCATCTCTTTTCCCCTTTTACTTATAGAATCGCCACTACCAGAGACATGCCACCAGCATGCAAGGTTTTTCCTAAACTTGCATGCCCCTCCACACCCCCAGAGCCACCTCTATACCTTCTAGTATGCCTAAGTTAAAAACATCTAGTCCCACTTCAGACAGATGCACACCATCCGCGCTAAAGAAACTCTTATCATGTTCCAACAATCTATGTCTAACTACGAACCCTCCTTTTTCTCTCACAAATTTTCCAATGGCTCTATTCACCTTAATCCTTGTCTTCTCAATGGCCTCACTAGACCGGGCACCCCGCCAATAAAAGCGGGGTACTATTTCTGACCACACCAACAGCAACTGTGGAAATGAACCTAGCAAGAACACAATTTCCCCTTTTATTTTCCACAAGAGGGCACCGAACCTAAGTCATTCCCGCCCTGGTGCACTATTATAACGTGAGGTACCTCCCCTTTTTTAAATAAAACTTGAAGCTGTGGCCTAAACTGCTCCCAAACCATTCCGCTCCTCCTGCACCACTGCACCTGTACCTCTTCTTCGGGAAATCCAAAACATTTTCCCGCTGGTCGAACTCTCGTCCTGCGTTCCGCTCGCCGTATATACGAGTGACCAATCACCAGCACCTGACATGTTTGAAGACCTAAACAAAGGTGATACAGACATTAGAAAAAACCTTTTGCCTCCAAGCATTTCTTAAGGACTGCTGAAAATTGGAAACATGTTAAGGGCTCTCCGTTTTTATGGACTAATAAGGGACCTTCTAAAGACCCGCTGAGTTGAATAAACCTTTTAAATGCTTCACAAGGAGATGTTGCTTCTGGAACTTGTAGTAATTGTATCCAAACCCCTTTCCCGTCCTGATCAGTTTTTGACTGAGGGAGCCATATACGCAAACCTTTGCTGTTCACTATCACATGTTGAAATTGTATGCCCCCTGGATGGTGCTTGGACTGGCTGACCAGTTCCCCCAACCTAAACGCCCCATAGAAAGCCAATGTGAAAGCCAACTGATATAGGCTAGCCTCGTAGCATGATCTACTGCTTATCACAGCCTGTGATAATAAGCCCTCTAACATGCGGAAAGTAATGGGATGTCTACTGTCTTCTTTTTTCCTGCCCCTTCTCATTCCTTTTAGTGTCTGTTTAACCAAAAAACTTTTTGTCACATCTTGAACACCCTGCAATTTGAACAAAAAGGCCAAAGCCGCTATGATTCTGTTGACCCCTGCCACTGATCTCCCTTTTAACCCTTCTTCTGCTAGCAAGCACAAGAGAACTTCAACTCTGCCTTTATCTGTTACCACACACATATTACTCTCCTGCAATTGAAACCACCTCCTCCACACACAGGAATAGGCCACCCATGTCGTCTTCGATAAAGAGCTCTTCACCCAAACAGCCAATTGTTCGAGAAAATCTGCCATAAGTGTTCAGGGCAAGCCCTGGACTCCCGGTCTGCTCCCGGTGCCAGTTCCCTGAAGCGATCCAGCTGCAAACGAGAAAGGGCATCCGCCACTGTGTTAGACTTACCAGGAACGTGCTCCGCCCTAATTAGCATATTCCGCCGTAGGCATTGCAAAACTAAGTAACGTAATAAGTTAACAACTGGAAGGGAAGTGGCTGAAAAATGACAAATGGCACTCACCACCGCCATGTTATCAGAGTAAAACACCATCTTTTTATTGGCTAGTTGGTCACCCCATAGCTCCACCGCAAGCACAATAGGGAAGAGTTCGAGGAAGGTTATATTCCGAGTTAAACCTGCCTGAACCCAAGCATTTGGCCATCTTCCCGCACACCATTGCCCACTAAAGTATGCACCAAAACCCACAGAGCCTGCCGCATCCGTAAACAAATTTAATTCATGGGCGATTCGTGCAGCCAAATGGATCTACCATTAAAGTCTTGCAGGAACAACTCCCATTCGTGCAGCCAAATGGATCTACCATTAAAGTCTTGCAGGAACAACTCCCAAACCCGCAGGTCGGCCCTGTGTTGGCTAGTGATCCTGATGAAGTGATGTGGCTGGTTTCCATGGCAAGTTTTCTAGAGAATATTCTTCCCATGGGAATTATGTGGCAGGCGAAATTTAGTTTTCCTAATAAAGACTGCATTGAACGTAACTGTACTTTCTTTGTACTTAGGAATTGCCTCACCAACTGCAACAAGTCCTCAAGCTTATCCTGAGGGAGCATGCATACCATGTGGACCGAATCTATTTCAATTCCCAAGAACTTGATCCGTGTGTCAGGTCCCACCAAAGCGACGGAAGATCGTCCTTAATGTTTCTAACATAGTCCAGCACGCTCTCCTGACTTGGCGCTACAGAAAAAATCGTCCAAGTAATGCAGAAAAGACCTGGAGCCTGCTACTTCACGTACCACCCATTCAAGGAAAGTCGCAAACGCTTCAAAAAAGGCACATGAAATAGAGCATCCCATTGGTAGGCAGCGGTCCACAAAGACCTCCCCACCGTTGGAGCAGCCCAGAAGACGCATGCTGTCTGGATGAACTGGCAACAGCCAGAATGCCGCTTCGATGTCGGCTTTGGCCATCAAGGCCCCCACGCCGTGCCTTTGTACCAACCGCACCGCATCGTCGAATGAAGCATAGAAAACTCTGGTCAACTCTTCACCAATTGAATCGTTTACTGATGAACCCATTGGGTAAGAGAGGTGGTGTATTAGCCTGAACGTACCTTCCACTTTTTTGGGTACCAGCCCTAGTGGTGAGATCACCAGATCGGGAATGGCTTCGGCTTTGAAAGGCCCTAACATGCGTCCTAAGTTTACCTCTTTTAGTAACTTTTCTATAACTAACTCTAACCTCCCTAATACTGAACGAAGATTCTTAACTTGTCTCCCATTACCCGCAACTTAACTCTGACAAGGAATTGTAAAACCTAAACTAAAACCCTCCTGTAGTAACTTGGCCTGTTCCTGCAATGGGTCTATACTTAACCAAGGTAACATCTCGCTAACTTCACGGTGTCCTCCCTTTTGTTAGTATTACCCCCCTCGCGCGTGTTCCGGAAGCACCGGAAGGCTGGGTGTCCTGGGGTACCAAAGAAGGAACAGTCATGTTTAAATCTGCAGGATGGCCCCACTTGCACTGGCTGTTGTTGTATTTTATCCACGCTACGCCCCCATAAATACGGTAAGCCTCCCAAATGACGTCCAAATAACAGAATAAGCCTGAGCAGAGTTGTGAGCTCTTTTCCCCAATTACGCTACCTAGAATGGTGAACGCCTGCAACCAGTTCCCGAAAGTGCGGGGGATTAATTTAAATCTCCTTCTCTCCTCCTCTTCCTCTTTATGTAATTCCCTATTTTTTTCTTGGCGGTCTAAAGGAAACCTGTCCAAAGGGAGTAATGTGAAAATGTCAACATACTCCCTCCTCCAGATTTTTTCTTTTACTTCTATTTTTAGGTGAGCCCCTAGCGGACCTTCGTAACACAGGTACGTGTCGCTCATTGCAAAATCAGACAGTTTTGCCATTTCCTCACCCGTTCCCGTTACCGGCACTACTCTCTGTTGTCCGGAGAGTATGCTGCTATTTGTCATCCTACTATTGTTTTCTTCTACCCTGTCATTGTGTAGTCTGGATGGTTGTGTCCCGTTCCCATCCTCCCCACACCCTGCCATCGCAACCCTTGTTGACACCTGTCCGGAGTCTGCACTTTGCAGCCCCCATACCCCTGTTGGGGCCATTAACTCTGCACTGGGTCCTGCCTCCCATTTTTTGAATAACCCCTTCAATTCCTGCATGAATGAGCTTAAACCAGTAGCTTCAGCTGGAGCTGCTGGTATGGCTGCCACCTGTGTCAAATTACCTTCCCCTGCCCCCTCACCTGTTGTAGTTGGTGCAGAGGAGGAAGCTGCCCATCCGCTGTGACTGGGCCGTTTTTGTTGAGATGAGAAGCCAGTATCTGGGGATCCACTACCGCCCGCTGGCAACGCCGGATGCGGTCTGGAGGATAAATGTCCTGCTGGTCCCTCGCCTGAAAAGTGTCTCTGCGGAAGCAATCTGGCCTGTAGCCCTGCCGCCATCGTCCCCACCACTGGTGTTGGACCGCTGGTAAGGTCCATGTGCCTTGATGTGGACTGTAAGAATTCCCCGGACTGGCCCCCCTCCTGCTGTACCCTGAGTCGGGATTCTAGGGTATTAGCTGTGGCTGTGCTATTGTTGTGTGCGTTGGGGCCGTGGCTGTTGGTGTCCTTGGGAGCCCTGGCGGCCTTTTTTGACCATTCCCCCATTGTTGGCCTTCCTATGCCCAGCTTTTCTAACCTGGGGCCGACTGTCCGCTGTCTGTGACCCAGACCTGTCTGCCCCGCCCCCGCTTTGCTCCGTGCATTGGGCAAGTCGCCTGCCTGGCGGCTGCTGTGTCACTGTGGCCGTGTGGGTAAACAGCACCGGGGAATCAGGGCTCCTCCCCCCGGCCTGTGAGCTGGACAGGCCCTGTGATCCGCTAACTCTTCTCCCCTCTACCTCGTGGTCAGTGTCCCTGGGACTCTGGGTGTATGGGATCGCCAGGCTGCCGGTAGGACTGCGGGGGGAACGATTGGGGTGCGGGCGGGTTGGGGATGGGGAAACCAACCTCCTGCATCGACTGGTGTGCGCTCCTCCACTGGGGCTTAGCCGTTCTGGGGGCCTGGATCTCCGTTGGCGTACCGGACGGTCCAAACGTGCTGGTGTTGCTCCTGTACCCAATCCTCTCCAGCTTCTTGCGCACTGAGCCGAATCCGGTCCAGGAGTTCATCGATGGAGGATGACATTGTCGGCTTTCTTAACTTTCCCTGTCCTTCTCCTTCACTTCCTTTCACTGTTTTCCCGCTCTACCCTCTAGCTATTCTACTCCTTCCTCTCTTAAATCCCACCTACCTCAACTACCTATCCGCTTCCTCTGCCTTCTGGTCATGTGCCCCTCCGTGACATTTCGTCCCTTGGGGCTTCTTTTCTCCCCTGCATATTATTACAATCCCTGCTGTAAGGACTAGGATTCTCAACAGTAAAAACCGATGTAAAAAAATGGTTTAGCAGATTAGCCTTTTCGGCATCCTCTACAACCATCTCAGCCCCATTATTTAATGGTCCCACATTCTCAGTCCTCATCTTTTTACCATTTATATAGTTAAAAAACATTTTGGGGTTGGACTTGCTTTGTTCGGCTATCCGTATTTAATTTTCTATTTTAGCTAGTTTAATTGCTTTCTTGCACTCTTTATTACAGCTTTTGTACTCCCTGTAAGCCTGTTCTGTTCCCTCTGCTTTCAAATTTTTAAAAGCCTTTTTCTTTTTTTCCATTTCCCTTTTTACCTGAGCATTAAGCCAGGCAGGAGTTGACCTAATTTTTTTTACACTTGTTCCCTAAAGGTACAGATTTAGAAATGGAATAGTTTAATATCCCTTTAAAAGTGGTCCACATCTGCTCTGTAGATCCCTCATTGTTTTGCAGATTCTGTTCCGCTTTATGGCTGAGGAGCTGAAGAGAATCTTTCAATTCTCTGGTCTGATCCTTTTATATTTCCTCCTTAGTAACTGTCTTTGGATCATCAGTTTTGCTGTGCTGGGCTACCAGCAGTTACAGGGCTTTTAAACCTGTGCTTTAGCTTGCTCTTATCTAGCTTAGCACTGCTCTTGTCTTTCAGTACATTATAAATACGCTGAGCAAGTTCTGACACCTCATCTAAAGTCTTTGTAGCATAATCAAGGCTACGAAATTGATTATTATTATCAATGTACGAACACTTTCCTGTAAACCCTCAATGAAAGTGCTGGCAATGATTCCCTGTAGTGTGGCATCATTAAGATCATATTCAGTGAATCTTTCACAACCATCAATGAACGCATTTTGAACGCGTCCTGATCTGTGTGCTGCTTAATAGCGACTACCCTTGCCCAATCATATTTAGCAGGGAAAACCTCAGTAAAACATTCCTCCAATCTTTCTAATCCTTTTTGTATTAATTCTGTCTCTCCCTCAAAGTCTCATCATCTTCTTGACTCTCATCTATCTTGTACTCCCTCTCCTCTCCCTCCTATTTAATCCTTCTCATGTCATTCCACTTTTACTCATAACTGTTTTAAGATATTTGCATGGAATGACCACCTGCAACAAGTGGAAGAAATCTCCTATGTGGGACGATAAATTGAGACGACACGAGAAATCTTTTCTAGCCATTTCTTGGGATATTTCTCAGGGTCAGGCAGGCGCTGCACTATTATATCCAAATCCTGAGGACCCCAAGGGATCCTCACATGCTTTCGCCAGGTTGCCCCTGATGCTGTAGGAACCAAGACTCTTTAAGGGGAGCCATAACCTCATGGGTGACATTTTATTTTAGTTTCATCACCAGCCTGTCTATATTTTTGGCCAATTCTTTTAAACTGGGTATCTTACCTGGCTGGACTGTCCCTGGGACAGCGGGTTGGAGGGGAGCACCTCTCTTTTTGTTGAGGGCTGGCTAGTTATGTTAGATGGGTCACTCTCATCTCCCTTCCTTGGGACCTTGGGATCTGAGGGGGCATTATCCTTTGTTTCTGACACCTTTGGGTTATTCATTTTGAACTGTTCTGCCTCCCACTCTAGGCTCCTCTGAATCCTAGATGCTGCCTTCACTTCATCCTTTGCTAGTTTGTTTTTACTATCCCTTTCAACTTCCTGAGGTTTGAAATACTAGGGTGAGAGGGGGGCATACCAAAGGGATATTGTCTTCTCTACCAGGGGGATAAGCTGGGGGGGCTGAGCGGTCCCCACCCTTTTCTATTGGGGAAACTCTCATTTCCATTGTTTAAGATATGACAGGTGATGAAGTACTGACAAATTTCGTGTTTTTAACCACTTTTCTTGGGACCCTCTTCCACCAAAGAAGTTTTTAAGCGCTTAATAGCCTGAAAGTCAAATGTACCCTGCGTGGGCCACTGGGGCCCTCTAAATGAGTGATTGTGGTCTGTAGCTGCACTGAAATCATGCCATACCTCACACAAATCTTTCATGTGTATTCCATACTTGTCTGCCATGAAAGTTATAGGCTGAATGGGATAGCATGGCTCCACATACGCAGTTACCTTGCAAGGTAATATTTTCATCATTTTTGTAGTTACTTTCATAACATTAGGGAACTCCTTAACCTTAGATGCTCACGTTTCCATTTTACTCAATATGAATCACAACAGGCACAATATCAAATGCGCATAGAGAGTTGACTCTATTTCGTGTACCAATCATAAATAATTTATTGAGACCAGGTTAAGAACAAGATATTAGCTGTTGGGCATTCCTCAAATATGCACAGTAAAAGGTATGTCATTTGTCTGTAAATAGGACCACCATAAAAATCAACAAACATTACCAGATAGTATCAAGTACCTCCAACATAAACCCCAAATGGAACATTCAGAGATTACAACAGTGTGCCTAATTAATGCAACACAAACCTCTAAACACTAGCTACACACCTAAAGTGTGGCACGCCCGAGAGCGCGACTTCTACTTATACTGTATGCACACCTGAAAGTGTGATGCACCTAAAAGTGTGATTTCCAACTACACACTTACTACACTCCTAAAAGTGTGGCACACCTGAAAGTGCGATTTCTAACTACACACCTGAAAGTGTGACTGCTCTAGCTACACACCTGAAAGTGTGTTTCCAATTTAAGATAAACATATATTGCCCTGGTGTGTGGATCCAAATTTAGCTAATAAACAATAACTCTCTAAATGTCCGCAAGTTGGGGTACAGTTAAGCTAAACAACAGATGAATGGTAACAACCCTCTAAGACCGGTATTGTGGGGTATTGTGGGGTACAGTTATGTTAAAAACAAGCATACAATTTGGCGTACATGTTGCAACATCCGAAACTGAGCTCAATAAACGACAAATTTTCTGCTCCAATCAAGCACAAAACAACAGATTATCTCCCCTGCAGCTGGACAGATGGCACAGACTCAAGGATAGAGAATACAAGTACAGTAAACAATACGTTACCAGGCACCTTGTAGTTGGATTAAGACCCCTCGATCCATAACCCTCTTTCTGTTCAGGCAGGTAAGAAAAACTTGGTCGGTATCAGATCCTGTTTGTGACGCCAGATGTGAGTTTGCGAAACGTAACCCATGGTTTCAAATTTAGGATGAACCAAATTAAGTCACAGTGACACTCCAAAATTTGCGTTCCAATAGGATAGAATTTATTGCAGAGTATACTCACAGAATAAACAGCTTATTCTAGGAAGGTAGGAACAGTTTCCCAATTCTCTGTCCTTAGGCGCGTTTTTTATTGATAGCCATCAGGACATTTCGACATTTTAAGGCAGGATTATCTTACTTATGATTACATGATTGGATAATACAATATTGAATAGCATACATATTATTTATTGTCTATGTCTGAATCAGTTATATTTCCATATAAGGCAACATTAACCATTCAACTAGGCCTGACATTAATAACTGGTACTGAATACTTATACTTTACTGCTATAAGCATAAACTATGAAAGAGGAACTTGTTCACAGAAACTGCTGGATAAAATAAACTGTGCAGCTGGCAGTGTAAAAGAGCAATCTTCACTAAGCATGCTGAAAAATCACTCATAAAGGATCATGGCAAATGTAGTTTAGGTACCAAGTTTGTCCTAGAGGCCAAAGAATGGTGGCAATCTTTCAGTTTGGCTCCTACACTTTGTAAAATATGTATTACCCTGTATGTAATTTATGACTATATAGTTGTAAAGCACCACGGAAGATGTATATAAATCCGCAATAATAATAATAATGTGTCAGAGTCACTTTAAATGACAAGAAGTGCCAGTCTTACTGCACAGTGACCCCCAGGCCTTCCCTCCATATCTTTGGTAGAATTTCTCACTGCCAGAAGATCTTACATATATACATTTGTCTGCTGTCCTCAATTGCAGGTAAATGCCAAATATATGGAACAAACTTACTCAGCACATCATACAGTTATCCTTCAACATTATGTCATTTAAAGGAACACTAAACTGCCCAAACCCACTGTAAATTTAAAATGCCCTAATTTGCAGGGATATGTCATCTGCTTGTGCTATGTCAGAAGTGACAATGCCCTCGAATAAAAGCAATAAGGCCCTGCTGTATATGGATAAGTAGGGAACATGTCAACTTGTGTCTCTGCTATAAACAAGTGGCACTTTTGACTTTGTAACTATTGTATAGAGAAATGGAGGCAGGGATAGGGGCCCCTTCCACCCATATTTTTATAGTAAATTTAGGTTATTTTACTTGAGAAATGGGAAGGTAAGTTAAAAAGGCTCTTTACATCCTTCTACCCGCTTTTAGTAGAGATGAATGAGACTGCCATCTTTCATTCTGATATTCCGTGGAACCGACTGACGTTACGAAAATCTGATTAAATCGGAATTTTTTGAATTTTCAATAGCATTTTTGAAAGACATTTTCATTGCTCGATTGACGTTTTTGATTTCCAAAAGAAATGTTACGATTTTTCAATTGACGTTTTCAAATAATATTTTCAAGTGTTCAATAAAAAGTTCAGAGTAGGAAAAAATACGATGGATCCGTGGAGTTCCATTCATCAATAGTTTTCAGCATATAGTTTACTTTAAAGGGGAAGTTCAGTGCAAATACATATACTTTTCAGAAAAAAGAGCTGTATTTTTTCATCCCAATGACCTTAATCTGCCAGTTCAGCATTTTGTCTGTGTATAAATAAAAGCAACCGAAATACTGACTTCCTGTTTGCAGGACCCCTAGTAGAGACCGTTATGGTCTTGCCCTTGACCCAGTGCCTGGGTTGATTCAGTTGCTCAGTAGAGATCTGAGCATCTTTGACCCATCCAACAACCAATCAGTAGAAATTACTGTTAGGAACATTCCACGGATGTGGTGCATCCTGGGAAGAAGAAGGACCGTTGGAACCTGAAATGGCAGCTCACTAATGTCAACAGCAGGGAACAGCAAAGGGTATGAAATCAACTGATTTTTCAAAATGGAAGAGAATAAATTATACATACCAAGTTATTCTACATAAACTAACACTTTTTAAAATATTGATATTTTCCACTAAAATGTCCCTTTAAGAAGCTATGTAAAAACCCAAACAGGTATTTTTCCTATTGCATTAGATAGCCATCCTACACAGTAATAATACAGGCTGTCATTTGGGTTTCCCTACATGCTTTTGGTAGATGAGGCAGCAAACTCATTTATTTAGGATATTTGGTAAAAATGGAGCAAACATCTGTGGTATGACCATCCATACATCCAAGGACTAAGAGGGAGAGACCCAGATGAGAAGGTAATTGACATTAGAGATATTCACACACTTTAGTTTAATACAAGTCAACACCAAGTGCTGTGATCATACACAAACTAAATTATAAAATGCACAAAAGAGATTTAATTCAAATGAATTTCCTTTTTTATTATTCCCCCATTGCTGAGTACAGTAGCAGTGACCAACAAAATAAAAAGATGTTTAGTTTTCAACAGTAACATTGAGTCTTTGAATAAAGGTTAATAGAGAGTGAAAAGACTGTACATGAGCTGAAGGTCAAACTTGTGTTTGTATCAAAGAGAGGGAACGTGGTTGAATTGCAAAGAGATTATCAGTTTTGTAGAAACATAGAAATGAATGTGGAGTGACCCTATCATATGTTTACAGTCTCACTTCACTGCGCATTTTGTTCTTTCCCTTTGATGAGGAAAAGGATTTATTTATTATGTGTTCATTACATTTTTATTAAGCAAACAATCAGTACATATCCAATCTGGTAGGTATAGGTAATGCATAAAAACAATGATCTAGGATATTAGTAAGGTTACGAAGTATACAGTCTATTCAAGCAATATCATGTATTGGTTGCCATTAGTAATTTATCCGAAATTTTCGAACTATTTCCTCCCATTGACTTTAATGGGTTAGTTTCCGAACTTATGAACTTTTACAGAGGTTTGTAAAGTAACTGAACTTCAGGAAGTACGGCCATCTATAGTTGCCAACTTGCCATACGTACAGTACCTGCAATTTATGCAGAAGAAACAATTTATGTAACATCTGGATCTATAACTACCCAACCAACATCGACCCCAGAGAGACATATCTTGTATCTTTGAAAATTAATAGTAGGTAGTTTCCATATATCTTAGACCATTGTTTCTGGGAATTGTGTAACATATGCTCCAAGTATTAGTTTGTAACAATTTCCATACATGCTTAATAAGGTCTTCTCTCGATGGGTGAGCATGCTTCCAGGTAACTGCTATCAGGTTTCTAGCTGCAGCGCATATATGATAGATACCTTATTTTTGTGTTATTAAAGCCTGGAATAGTTATAAATAGGGGGAGAGGTAAATAGGGGTTGAGAATGTGTATTGTAGTAGATATTCACATATCTTCCAAAAAAACTTACAATGTAGTTGATCCAATTGTAGAAACAGAATGTTCTGTGTAACCAATCTTAGACAATCTTATATGACCTCTCCTTCAAGAACATCTGTGTGAAGCCATATAAATTGAAATCCACTGTTGCTCCTCTAGGGAGAATTTTAATCTACCCTCCCAGGTAGAGATGGACGAAACTTAGTAGTTTCATTTTTGAATTTCTGGATCTCAGGAAATTCCTGAAGATCTGAAAATCCGAAACTGGAATACGGGGCTATTTCATTTCCGATAATTATCCAAAATAGCCTTGAACGTTTGAATATTATTGAAAATACGATCAGAGACCATTTTCGTAATTTCGATAATTTTCGAACGTCCGAGGCTATTTTCAATAATTATCGAAAATAGCCCCGCTCCATACATTCAATAATTATCGAAAATACCTTCCGAAGTCCCGAAATCCGGAGATCCGTCCGGATTCAGAAGGATCTTTAGGATTTCAGAACCAAGGGGTTCCGTGTCGAACCCCGATCCCATCTCTTCTCCCAGGCCTTATAATCTTATATAGAGACTTAACTGCTCTATATGTTGTGGGAAAACCAATTGCTAGAACTTCAACCCCCTTCAACATTGCCCCAAATTTGATGTGTGGAATGTGCTATTCTGACGTATGTGTACCACAGATCTGAGGGAACAGCCCAGGCTACCTTTTCGTGTGCCTAGAATCCCTTCTTTATTACAAATGTTACGTCTTCTTTAAAATTCCAGTGGATTTCCAGTACTTCGCCTTAACCTTTGCTTTGAAGAATAAGGGGAGTGAAAAATGGGGAATGTTACGGAAATGGAATGAAATTATATTGTTTATTGCAAGAATCTCAATAGTGGCACCTGGATTGTTGGCGTATATTTAGAGTGAGGATATTTATAAATCCATAGAACAGAGGAGTGTAGAAGAGCTAATCATTCATTATCAATACCCACATAGCATCTGAGCTAGATGAACTGCCTTATAATTCAGGGTAAATATAGGAAGGGATAAACCTCCTATGTATTTGTGTCTACCCAGAAACTCGTACTTGTTTCTTGGGTGCTTATCCTGCCAAATTAATTTTCTAACTTTTGTTAGAAAGTTACTTGTATGTAAGATGCGGAGTTAAGTGATACATCCTTATTGTGATGAGAATAGCTTTGAAGAGATAAAGGGTTTTTTTCAATTATTTTTTGCAATATCGATGGTTTTACAACATTTATCCTTCCTACCAGAAATGGGAATTGTGTCCATTATTATAATAGTTTGATTAGATGTGGGAACAGTTTGGAATGGATGCACGAATACAGATTTTTTTTATAGGGACTCAACTTAATGACAGGATAACGAAATGATATTGCAATAAAAATGTATTTGTACTGTTTATGGAATGGATATCATATGCTACATATTTGGAATGGTTTACCATGAACTCTGAAAGTTTCCTGAAGTCACGGAGATGTCGATAGAGTCGATAGAGATATTAGAGGTTGAGTGAGGGAGAGAAAGCTGTCATCAGAGTGGTGTTTTAGTTTCTATCTTTCCTACTCTATCGCCATAAAAAACTTGTGAGTCCCTAATGGTTCTATGCAGAGAGGGAATAGCAGGGGTGCCTTGTACTGTTTTGTATCTGGATTACATCAAAAGAAAAGTCCTTGTTGCTTTTCATAGTCGTTGGGGAACCATATAGCATAAATAATGCTAAGATATTTATAAGGATATCTATACTTATTTAACTTTTAAGAATGGAAAGTACCTGGTGCAGGAGAGTAGGATTGATTATTCCTACCTCACAATATGGTTTGGTTAAGGAGCTACAGCATGTACAGTTTTTATTTGCCAGGTTAGTCCTGGACTATTCCTGTATTAAAGATAGTGCTGAAGCCAGGAGGAGGACTGGCAGAATCAGTTTTCTTTGGGCTGGTGTTTCTAACAATATTGGGAGGTAGGAAT
Organism: Hymenochirus boettgeri; assembly: GCA_019447015.1. Lineage (NCBI taxonomy): Eukaryota > Metazoa > Chordata > Amphibia > Anura > Pipidae > Hymenochirus > Hymenochirus boettgeri. The sequence goes on along the minus strand of CM033474.1, from coordinate 48,122,975 downwards.
TACCATTCATATATCCCTGTCCCAAGTTCTTTTCATTTAAAATGTATTTAAAAAAACCTTTATGCACATGATAATTATCCTTTAAGGAATTTTTCTGTTATTCCAATATTCCATCCCATACAGAAGGTTACAGAACAGGAAAATCAATTTTTCTGCATTAAGAGAAGCTACATATCCCAAGGCAGTTTATGTGTTGGTGTGAATAATCCCTGACATACAGTATTACTATTAGTTTGAGCATGTTCCACTCCTGCACTAAATGGTTTCTATTGGTTAGACAAATCTCATGACCTTTTTTGCAATATTTTTTGACAGAATTTATAAAACTGCAAATACGATACCACGGGTTATCGTAAAAGTATGATCGTGGCCATAAATGTACACTCCGATCCTACATTTACAAACGAACATTTGTAAATCTCCGAATATTCATTGTGCATAAAGTTGTATTTTCAATTGCCCAGACTTATTTTGATTTTTTTTTACTTAAATTGTTATATTCTGTTTAAATCCATACTGGCTTAGAAATAAACTGCAAAGATTACTTTTCGTTATTGTATGAAAAGTAAAGAAATATACAGTATAATTTTAAGGGAAAGGAGTGTTGACATATATTTGCAAACACTCTCCACGGAAATCCCTGTTCAGTGTCAAAGAGAGGCAGGATCACTTGTTTTAGCTTTGTGAATGTGCTCTGTATATTGGGACTACATCTGTCTGGTAAATTTAGTTCCCTTTCAATTCAAGCAGTGGTAACTGCTGCCAGAGCTGCTTCCCTACCCATAGCAAGGCAGTGTTGTTTCACTATAATAAACAAACACAAAGTTAATACTATTGGCTGTAGCTCACTGTTTTGAGACACTGCTCGTCTCCACTGCACATGCATCCCATTCACAGTTTCTGGAAAAGGGCTGAGCACAGAGAGAGGGATAATGTATACAAACTAGGAGTTAGCTAAACAAGACACAAGAAGAAATAGGGAAAGGGCTTTTAATTCCCTGTTCCAACTTCATGGTTTCATAGAAAATATACATTTTTCACACATAGAGGGGCCAGTGGGAGGGGCTATTATATACAAGAGACTTGTGCTTGACAGTTCTTTACTGCCTGGCTCTGCCCTACCCCATTTACATAAGTGAATTTTCAAGGGCTGAAAATAAGGAAATGGGGGGGGGGGGACAGAGAGGAGGTGAAGCAGATATATATATATATATATTTCTTTTTTTTCATTAGAATTTTTTTTACATAATTGTAAATGGGATTTTGCTAATGAAATTCAAATGTAGATGAAAAGAGATGAAAAGGAATTAAACACAGGAGAAAAAATCCATAAGGTAAAATATAGCATCAAAATGAGAATTTTCAGTGGCATTTTATTGAATGATAAATAGTAGATCTTCCCCGTGTGAGAGCACGTGCAGGAGCGAGAAGAGTAGATGGAGATTAATAGTGAGCAGCCCGGCACTGTTATTCATTTAGAGACCATCTTGAGAATGACAAATGCTAAAACAAAGCTCCAGCGTGAACTCAGTGACCAGCCTTCCAGTTCTTATAGGAAGATGATTGTTTTGAAATCTTTTAAGCTTTTAAGGGCTAAATGTTGAAATAAAAGTTCAGCTAAGAAATCTTCCTATTGCTACAGTTCTTTAGATTTCTTGGGTAACCCACAGGTCTAGTAAATAATGAACATACTTTATGGCCAAGCATTGTGTTTGTCTTAATAGGCAGTTACAGCTGAAGCACGTGTGGTATTTATGTTTAAAACGTTTCGTTTTATCTTTCACAAAATGTTGTTTTTGTTAATGAAATTTGTATTGTGTGTTTTGTTCTAACGGCTGATTGAATCATTTCTCAAGGTTATTCATCTGCTGGTCTTTAAATGAATATCATAAGGGTAAAATGTAGGTAAAAGCAATTTCAGTCTATTACTATAGATACATATACTGTGGAGTCGACTTTTACATGTTACGATTTGTTTTTTTACAGTGTATCTCCACCTCCAACACAAAAAAAAATATAATGTAGAGCACTCCCCAACCCTAAACGCTAGGTCCCATAAATGTACTTACCTAACTTCGTTCCCTGGTACCCGACTTCCTCTGCTTAAGAGTAGAGATGGACTAGAACTCAAACTCAAACCCAAGTTCGAGCCGAAATATTCAAATTCGAACAAATTTGGACTTCTCGAACTATCCCAGACCCAGATTTTCGATATTTTCAGACTTTCGATAAATATTGCATGTTTGACCATTCGAATATGCGAGTAAAATGGCAATTAAAACCTACACGTGAGCATCGAATCCGCAAGTAAAACGTTCATGGTATCTAGGCGCGAACATCGAATCCGCGAGTAAACTGTCCATTAAAACCTATACGCGAGCATCGAATCCGCAAGTAAAACGTTCATGGTATCTAGGCGCGAGCATCGAATCCGCGAGTAAAGTGTCCATTAAAACCTATATGCGAGCATTGAATCCGCAAGTAAAATGTCCATTATACCTAGGCGCGAACATCGAATCCGTGAATAGTGTCCATTAAAACCTATACGCGAGCATCGAATCCGCGAGTAAAATGTCCATTAAAACTTCTACGCGAGCATCGAATCCGCAAGTAAAATGTCCATTATAACCTATACGCAAGCATCGAATCCGCAAGTAAAATGTCCATTATAACCTATACGCGAGCATCGAATCCGCGAGTAAAGTGTCCATTAAAACCTATAATCGAGCATCGAATCCGCAAGTAAAATGTCCATGGTATCTAGGCGCGAGCATTGAATCCGCGAGTAAAGTGTCCATTAAAACCTATATGCGAGCATCGAATTCGCAAGTAAAATGTCCATTATACCTAGGCGCGAACATCGAATCCGTGAGTAGTGTCCATTAAAACCAATACACAAGCATCGAATCCGCGAGAAAAATGTCCATTAAAACTTATACGCGGGCATCGAATCCGCAAGTAAAATGTCCATTATAACCTATACGCGAGCACCTATAATCGAGCACGATCCGCAAGTAAAATGTCCATTATAACCTAACGCAGCATCGAATCGGCGAGTAAGTGTCCATTAAAACCTATACCGAGCATCGATCCGCAAGTAAATGTCCATGCATCTAGGCGCGGCAATCGAATCCGCGAGTAAGTTGTCCATTAAAACCTATATGCGAGCATCGAATCCGCAAGTAAAAATGTCCATTATAACCTATACCAGCACGAATCCGCAAGTAAAATGTCCATTATAACCTATACGCGAGCATCGAATCCGCGAGTAAAATGTCCATTGTTCTAGCCATGAGCATCGAATCCGCGAGTAAATGTCCATTGTATCTAGGCATAGCATCGAATCCGCGAGTAAATGTCCATTAAAACCTATATGCGAGCATCGAATCCGCAGTAAATGTCCATGGTATCTAGTGCAGCCATCGAATCCGCGAGTAAAATGTCCATTAAAACCTATATGCGAGCATCAATCCATACGTAAAATGTCCATTATACCTATACGCAGAACATCGAATCCGCGAGTAGTGTCCATGATACCTAGGAGCGAACATCGAATCTGCGAGTAAAGTGTCCATTAAACCTATACGCGAGCATCGAATCCGCGAGTAAAATGTACATGATACCTAGGAGCGAACATCGAATGTTCAAACCAGAGCTCGAAAATAGCGCGAGTTAGAGTACAATTGATTTTTCTAATGTCCTGGATATTCGATCATGTTCCCCAGACCATTTCCCAGTCCCACAGCCATTTACATTAAGTTACCATTGATAGTTTAATATTAATTTCATTAGAACTTTTTGAACTATTTGACTCCCATTGACTTTAATGGGTCTGTTTTCGAACTTTTCGAACTCTCGAACTTTTCATATAGTTCTAAAGTTCGAATACGGACCGAACTTTCGAAAGTTCGGCCATCTCTACTTAAACCAGAAGGGGCAGTCTGGCAGCCACATCTGTGATTGGCCGAGACGAGTTCTAGACCATCTCTATTGGTTAGTATCGGGTTTGCAGTGAGTAATCTAAATATTGCATTTTGTTTGGGAGGTGGACATGTTCTTTAGTGGCAATTTGCCAATTTGTGCGTTTGGCCAATAGCTGAAGTATCTTTTTTTCTGCATAGCCATTTAATGCAGGATAAACAAGTGCTCTGACTGATGTTAATAATTGCACTAACAACATGAGGCATAAGGTGCTTCACACATAGGGACCTAATAAACTCGATTGTAAAGAAGCCCAGCAGGCTGAAACAGAGCTGCCTAAGTGTGGCATTCTGAATCTGCAAAAGCTAAACCTTTCCCTCAGCTATTATTGGTTGCACACGCTAAAGTCATTGGGGTTTAAGATGGAGTCTCTACTCACTTATGAGTAGATTATGTTTGGGAGAGAAACAAGATCATGATGCCTTAAATATCTAGATCACATAGATAACTAAAGAGCCAATTAGGGGAGTACAATCTGCCGCTTTAGTGGTGCCACTGCTAAAGGAAGCTTAGTAAGGAAGCTCCACCAGGGGCAAACTGCAGGGTCCTGGTCCCCCCTGCAGCTTTTGAGTCTGACCCCTGATACACACTCCTCTTCCCTCCAATCAGTTTCTAAACACAGATGAAGCATAAATAAGAAAAGATACACTCAATTAGCTTTCTAAACTCCACTACCCGACCAACAGTAGCTTAAACAGCTGATTGTATGCACCTTTACTTAGGTGTAAGTAGGAATCAGGGGGCCCCCTAGGAAAACTATGATAGGGCCCCTATCCGTGCTTCATCACGTGGTTTTCTGGGGGGAGGCTTTATATGTCATTGAAAAAATAAGAAGATGGGGCCCCCTGCAGTTACACCCCTGTACTGTAACCTTTTGTAACAACAATCTTTTGGCTCATTAACATCCAAGACTCTTCAAATGGTACTTATTTGGTTTAACATGTTTTTTCTTTTTAAATAAAAAATGACAGTCGGACCATTCGGATCCAATTTCGAATCCAAATCAAATCAGCTTCATTTTTCTGTCACCAAGTTTTAAAACGATCATTTCATATGTTTCTGCCAGAATGTTACAGGGCATAAATGTTACAAAGAAGAGATAAAGTTAAAACTTTTTACGAATGTTAAAAATCAATTTCCTGCATAATGCATGTCACGTGCTGAATGTTCTTCTAATTCCCCAGAATAAGGTAGTAGATACATCCTTATTTGTACGAACTTATTTTAGTGGTAGTACTTAATATTGAAACTATACTCATACCATAACTGACCCCTCCCACAGTCCTGAAATACCTACTAGTCCTATCTCTGACAAAGGTGAGAATTAACATAGGGGAGGGGCAAGAAAGCCAGTTACTGCATGAGTATAGTGTCACTTTAATCACTTTCAGCAGTATATAGACTTTTCAATTATTAGGACCCTTAAATGGATATCTCCACTGTGTAAAAAAATGTTACTATTCAGTTTTATTTAAGAACGGGAGGTAAAGGAGCTGTGTCTTACTTCACGTTCTTCAATAAACCTGCAGGAGCCGGAACAAGGTGGATCACTCGCTCCTCCGCAGGGTAGTCTGACAGTTCCTGAAGGACTCTGTATTTTATGTGCATTGCGCATGCGCATAGAGTACTAAGGGCCATATTTATCAAACATCGTTATCATTTTTTTTTACGATTGCCATAAAAATACGATCGGTGTTTCTAACGATACCAATCGTTATTTTACGATATGGATCGTAAATCTATGATATCGCCATCGTAAATCTATGACGCCAATATCGTGGAATAACGATCAGTATCTAGAATAACGATCATATCGTAGAATACCGATCGTATTTTACAACCGACTATGCATTTCCTTCAATTTTTAAAGGAGCCGCGCAGTTGTCGTAGAATAACAATCGTTATTCTTGATATTATCGTATTCTATGATACTCGTTGTTATTCTACGATATTGGCACCGAAGATTTACGATGGTGATATTATAGATTTACGTTCGATATCGTAAAGTAACGATCGGTATCGTAGAACACTGATCATTATTTTACGGTGAACTTAAAAAAAAACAATAATGATGTTTGATAAATATGGCCCTAAATCTGTCGGGATCTGTCAGAGGATGTGGTGGAGGACCGAGGGATTGGGTAAGTTCCTTACCTTTGTTCCCGGCTCCTGCATGTTTTATTAAAGAATGGGAAATAAGACACAGCTCCTTTACCTCCCGTTCTTCAATAACCCTGAGTACCCAATAAAATTTTACCAGTGGAGATACATTTTAAGCAGTATTTCTATCAACATTGCATTTCCTTTAGAAGTAAATACAGTGTATTGGCCCAAACAAGCAGTGTATACAGAAACGATAGTCTAGTTTCTTTTTTAAAGTATCAACACTGGCAAATGGATCTTTGTTTTTTTGTCCTTTAGCCTACATGTCAGACTACCCTATAAATTCATGAACACTCAAAAGCAAACGTTTCTTAAAATCAAGTAATTCTTAACTGTGATATAGTGCCACAGTGTAGAAAAACATCAAGTCAATATCAAGGTATTGCTTTACCCGAATATAAAAAAGTAAAGAACCTCAGCAATAGATTCTCAGCCAGCTTCCTAAGCTGCTAGTAATGAGAAGTATTCCTACACCCAGTATTCATTGACCCCTGGCTAACTCAAGTTAAAACAAAGCTTTAAAGTTTGGCTTGTACTATTACACAGACTGATAGAATCAGTATGCATAATACGGAAAAAATACCCTGTAAGATTTTCATTTCCGAAAGATTTTTAGCAATGTGTCATTTCATAAATGTATTTTATACACTGTAATTCTAAAAATTTTAAGGAACCAAAACTAATGCCAAATGTGATGGGAAAAGGAAGGTGGATGCAGCTAAAATAAAGATAACACTGCAAACATTATTCCAAATATATTGTCCAACTCATCTGATCTGAAGACATGAAGCACAGATTCAGAATACATCACAACAAAGCCAATATATGATAGAGCTTTGTCTTTGTCTCTACCACTTTGGTCATGATATGAATGGTGTATGGGAGCAGGAAATGTAAAGGGTAAAACTACACGTGCCGTTGATGTACCAAGTTCTGGTAGTTTTAGAGGACCTAAAAGAAAGATATTTTTGTCACACCTGAATGAACCTTAGGACCTCTAATTCTCACACAGATTGTCCTGGATTTTCTTTAATTGGTAAAAAGTTCTTATGTATTATTATTTCTAAGCAATAAATTAACAATAGTTGTGAAAGTTCTTTAAACAAAAGGCAAGATTGCACATGATCTATAGGTATCTAACCACATTCTAAGGCTGTAATAAATGAAATCAATTAACATAGTCAAAGATGTACACTTGGGGGCATATTATAAAGGTTCGTTAACTTTTCGCGGCCGTTTTCGCGGCATTAACGCATGAATCGCGTTTACCGCGATTTATAAGCCCCGAAAACGGCCGCGAAAAGTTAACGAAGCGTTAACCTTTCGCGCCGATACTTACCCGGTCCCGCCGCTTCTATTTATAAAGCGGCGGTACTGGTTTCGCTCGCTAGTACGGCTGTTTTCACTTCGCCACCTTGAAGGTGGCGAAGTCAGCCGATACTAACCTCCCGCGGCGGGGATGGGCAGGCAACCCGCGGCGGGTGGTCGCACCCGCCCCGGGAGACACCGCCCACCCCGCCCACACCCCCCCCGCGGCGGCAGCGGCGACCACCACGCCGCCGCCGCCACTTCCCAGCAGCCCCTCCCAACCCGTTCCCCGTTCGCGGCAATCTCGGAACGGGAGGCTAGAAGGGGCTGCCGGGAAGGGGCCGCAGCAGGTGGTCGCGACCACCCCCCGCGCACCCCCTCCCCGGCAACCCCTCCAAGCCCCCGCCCCGGCCGCTCCCGGGGAGGGGACGGAGGGAGCCGCTGGGGGGGTGGAGGCTCCCTCCAGCGGGCCCTGAGAGGGCCTTTTGGGCTTAGGGGGTCCCGCAGCTCGAACCGGGACCCCCTCCTCCCGGCCCTTACAAGGGCCCTTGCGGCACTGACAGTGCCTTTGGCGGGGGGTCCCGCAGCTGAACCGGGACCCCCAGTGTGGCTCTTAAAAGAGCCCTTGGCGACTTCTTCTTTCTTCCAGTCCCGGCGACACCAGCTCCGCCGAGCCGCCGACCCCCGAGGGTACCCCTGCGGCCCCAGGGGTACCCCCGGCGGCCGCCGGCGACCTCAACGAGGCCGATGTTGCCGGCGTCTTGATCCGACGCGACGTCTTCGGGCTGGCGACACCAACCCCACTCAGGTCGCCGATGCCAGGCAGGCTCACTGCGGCCGCCAGTGAGCCTGCTGGCACCGCCGGCCTCAGCGGAGCCGATGTTGCCAGCCGCTTCTTTCTTCTTTCTTCAGCCATCTACGCGATGGCATCTGAGTTCCGCGGCGGAAAGCTCCTCTTTATATAGGTTTGCAGAAATCCATAATCCGTTTCTGATTGGTCAATTTTTAATACTTGCTTTACATTAACCAATCAGATTTCAGAACTTTCCAAGAAATCTGATTGGTTAATGTAAAGCAAGTATTAAAAATTGACCAATCAGAAACGATTATGGATTTCTGCAAACCTATATAAAGAGGAGCTTTCCGCCGCGGAACTCAGATGCCATCGCAGTAGATGGCTGAAGAAAGAAGAAAGAAGCGGCTGGCACATCGGCTCCGCTGAGGCCGCGGTGCCAGCGGGCTCACTGGCGGCCGCAGTGAGCCTGCCTGGCATCGGCGACCTGAGTGGGGTTGGTGTCGCCACCCGAAGACGTCGCGTCGGATCAAGACGCCGGCAACATCGGCCTCGTTGAGTCGCCGGCGCCCGCCGGGGTACCCCTGCGGCCCCAGGGGTACCTCTCGGGGTCGGCGGCCTCGGCGGAGCTGGTGTCGCCGGGACTGGAAAAAGAAGACGTCGCCCAAGGGCTCTTTTAAGAGCCGCACTGGGGTCCCGGTTCAGCGCGGGACCCCCCGCCAAAGGCACTTGTCAGTGCCGCAAGGGCCCTTGTAAGGGCCGGGAGGGGGTCCCGGTTCGAGCTGCGGGACCCCAAGCCCCAAGGCCCTTCTCAGGGCCCCGCTGGAGAGCCTCCACCCCCCCAGCGGCTCCCTCCCGTCCCCTCCCCGGAGCGGCCGGGCGGGGGGCTTGGAGGGTTGCCGGGAGGGGTGCGCGGCGGGTGGTCGCGACCACCTGCTGCGGCCCCTTCCTGGCAGCCCCTTCTAGCCTCCCTTCCGAGATTGCCGCGAACGGGGAACGGGTTGGAGGGCTGCTGGGAAGTGGCGGCGCGGCGGTGGTCGCCGCTGCCGCCGCGGGGGTGTGGGCGTGTGCCCCGCCCCCTTAGGAGCGCGCGTCGGGAAGGGATTTTAAGTCCCTTCGCGGCGATACTATATAGTATCGCCGCGAAGGGGCTTAAAATTACCGCAGCACATCGCGGCCGCGATAGGTATCGCGGGAATAGCGCTCGCCGTTATAAATACGGCGATAGCGCTATTTTCGCGGCCGCGATGTGCGGCGTAATTTTTTTTGCGCTAACATCGTTCTTTATAAATATGCCCTTGGTCTCCTTATTCTGCCTACTTCAGAGATAGTTACAACCTAATTATACATACAGGTCACAGCCTTCTTTTTTTCCAAGCATTGGGAAAGTGGGAAAAATGCATGCAACTAGTTTCTGACTTTGAGGTTAAGGAATAGTTCAGTGAAAAGGGGAACATTCCTTTAAGGCATTGATGAAGAACGGGAGGTTAAGAACTTCTTCAATCATTTTACAGGAGCAGGAACAAAGAGTAAAGAAAAACCTTGCACGCGATCCACCGCTGGCTGCACTGACTGGTCCTGACCAATAGCTCCTTTAACTCCCGTTCTTCAATCAATGTGCATTAAAGGAATAGTTGACTTTTTCAGTGAACTCTGACTCCTTTGACATAAAACATTATGGTTTTTGGTAGACCTGATTAATTGGAGAAGGGGAACAAGTAAAGTAACTTTTTACACTGTGGTTGTTGTGGGAAAGCAGAAAGATAACAAAATCATGTTGGGTTTGGATGTTCCTGTATAAACAGGGCACAGCAAAATGCAAGTTAGCTAATTAGAGAAAAGAACTGCTAGTCTTCTCAAAGGGAAGAGAAATCTCTTTAGTTGTGGGAAAGATTTATTGCTCTCCTACATAAATAACTTGACAGAACAAATTAGATTTGATATTGTTTTTATATATATAATTGAGAAATTGTACACTGTTCAACAAAATGAGCACCAGCTCCAAGATCTGCTACTTTCCAAATATTTTTTTGAAACCTCTTCAGCATACCTGACATTGATATGCAGTCTGAGCATCAAGAGTGAATTTAAAAATGTCTCAAAAAAATGAATGTATGATTATATATTATTCACCACTGATGGAATTGGAACAATGATATTAGATGCATCCTCTAGCTGAGTATCTTTCCTAAGAGAAGAATGCTAGGTCCAAAAGGTGCAAAAAAATGCTGTAAACTAGGGGCATATTTATAAAGGTTCGTTAACTTTTCGCGGCCGTTTTCGCGGACATTAACGCATAAATCGCGTTTACCGTGATTTATAAAAGTCCGAAAACGGCCGCGAAAGTTAACGAAGCGTTAACCTTTCGCGGCGATACTTACCTGTTACCGCCACTTCTATTATAAAGCGCGGTACTGGTTTCGCTCGGCTAGTATCGGCTGTTTTACTTCGCCACCTTGAAGGTGGTGAAGTCAGCCGATACTAACCTCCCGCGGCGGGGATGGCAGGCAACCCACGCGGGTGGTCGCACCCGCCCCGGGAGACGCCCACCCACCGCCCACACACCCCCCGCGGCGGTAGCGGCGACCACCCGCCGCCGCCGCTTCCCAGCAGCCCCTCCCCGCAGCGACCACCCGCCCGCACCCCCTCCCCGGCAACCCCTCCAAGCCCCCCCCCCGCCGCTCCCGGGGAGGGGACGGGAGGAGCCGCTGGGAGGGAGCCTGAGAAGGGCCTTTTGGGGCTTAGGGGGTCCCGCAGCTCGAACCGGACCCCCCTCCCCGGCCCTATCAGGCCTTTGCGGCACTTACAAGTGCCCTTGCGGCTCTAACAAGAGCCCTTTGGGGCTTAGGGTCCCGCAGCTCGAAACAGGACCCCTCCCCGGCCCTGTAAGGGCCCTTGCGGCACTGACAAGTGCCCTTGCGGCACTGACAAGTGCCTTTGGCGGGGTCCCCGCAGCTCGAACCGGGACCCCCATGGCGGCTCTTAAAAGAGCCCTTGGGCGACGTCTTCGGCTGGCGACAACCAACCCCACTCAGTTCGCCGATGCCAGGCAGACTCACTGCGGCCGACAGTGAGCCCGCTGGCACCGCCGGCCTCAGCGGAGCCGATGTTGCCAGCCGCCTTCTTTCTTTCTGCCACTCTACTGCGATGGCATCTGAGTTCCTCGGCGGAAAGCTCCTCTTTATATAGGTTTGCAGAAATCCTAATCTGTTTCTGATTGGTCAATTTTTAATACTGCTTTACATTAACCAATCAGATTTCAGACTTTCCAGAAATCTGATTGGTTATGTAAAGCAAGTATTAAAAAATTGACCAATCAACGGATTATGGATTTCTGCAAACCTGTATAAAGAGGAGCTTCCGCCGCGGAACTCAGATGCCATCGCAGTAATGGCTGAAGAAGAAGCGGCTGGCAACATCGGCTCCGCTGAGGCCGGCGGTGCCAGCAGGCTCACTGGCGGCCGCAGTGATCTCTGTGGCATCGGCGACCTGAGTGGGGTTGGTGTCGCCAGCCCGAGACGTAGCGTCGGATCAAGACGCCGGCAACATCGGCCTCGTTGAGGTCGCCAGCGCCCGCCGGGGGTACCCCTGGCGGCCGCAGGGGTACCATCTCGGGGGTCGCGGCCTCGGCGGAGCTGGTGTCGCCGGGAACTGGAAGAAAGAAGACGTCGCCCAAGGCTCTTTTAAGAGCTGCACTGGGGGTCCCGGGTTTCAGCTGCGGGACCCCCGCCAAGGCACTTGTCAGTGCCGCAGGGCCCTTTAAGGGCCGGGGAGGGGGGGTCCCGGTTCGAGCTGCGGGACCCCCTAAGCCCCAAAGGCCCTTCTCAGGGCCCCGCTGGAGGGAGCCTCCACCCCCCAGCGGCTCCCCGCCCCCCTCCCCGGGAGCGGCCGGGGCGGGGGCTTGGAGGGTTTGCCGGGGAGGGGGTGCGCGGCGGTGGTCGCGACCACCTGCTGCGGCCCCTTCCCGGCAGCCCCTCCTACCCCGTTCTGAGATTGCCGCGAGCGGGGAACGGGTTGGGAGGGGCTGCTGGGAAGCGGCGGCGGCGGTGGGTGGTCGCCGCTGCCGCCGCGGGGGTGTGGGCGGGGTGGGCGTAAATGCCCCGCCCCCTTAGGAGCGGCGTCGGGAAGGATTTTAAGTCCTTCGCGGCGGATACTAACATTATCGCCGCGAAGGGGCTTAAATTACCGCAGCACATCGCGGCCGTGATAGGTATCGCGGGAATACGTCGCCGTTATAAATACGCGTAGCGCATTTTCACGGCCGCGATGTGCGGCGGTAATTTTTTTTGCGATATTATCGTTTCTTTATAAATAGCCCCTAAAGTCAATATTTGGTGACCACCCTTTGCCTTCAAAATAGCATCCAAAGTTGTCCGAACATCTAGGAGAAAATCTTCTATGGATATAAGCTTCCTTCTCTTCATCTAATTACAGGCACAGTTGAAGAAATTAAAATTAGGGCTCTATGCAGGGTATATCCCATCACTTCTAAGACTTGTTCTTATTTTCTGCGAAGATAATGCTTATGAGATTAGCTGTATGTTTGATTGCTTTCCGTGCTGCAGAATAAATTTGGGGCCAGTCAGATCTCTAATGACAACTGAATCTACCAGGGACCATATTGGACACTATAAGGGGTCCTGCAAACAGAAAGTAATTTAAATATACGGTAATTGAAATAAAAAATACTCCTGTCTGTGAAATGTAGTCTCAGTATTTCAGTCAAGTCTTTTACTGATAGTTTATAGTATTTAGTTTTAGTAATTTGAGGTTGATAAAGCCATACGTTCATCCAGTCCAACCCTCTAGCAATATCCTCATTTCTGCCTACTGTTGATCCAGAAGAAGGCAAAAAAAACCCACCAATTTATGAAGGGGGAAAAATTCCCTGCTGACTCCAAGTGGCAATGAATTTCCTGGATAACTCTACTTTATATCAATACCAGTAACTTGCAACATTCCTTGTTTGCAGAACTCATCCAGCTTTTTTTTTAAAACTGACCATTGAACCTGCCATAACAACGTCCACTGGAAGACAGTTCCATAGCTTTATTGTTCTCACAGTGAAAACCCTTCCGACTTGAAGCCTAAACCTTTTTTCTTCAAGTCTTAAGGGATGTCCTCGTGTCCTCTGACATGTTTCTATTGTGACACATGACCTGACAGTTTATTGTATGGCCCGTTAATGTACTTTATACACAGTAATCATATCCCACCAAGTGCCTTTTCTCCAGCGTACATATTGTAACTTTTCCAGTCTCTCTTCATTCAAGCTCCCCCAATCCCCTTAGTAATTTAGTTGCCCTTCTCTGAACCCTTTCCATTTCAAGATGTCCTTTTTGTACACAGGATCCAAATTGCGCTGCATATTCCAATAGGCCTTACCAATGCTTTGTAAAGAGGGAGAATTACATTTTCCTCCCTTGAATTCATACCTCTCTTTATACAAGACAATACCATGCTGGCTTTGGCTGTTGCCGTCTGGCACTGCTTGCTACCTTTAAGTTTGTTATCCACCAAAACTCCAAGATCCCCTTTCCAACAGGGATTCACTTAACACAGACCATTATAGTATTAAGTAGCACATGTATTTAGTCCAAAATGCATCACCTTACATTTCAACATTGAATCTCATCTGCCACTGTAGCACCCAATGTGACAATCTCATTCTAGATCCCCCTGCAACGTTACACATCCTCTGAAGTTTTTAATGGTCGACAAAGTTTTGTGTCGTCAGCAAACACAGAACCCTTGCTGACAATACCCACTTCCAAATCATTAATAAATAGATTAAATAGAGTGTCCCCAACACAGAACCCTGTGGCACCCCCTTAGCACTATTTAGTCCATAATGATGAAGCCCCATTCACAACTACTCTCTGCATCCTATTCATTAACCAATTTTCTATCCATGTACAAATGTGATCCCCAGACCAACAGACCCTTAGCTATACATTAGTCGCCTATGGGGGACTGTATCAAAAGTCTTTGCAAATCCAAGTAAACAACTTCTACGCTATCCAGAGTCTAAATTTCTACTTACTTCCTCATAAAGCCAAGCAGTTATGTTGACAAGGTCTATTCCCTAATCCATGCTGGTTGCTACTTATAATGTCAGTCTTGAAAACATACTCTAGAACACGTTCCTTTATAAACTTCCAGGATCTTCCCCACCACTGAAGTTAAACATACAGGCCTGTAATTACCCAGCTGTGAACACACTACCTTTTTGAATATTGGAATAACATCAGCCTTTTTCCAATCCAGAGGCACACCACCGGACATGAGGGAATCTGCAAAAATAAGAAACAATGGCCTAGATAAAACTGAACTTAGCTCCCTAAGTACCCGAGGATGTATTTTATCCGGTCCAGGAGATTTATTAATATTAACCTTATTTACTCTTTCTGTACCATATCCTCAGTTAACCAAAGTGCACTTAATCTTTTATACCATATTGCTACTATACTCTATGATATCTACTTGGATCTTCTATAGTGATACAGAGGGGAAAAAAGTATTCAAGACATTTGCTTTAATCGCATCCTCCCCCGTAACTAACTTATCCCCTTAATTAATGGTGCCACATTCCAGTCTTCATCTTCTTACTATTAATAAAATTTTTAGGCTTAGGATAGCTGACACAAGCATCACTAACTTCATTATTAATTTTAGCTAGTTTGATTGCTTTCTACACTCCTTGTTACAGTTTTTATACTCCCCAAAGGCCCTTCTCCGTTCCCTTTGTCCTTAAAGGTTTTAAATGCATTTTCTTCCTTTCCATTTGCCTCTTTACATCAGTATTCAGCCACACTGGGCCTGGATTATTTTTTTAACATTAGATTCCCATGGGTATACATTTTTTACATTTATTTCCCAAAGTTATAAATTTATATGGAAAACAATTTAGATGTAAACTCCAGATGCTGTTTCCTGGTCATTTTCTCTCTATAACCATTTAGTCTTGTACAGAAAAACTGACTTTTCGTATAAGCTAAATCTTATAGCCATTTAGAGTTCATATGTCCCACATTTTTTGACACAAAGTGATAGCAAGATCATCTTCTAAAACAAATCTTGGAAAGATGTACACTTGGTCTCCTTATTCTGCCTACTTCAGAGATAGTTACAACCTAAATTATACAATACAGGTCACAGCCTTCCTTTTTTTCCAAGCATTGGGAAAGTGGGAAAAAATGCATGCAACTAGTTTCTGACTTTGAGGTTAAAGGAATAGTTCAGTGAAAAGGGGAACAATTCCTTTAAGGCATTGATGGAAGAACGGGAGGTTAAGAACTTCTTCAATCAATTTTACAGGAGCAAGGAACAAAGAGTAAAGAGAAAAACCTTGCACACAATCCACCGCCGGCTGCACTGACTGGTCCTGACCAATAGCTCCTTTAACTCCCGTTCTTCAATCAATGCATTAAAGGAATAGTTGACTTTTTCAGTGAACTCTTCCTTTGACATAAAACATTATGGTTTAAGTGGTAGACCTGATTAATTGGAGAAGGGGAACAAAGTAAAGTAACTTTTTACACTGTGGTTATGTTGTGGGAAAGCAGAAAGATAACAAAATGCATGTTGGGTTGGGTTGGATTTCCTGTATCAAACAGGGCACAGCAAAAATGCAAGTTAGCAATTAGAGAGAAAGAAGACTGCTAGTCTTCTCAAAGGAAAGAGAAATCTCTTTAGTTGTGGGAAGGAAGATATTGCTCTCCTACATAAAATAACTTGACAGAACAAATTAGATTTATTGTTTTTATATATATAATTGAGAAATTGTACACTGTTCAACAAAATGAGCACCAGCTCCAAGATCTGCTACTTCCAAATATTTTTTTTGAAAACCTCTTCAGCATACCTGACATTGATATGCAGTCTGAGCATCAAGAGTGAATTTAAAAATGTCTCAAAAAAATGATATTGTATGATTATATATTATTCACCACTGATGGAATTGGAACAATGATATGTATGCATCCTCTAGCTGAGTATCTTTCCATAAGAGAAGAATGCTAGGTCCAAAAGGTGCAAAAAAATGCTGTAAACTAAGAGTCAATATTTGGTGACCACCCTTTGCCTTCAAAATAGCATCCAAAGTTGTCCGAACATCTAGGAGAACAATCTTCTATGGATATAAGCTGCCTTTCTCTTCATCTAATTACAGGCACAGTTGATGAAATTAAAATTAGGGCTCTATGCAGGGTATATACCATCACTTCTAAGACTTGTTCTTATTTTCTGCGAAGATAATGCTTAATGAGATTAGCTGTATGTTTGATTGCTTTCCTGCTGCAGAATAAATTTGGGGCCAGTCAGATCTCTAATGAGCAACTGAATCTACCAGGGACCATATTGGACACTATAAGGGGTCCTGCAAACAGAAAGTAATTTAAATATTACGGTAATTGAAATAAGAAAATACTCCTGTCTGTGAAATGTAGGTCTCAGTATTCAGTCAAGTCTTTTTACTGATAGTTTATAGTATTTAGTTTATAGTATTTGAGGTTGAATAAAGACATACGTTCATCCAGTCCAACCCATCTAGCAATATCCTCATTTCCTGTTGATCCAGAGGAAGGCAAAAAAAACCCACCAAAATTTATGAAGGGGGAAAAAATTCCTGCTGACTCCAGTGGCAATCGGTAATTTCCCTGGATCAACTCTACTTTATGTATCAATACCAGTAACTTGCAACATTCCTTGTTTGCAGAAACTCATCCAGCTTTTTTTTTTAAACTGACCATTGAAACCTGCCATAACAACGTCCACTGGAGAAGACAGTTTCCATAGCTTTATTGTTCTCACAGTGAAAAACCCTTTCCGACTTGAAGCCTAAACCTTTTTTCTCAAGTCTTAAGGGATGTCCTCGTGTCCTCTGACATGTTCTATTGGTGAAACAATGACCTGACAGTTTATTGTATGGCCCGTTAATGTATTATATCCACAGTAATCATATCCCCACGCAAGTTCCTTTTCTCCAGCGTACATAATTGTAAACTTTTCCAGTCTCTCTTCATATTCAAGCTCCCCCAATCCCTTAGTATTTAGTTGCCCTTCTCTGAACCCTTTCCATTTCAAAGATGTCCTTTTTGTACACAGGATTCCAAAATTGCGCTGCATATTCCAAATGAGGCCTTACCAATGCTTTGTAAAGAGAGAGAATTACATTTTCCTCCTTGAATTCATACCTCTCTTTATACAAGCAATACCATGCTGGCTTTGGCTGTTGGCCGTCTGGCACTGCTTGCTACCTTTAAGTTTGTTATCCACCAAAACTCCAAGATCCCTTTCCAACAGGATTCACTTAACACAGAGCCATTTATAGTTAAGTAGCACATGGATTTTTAAGTCCAAAATGCTCACCTTACATTTATCAAACATTGAATCTCATCTGCCACTTAGCAGCCCACATGTGACAATCTATCTAGTATCCCCCTGCAACGATTGCACATCCTCTGAAGTTTTAATGGTCGACAAAGTTTTTGTGTCGTCAGCAAACACAGAAACCTTGCTGACAATACCCCTTCCAAATCATTATAATAGATAATAGAAGTGTCCCCAACACAGAACCCTGTGGCACCCCACTTAGCACTTAAGTCCATAATGATGAAGCCCCATTTACAACTACTCGTCTGCATCCTATTCATTAACCAATTTCTATCCATACAAATGGACTCCCCAGACCAACAGACCTTAGCATATACACTTAGTCGCCTATGGGGACTGTATCAAAAGTCTTTGCAAAATGCAAGTAAAACTACTTCTACTGCTATTCCAGAGTCTAAATTTCTACTTACTTCCTCATAAAAGCCAAGAAAGTTAGTTTGACAAGTTGTTCTATTCCTCCTAAATTCCATGCGGTTGATCCCCCTGCACGATTTGCAATCACCTCTGAAGTTTTTAATGGTCGACAAAGTTTGTGTCGTCAGCAAACACAGAAACCTTGCTGACATACCATACCCACTTCCAAATCATTAATAAATAGATAAATAGAGTGTCCCCAACACAGAACCCTGTGGCACCCCCACTTAGCACTTAGTCCATAATGATGAAGCCCCATTTACAAATACTCTCTGCATCTCATTACATTAACCAATTTTCTATCCATGTACAAATGTACTCCCCCAGACCAACAGGCCTTAGCTTATACATTAGTCGCCTATGGGGACTGTATCAAAAGTCTTTGCAAAAAATGCAAGTAAAACTACTTCTATGCTATTCCAGAGTTCTAAATTTCTACTTACTTCCTCATAAAAGCCAAGCAAGTTAGTTTGACAAGTTCTATTCCTCCTAAATCCATACTGGTTGCTACTTATAATGTCAGTCCTTGAAACATACTCTAGAACACGTTCCTTATTAACTTTCCAGGATCTTCCCCACCACTGAAGTTAAACATACAGGCCTGTAATTACCCAGCTGTGAACAACTACCCTTTTTGAATATTGTAATAACATCAGCCTTTTTCCAATCCAGAGGCACACCACCGGACATGAGGGAATCTGCAAAAAATAAGAAACAATGGCCTAGATTAAAAACTGAACTTAGCTCCCTAAGTACCCGAGGATGTATTTTATCCGGTCCAGGAGATTATTAATATTAACCTTATTTAGCTCTTTCTGTACCATATCCTCAGTTAACCAAAGTGCACTTAAATCTTTATATACCATTCTTATTGCTACTATACTCTATGATATCTGTACTTGGATCTTCTATAGTGTATACAGGGGAAAAAAGTATTCAAGACACTTTGCTTTTAGAGCCATCCTCCGTACTAACTTATGCCCATTAATTAATGGTGCCACATTCTCAGTCTTCATCTTCTTACTATTAATAAAATTTTTAGGCTTAGGATAGCTGAACAAAGCATCACTAACTTCATTATTAATTTAGCTAGTTTGATTGCTTTCTTACACTCCTTGTTACAGTTTTTATAATTCCTAAAGGCCCTTTCCGTTCCCTTTGTCCTTAAAGGTTTTAAATGCATTTTCTTCCTTTCCATTTGCCTCTTTACATCAGTATTCAGCCACATGGGCCTGGATTTATTTTTTTTAACATTTATTTCCCATGGGTATACATTTTTTACATTTATTTCCCAAAGGTATAAATTTATATGGATAACAAATTTAGATGTAAACTCCAGATGCTGTTCTCTGGTCATTTCTCTATAACCATTTAGTCTTGTACAGAAAAACTGACTTTTCGTATAACTGACAATCATTATAGCCATTTAGAGTTCATATGTCCCAATTTTTTGACAAAAAAGTGATAGCAAGATCATCTTCTAAAACAAATCTTGGGTTACTGTTGGATTTGACCCTCTAGATCATGGTACAATCTTATTGTATTATAGTGTTTAAAATAAGATTTTTTCTACTCGTCATAGTTCACCAACGAGGAAGACAAAATATAGCTCCCTTCCTTTCCTTATTTCATCAATGCATTAAAGGAATAGTTCACTTTATCAGTAGGGGTGCATTGTTATCTAAAGATTTCTGATCATGTGTTACCTATCACAGTTTAGCATTGACTAATCAATATCATAATCACACAAATACCACTGGTGGATAGAGATGTCCAACTATTGAAGGGGTTCGGTCCGTTTTCGACTTTCGAACTATGGGAACGTTTCAAGTTCGAAGTTCGAAAACGGACCCATTAAAGTCTACTGTAGGCAAATAGTCGAAAATTCGAGTCAATACACACTAAAATATTAATGGTACTTTATTAATGCTGTGGACCTGTGGAATGGTCTGGGGAGCATGTTCCAATATCCAATGCTTTCCAAAAATCGATTTTACTCTTACGCGACTCTTTCGTGCTTTCGCGTTCGTACTATTCGATGACATTTTACTCGCAGTATTCGTACTCGGTATAGGCTGTAAAACTGGAGACTTTCACTCGCGAATTCGATGTTCCGCCCCCCTAAAATACCATGGTACATTTTACTCTGCAGATTCGATACTCGCTTCGATAGCTGTAATGGACACTTTTACTCGTAATTCGATGTTTCGCGCCTAGATCCCATGTACATTTTACTCGCGGATTCGATACTCGCGTATAGTCTGTAGACACTTTTTTTTTTTGTACCGTACTCGTAGATTCGTTGCGCGCCTAGATAACATGGACATGTTAACTCGGCAGATTCGATTTCTACATTCGATTAAATCCCTTCTTTCCATTTGAACTTCTATATGCAATCCAGGATCTAAAATCGAGTCGGAAAGTGGGTGTGTCGCATTCCACCATTACTTTCCAGAAAGCATGGCCACCATGCAACTGTGCAGCGTGTGATGTGGGTATCTCACCCGGCTGGCTATGGCGGGAATGCCAATCGCACCCCAATATTAGCGAGCGAAAAAGGCGCATAATGCGCCACCCTTGCAGAGCGAAACTGCGACCAGTTTTCGGCTTGAGTTGACCACCATCTCACTTCCAAAGAGCGTGTCAGACCTCAAGCGCAGAGACGGAACTACTTCCAGGACTCCCAGCGGACTGTCCAAGGCAAGTATCACATTTTTATTAATATTTTATCTGTGATTGATGTGTATAAAACCCACCTTTTGCACCACTAAGTCAGGCTGGTTCCTGCGTGCAAGATCTTTCTGACAAGCTCTGTATAAGTTCACTACTATCACGAGAGTACTGTCACTTTTCTTTACTTTATAGCACTGGGTGATTGTTGATTGGCGATAGGCTTCGCAAACCGCGTACGTTTGCGTTTGGTAACTCATGCGTTAAACCATTTTTGGTGCGTCTTAACGTCAGCGTTTCCATAACGCCGAAAAGGCCAAATATCTACGCGCAAAACGCGAACGCGTGAAGCGTGCGATAACGCTTGCGATTTGTGTGCGCAGATTCCTGTGCGTTGCATGTGCCTCACCCTATAGCGCACAAGATCGCCACAAATCGTGCGATAAGTCTCGCGATTTGGTTGCAGCGATCCCTGTGCGTTGCAGTGTGGCCTCCACCCCTTCTGTGCGTTGCAGTGTGGCATCACCCTGTCAACGCCAGGATCGCACACACCAATCGCGACATGTGCTCGATTCTTGTGCTTTTGCGTTCGCGTTTTGCGCATGCGTTTTTTTCGCCTTTTTGGGCGTTATGTTTAACGCATGCGTTATGCACGTGCCAACCAAGGTCACTCGTGCCACATTCATTACCACACGTGAACTGATGACTCCAGCGGACTAGGGGGTCGGGGTAATGCGCACCAGAAATCGGGGAATTTTTCGGCATTCCCCGCGAATTCCATTTTAGCGAAATCACTGCGCAAATGAGTGAATGCGAAACAACTTGCGCAAACGCGCCTAAACAAACGCGCCTAGTGTTGCCCTACCCCTAATGTTAGTGTATTGTAGTATTAGTAATATTGAACTGTTTAGTTAATGTTAGTAAGGTAGTCACACGAAAAAATTTCACATATTTACACTTATTTATAGGTTATTATTTTTTTTATTATATTTATATTAAATTTCTTTTTTATATAAATTTGCAGATGAGGAGAACTCGATTTCTGCTAGTGATGGAGAGGAGGGAGGGTCCACCTCACCAGCAGCCCCACCAAGGCCCCAGGGGCAGCCTCCTGTTTTCCCCTTCCCTTCACCCTCCACCACCACCGCCAGCACCGCCACACTCGCAACAGCACCACGCATGCCAGGAGGACTCGCCACCGCCAGCCACCAGCACGCCAGCAGGACCATCGCACGCCAGCTCCATCCGCGCAAATATATTGGCTCACGTCTGAGGTGCATGGAGAGAAGGCGAGTGCAATGGAAGAGCCAAGGCGCATGGGGGCCACTTGCTTCTCGCATGCACAAAGACATTCTGCGCATTAAGCCGAAATTTTAAAAAAAAAAACAGGTGTCTGGGTCTTTTTGGGTGTTTTTTTGTGCACCATGTCAATGTTTGTTTATATATTGTTTGATTATTGTTTATATATATTTTTTTATTATTTTTTATTTAATATAATGAATATAAGCAGTTTTAAGCACCTAAGGTGCGCTTAACGTTTACGTAAAAAAGTTAAATTAACACAACTCTGTGTTTTATTTTTTACAATGACATTGACTACAAACATAATTATTTAGGCTTTTCCCCACACCCCCTTGCTTCTCTCCCCCAGAGTATGCTTTGGTGCAGGGAAAGCTGGAAGGAGGATAGGGTTTGTATGGAGACATACCATGAGTAAGCAGTAGATTCAATTCATGTTTGACAACATTATGCGCGGAGCCAGGCAGGCGTGGCCCTTCGGACGACCCCCATACCCCATTGGCGTCTTCTCTCCCTCAGAGTATCTCGTGCAAGGAAAGCTGGGGAATGAGATAGGGTTTGTATGAACACACCATTGCGAGTAGCATAACCCACTGCAATTGGACAACATTAATTGCGTGAGTCTTGCAGGCTTGCGCGCGGTTCCGACGACTCCCATACCCCTTGGCTTCTCTCCCTCAGTGTATGCTTTGGTGCAAGGAAAGCGGGGAGGGGATGGGGTTGTAAGACACACACCGAGTAGCAGTAATTCACTTCAGTTGACAACCTTATTGCGGTAACCAGTCCAGCTTTGGCCCCCCGGACAGAACCCCATAAACCCATGCTTCTCTCCCTCAGTGTATATGCTTTGTGTCAAGGAAAAGCGGGGAGGGGATAGGGTTTTGTTAGGAACAGCCCATTGAGTAGTCGATATAACCCCACCTGCAATTGGACAACATTATTGTGGAACAGGCCGGCTTGGCCCCTCCGGACAGACCCCATACCCTTGGCTCTCTCCCTCAGAGTATGCTTTGGCATGGGAACGGAAGGAGATAGGACCTGTTTTGGGTCTCAATGATTTGTGAATACAGGGATGGTTAACTACAGCTAAACCACCATGCTAAATTCCACACACAGAAAGCTCAGAAAAACTCTCTCCAACTCCTAAACCGTTCTAGGTCCACACTAATATACTCCAACACACTCGACTAACTGGCACTGGTCCCCGCATAGCCTTTTATATCCCAGGCCAGGGCTGCAGATGCTCAAATTCAGCTGCATTTGGTGAATTTTGGACATGTGGGCAACTTTTTTTTTAAATTCGATGATTTTCGAATTGACGTCGGAACTTACTCCACTCAAAGTTCGGCTCGAACCTCGGTTCGAGTGTAGTTGCTAGTGCCATCCCTACTGGTGGACAATAACACACCAGATTTTATTTTTTGTGTTTATATTTCATTCAAAAAAGAAATCTTAAGAATTATGCATTTGACAGGCAGCACATCAGTGTTTTCTTGGGTAGAACAATTTGGCATTTTCATCTTCCCTATGGGCAAGATATTTATTTCATCAGCTTGAAACTCGATCCTCTTAGTAACAGTGTTTATCCTTGCAAAGAGTTGTTTTTTCTCCAGTTATGTGTTACAAAATGGTTAATTCTGCTAAGTTACAGTGATCTGATAATTTAAGGATCAGGTCTGCTATACAAGTATTGCATAGAAGTCATTATATTTTAGAAAAATATCAGCATTAAGAATATTTGAAAATCTATGGTGGAAATAAACTCAGAAAACATATTTCCCTGGACAACAAATTCAGTAATTGTCAATAACATTAATAGTATAATGATGAATGCAAAATGTTTGCCCCAGGCGGTACAACTAATGAATGGCCAGTATAGACCGCTAATGCTTAGTCACTGATATGTATTTTTTTAACCAGAGCAAGCCCTGCAGTCTACTCACACTTCTCCATCCCCTATAACAGGGAAATGCCATTGGGCAGCTCCTCCCTCTCTCCTTGGGTGAAGCACACTGAGCATGCCTGGGATTTGTGGTTTGGGGAACATGAGGGTTTAGAAGTGACTGGATTCATATGACAGCATTTATGGTTAGGAATTACTTAGAAAGGCGAGTGATACCTTATTTTAATCCACAGTTTCTGAGTTACTTGTATAGAAACACTGGGTTGTATTTATAAAGGCGTGGTATCGGTTTTTCATGATTATGTGGTTTCACCCATTGGAAGTTTTAAGTCAGTGATCATACAATTACGATCATGGTCGTAAAACTACGTAATTGTACGATTAGTATAGTATAGTATTTAAGGTTGAATTATCCAAACGTCCATCCAGTCCAACCTACTCAGCAATACCCACACTTCCTTTCTAACTGATGATCCAGAGAAAGGCAAAAAAAAAAAGAAATTATGAAGGGGAAAAATTCCTTCCTGACTCCAAGTGGCAATCGGAATTTTCCCTAGATCAACTCTTTATACACTTTATGTATCAATACCAATAACTTGCAACATTCCTTGTTTGCAGAATTTTCGATAATTTTCCAAAATAAGCCTTTTGAACATTCGATAACTCTCAAAAATGACGATTGGAGAAAAAAAGAAGAGAAAAAAAAGAAAAAAGAAAAGAGAAACACAACAAAAAAACAACAAACACAAAAAAGAGAAAATAAAGAGAAAAACCATACCCAAACAAACCGCAAAGGAAGAAACGAACCCCAAAAATAATAAGAACAACCCTAACAAACCATAACAAAAAACAAAAACTGCGGCGAGAAAAACTAGACACTGAGTTAATACAAACAATAAAAACCCACCGTGAAGGAAACAAAAACCAAATAAAAAAAAAATAACCGCAAAAATAAACCAGAATTACTAACTTCAGGTAATAAAAAATTAACGAAAACACACAACAAAAAAAATAAAAAAAATAATACAAAAACAAAATCGAAAAATAAGTTACTATAAAAAAAGTATATAAGAAATAATAACAAATAGAAAAAAATAATAGAAAAGAAAATAATATAAAAACCTGAAATAAATATATAATCTAAAAAACCGAAAAAAAAAAAAATAAAACATAATAATACTCAGCATTTGTTACGGTAAAGCTAAGCTGGATGAGTGTAGCCTGGAAGATTCGATAATAAGCAAAAAATTTGTTCCGTTTTCGGATCTTTGGGATTTTCCCTAGATCCAGGAATCTGAAAACAGAACAAAACTGGTGAGTTTCGGCCATCTCTGATAAACAGATTAAATAGAAGTGGCCAAACACAGAACCCTGTGGAACCCCACTTCGAACTTTAGTCCATATTGGTGAAGCCCCATTAACAACTACTCTCTGCATCCTAACCATTAACCAACTTTCTATCAATGTACAAATGTACAAAAAAGACCTTAGCTCAGAGATGGACATAGCGGTCTAGCACTGTACAATACCAAGGGCCTAACACTTGTTTCTTGGGGGGATTACCCCTTTTTTGCTTGATAGTGATTTTCTCAGTACTAGGGGATCATTTCTGTTTTCCCCTATATCAGTGATGGATACCTTTAGTTGCGCCTCTTTTTTCCACCTTGCTGGAGGACAGCAGTAAGGACAATGAAGGAAACTAGTTATAGTGGTTCAGTGAGTTTATACAAGGAAGAACTAAGGGACCCAGACACGTAGTATGATTACATATTCATTTCTTAATATTGACAATTACAATAAGTAACACTAGATATTACAACAATTTAATGATAAAATTGTATATTGTTTAGTAATTTACAATTTAATCACTTTATCTCATACACACAAACAACCTAGTCAGTCTGAAGGAAACTCACAGAAATATAGGGGGATTATACAATTTTAAACCCAGGACCCAGGATTTCATGGAATGGAAAATAAATGTGATATAAAAGGTTGATATCAACTGCTAATTATATCTTTATATGCAACAGGGCCTGGACTATTCTTGAATTGAAATGATTTATTATCTAGAACATATGGTGGGAGGTGGCAAGACAAAAACAGCAGACAATATGTTGCTGAAAGAGAAAGCAAAAATGTTCTAAAAAAACCACCACATATGCACTTGCTGGTTGTCATCTCATCATCTCAAAAAGGGTCCAAAGGTTTTGGGAGTGCATCTACTGTACCTTGGGAGATATATATCAATGACATATAGGGGCATATTTATAAAGGTTCGTTAACTTTTCGCGGCCGTTTTCGCAGACATTAACGCATAATCGATCCGTTTACCGCGATTTTAAAAAAGTCCGAAAACGGCCGCGAAAAGTTAATGAAGCGTTAACCTTTCGCGGCGATACTTACCTGTTACCGCCGCTTCTATTATAAAGCGGCGTACTGGTTTCGCTCGCTAGTAATCGCGCTGTTTTACTTCGCCACCTTGAAGGTGGCGAAGTCAGCCGAACTAACACCTCCCCGCGGCGGGGATGGGCAGGCAACCCGCGGCGGGTGGTCGCACCCGCCCGGGAGACATGCCCACCCCGCCCACACCCCCCGCTTCCCAGCAGCCCCTCCCAACCCGTTCCCGCGCTCGCGGCAATCTCGGAACGGAGGCTAGAGGGGCTGCCGGGAAGGGGCCGCAGCAGGTTCGCGACCACCCGCCGCGCACCCACCTCCCGCAACCCCTCCAAGCCCCCCCCCCCGGCCGCTCCAGGGGAGGGAAGGAGGGGACCTCTGGGAGGGGTGGAGGCTCCCTCCAGCGGGCCCTGAGAAGGGGCTTTTGTGTCCCGCAGCTCGAACCGGGACCCCCCCCCCTCCCCGGCCCTTGTAAGGGCCTTTGCGCGCACTTAAGTGGCCCTTGCGGCTCTACAAGAGCCTTTTGGGGCTTAAGGGGTCCCCGCAGCTCGAACCAGGACCCCCGGCCCTTGTAAGGGCCCTTGCGGCACTGACAAGTGCCCTTGCGGCACTGACAAGTGCCTTGGCGGGGGTCCCGCAGCTCGAAGCGGGACCCCCAGTGTGCGGCTCTTAAAAGAGCCCTGTGCGACGTCTTCGGGCTGGCGACACCACCCCACTCAGGTCGCCGATGCCAGGCAGACTCACTGCGGCCGCCAGTGAGCCCGCTGGCACTGGCCGGCCTCACGGAGACAATGTTGCCAGCCGCTTCTTTCTTCAGCCATCTACTGCATGGACTTAGAGTTCCGCGGCAGAAAGCTCCTCTTTATATAGGTTTGCAGACAAATCCATAATCCGTTTCTCGATTGGTCATTTTTAATACTTGCTTTACATTAACCAATCAGATTTCAGAACTTTCCAGAAATCGATTGGTTAATGTAAAGCAAGTATTAAAAATTTTGACCATCAGAAACGGATTATGGATTTCTGCAAACCTATATAAGAGAGGCTTTCCGCCGCGGAACTCAGATGCCATCGCAGTAGATGGCTGAAGAAAGAAAGCGGCTGGCAACATCGGCTCTGCTGAGGCCGGCGGTGCCAGCGGTCTCACTGGCGCCGCAGTGAGTCTGCCTGGCATCGGCGACCTAGTGGGGTTGGTTTCGCCAGCCCGAAGACGTCACGTGATCAAGACGCCGGCACACTCGGTCCTCGTTGAGGTCGCCGGCGCCCGCCGGGGGTACCCCCTGCGGCCGCAGGGGTACCATCTCGGGTGCGGCGGCCTCCGGGCGGAGATGGTGTCGTGCCGGGACTGGAAGAAAGAAGACGCCGCCCAAGGGCTCTTTTAAGACCGCACTGGGGGTCCGGTTTGGGCTGCAGACCCCCCGCCAAAGGCACTTGCAGTGCCGCAAGGGCCCTTATAAGGGCCGGGGAGGGGGGGTCCCGGTTCGAGCTGCGGGACCCCTAAGCCCCAAAAGGCCCTTCTCAGGCCCCGCTGGAGGGAGCCTCCACCCCTCCCAGCGCCCTACTCCCTTCCCCTCCCCGGGAGTGCCGGGGCGAGGCATGGAGGGGTTGCCGGGAGGGGATACTAAACAGTATCGCCGCGAAGGGGCTTAAAATTACTGCAGCACACCGTGGCCGCGATACATATCGCGGGAATAGCGGCTCGCCGTTATAAATACGGCGATAGCGCTATTTTCGGGCGCGCGATGTGCGGCGGTAATTTTTTGGCGCTTTATCGTTGCTTTATAAATATGCCCCATAATTTGTCTCGTTAGGTTTCTCTGTACACACAATAATAGAAAATTTGTCTGTCTGCACTTTAATATGGATGTACAACAGCCAATTTTCTAATATATGTGTGTTACATTGAAGGTTTGACCAAGCCTTCTGGGAAATTGTACTCCACCCAGAGTTAGGAGTCATTGTGCGTTTGAGCAAAGTTCTTTAAACTAGAGAGTCAGCTTCAAGCATCCAGGCCACACAGGAGAACTGTCAGCTCATGTAGCCAAAAAGGCAGACCAGTAGGGTAGGACCCTAGTTAAAGAAAGCAACCTTGACGTGTGTACTGGGCTTAAAATAATTTGGCCAATTTATTGAACTAATTGCTTTTATTTATCTGGGTTTAGCAGGCTGTTTGTAGCAGGAACCTTATGGAGGTAGCCAATATGCAATTAGAATTGGTTTTTGCGCTAGAATTCTGTTTTTTGTATGTATTATATTTTTGGTCTCTAGTTGCACTTTAATAGGATGTACAACTAGAGACCAAAAATATAATACATACAAAAAATGAATTCTAGTGCACAACAATTCTAATTGCATATTGGCTATCTCCATAAGTTCCTGCTACAAACAGCCTGCTAACCCTGGATAAATAAAAGCAATTAGTTTAATAGATGGCCAAATTTATTTTAAGCCAGTCACCAAGTCAAGGTTTCTTTCTTTAACTTGGGAGAGATATATCAATGACATATATGTTCTCGTTAGATATCTGTTGTATTCAATTAGATCACTGACTTGAAATGTAGTTCTTGAAGACGTTTTGCTATCATTCCGACTGGCTTTCTCATTCAGAATGACTTGTACAAAATCTGTGGCAATTATGTACCCTGGAAATCCCAATTACAGCATATCACAGCCAGGTGTTAAGGGGTGTGATTAGATAGTGGCTAAGAGGTGTTATAGGAACGCCCAAGTAAGGTGTTAAAACAGCATTGTACATGCAGACAGTTGATGTCGAACCCCCCCCACCTCTATTAGGCTTGGTTTCTTTATTTTCACATAAATGGCTCCTTAAACACCTCTCTTGAACCAGTCACGTTCCTTCGCCAGTAGTTACATTACAATCGTTCAAAGGTATGTCCTTTATCCTTAAGATGCAGATACACGGCTGAGTCCTGACCCGAGGAATTGGCTCTTCTGTGCTGGGCCATACGTTGATGCAGTTGCTGTTGGTCTCCCCCCACATACAAATCAGAGCATTCTTCACTGCACTGCACTGCGTATATGATGTCGCTTTTCTTGTGTTTAGGTATTGGTCTTTCGGATGTACCAGTTGCTGCCTCAGTGTGTTTGTTCTTTTAAAGCAGACAGGGAACGATTGTTTTGAAAATTCTTCTTAATTTCTCGGAGACCCCTGCTAATATGGGATGACATTTTCTTCCTCCTGTCTTGCTTTTTCCCCTTCACTGTTGGTATTCGTGTTCTTTTCTTTCCTTCTACTTACTTCTTGACAAAGGCCCAGTCTGGATATCACAAGTTTAAGGGCTCCTCTGAGATGTTTCTTTCTTTAGCCTTCCGCCTCTGGCTAGTGGGGAGTTCTCGGCTCGTGTTGCAGGGTTCTGATGACCCCCAGCTTGTGATCTAAAGGGTGGTGGGAGTCAAACATCAAATACTGATCTGTGTGTGTTTGGTTTTCTTAAACCTCTACTTCCAGTTTACCATTTTCCTTAACTTCTACCAAGCAGTCAAGAAAGCCAGTTTGTTGTTCTGTATCATCTTCCTTGTGATTAATGTTTTGTCCACCGCATTAATGTGTGTGTCTGTGAAAGCTTGTACTTCCTTCTGGTGGATTTTAAACCCAGGTCATCACATATCGAACCAGGCTGGGTGCTATGCCCTTAAAGTATTAAGCGCCTGTGTTTCTACCACCTCCCTCCATGTAAAGGTTGGCCACAACCTTACATGGAGGAGATCCCATAGCACATCCATGTTTTTTGCTTATAGAACTTATCCCTGTATTTGAAATAGGTGGTATTCGCACAAGTCCAACAAGGAACAACCTGTTCTGGGTTGAGATCAGTCTGCTGTTAGAGTGGCTGTTCTTGGCCCAGCCGTTTCTCTCACCATGTCAACAGCCTCCTTGGTGGGTATACAAGTGAAGAGAGATTCACATCATAGGACCCACCTAGTTTCTTCTACACCGAGTACTATATCTTCAATCTTGTTGGTGAAATCCTGAGAGTTCTTGGATGTGATGCTTAGAACTTCCCACCAAGGTCCTAAGATGTTAGCTAGATATTTGCCACCTTGTATGTTACGAGTTGATGCTGCTGACTATAGGTCTTAGTGGGGCCCTTCCTTATGTATCTTTGGGATGTCCATATATGCATGGATGTGCCTCCCGGTAGAGGCGATGATCATTGCTCGGGTCAATGGCTTTATCCTTTTGAAGCTGTTGTAGTAAGTCTATGACTCTTTTCTTGTAACGGCTGGTGGGACCCTTGTTAAAAAAACCCCTCATATGTGTTGTTATCGCCAGGAGCATGGTCACCCTTATCATGGTAGTCTGAGGTGTTGAGTACCACTGTGCATCTTCCCTTGTCTGCCGGTAGAATGGTATACTGGAATCTTTCTTGAGGGATGTTAAGGCTCTTCTTTCCTGTGTGGTCAGGTTAGATGAAGGAGTTTTCAGCACTGGCTAAGGCTGCAGATACCTTAAGGCGAAGTTGTTCTGCCTCACTCTGTATACTCAAGTCCATTGATCTAATTGAATACAACAGATATACCATGACCTGGATGAATAGAACTTCACAACATATTTCTAATCATTTTGGGGAAGAAAACCCTCAACTTTGTACGCATGAAAAAACAGCAAGGAAATTGGAGACTACAGAAACCACCTGCATTTAACCTCCGTGCAGACACAAAGGCTATACCATGCAGTATAACGTCTGGATTCCACGGTTAAAGCCATAAGCCAAACAGATACTGCAAAAGGCTCAAACACAGCTCCATAGTGAACGGGTACGACAGACACATTTTACAGTCGATGCTTTAATGCACAACATTAGTTCCAACTAGAACAGAACGGGCCTCACAGCTACCTGTGTCCATCTGGGAAGAGTGATGGAGTTCACCAACAAGCACAGCTTTCTCAGCACTTAAGGGCAAGCAGAGCAACAGAACAATTTCTCTATCTGTCATCCCAGAACAGCCCCAAAGGAGAACAACTACCTTGGATACAAAAGGAGGGAAGTGTCACTTCATCAAACACGGAGGAATGGGTGAGAAACTTGTCTAACAGGACCCTACCCAGCCGAAATGGAAGTCCCTTGGTAGGGCTTGAATTTTGCCATCACCCCCCTAAAGCCATCCCTGTGGTGGATATTATGCAGCCACAGAGCCTCTATCACATTAATAAGGTATCACAGAGTGAGGCAAACAACTTCGCCTTAAGGTACTGCAGCCTTAGCCAGTGCTTAAAACTCCTTCATCTAACTGACCACACAGGAAGAAGAGCCTTACATCCCAAGAAGTTCCAGTATCACCATTCTACCGGCGACAAAGGGAAGATGCACGTGGTACTCACACACTCAGACAACCATGATAGTGACCATGCTCCTGGCCGATAACAACACATATGAGGGTTTTAACAGGGATCCCACCGCCGTTACAAGGAAAAGAGTCATAGACTTACTACAACAGCTTCAAAAGGATAAGCCATGACCGAGCATGTATCATCGCCTCTACCCTGGTGAGGCACATCCATGCATATATGGATCCCAAAGATACATAAGGAAGGGCCCCCACTAAGACCATAATCAGCAGCATCAACTCGGTACATACAAGTGTGGCAAAATTCTAGCTAACATCTTAGGACCTTGGTGGGAAGTTCTAAGCATCACACTCCAGCAACTCTTCAGGATTTCAAACCAACAAGATTGAAGATATACGTACTCGGTGTAGAAGAAACTATGGTGTCCTATGATGTGACATCTCTCCACTTCCTTGTATAACCCACCAGGAGGCTGTTGACATGGTAGAAAAACGGCTTGCCAGAAACAGCACTCTTACCACAGAACTGATCTCAACCCAGAACAGGTATTTCCTTGTTGGACTTGTGCCTGAATACCACCTATTTCAAATCAGGGATAAGTTCTATAAGCAAAAACATGGATGTGGCTATGGGATCTCCTCCATGTAAAGGTTGTGGCCAACCTTACATGGAGGAGGTAGAAACACAGGCGCTTAATACCTTTAAGGGATAGCACCCAGCCACTGGTTCAGATATGTGGATGACACCTGGGTTAAATCCACCAGAAGGAAGTACAAGCTTTCACAGAACACATTAATATGCGGTGGACCAAAACATTAAATTCACAAAGGGAAGAATCAGAACAACAAACTGGCTTTCTTGGACTGCTTGGTAGAAGTTAAGGAAAATGGTAAACTGGAAGTAGAGGTTTACAGAAAACCAACACACACAGATCAGTATTTTGATGTTTGACTCCCACCAACCCTTTAGATACAAGCTGGGTCTCAGAACCCTGCAACACAGAGCCGAGAACATCCCCACTAGCACAGAGGCGAAGGCTAAAGAAATGAAACATCTCAGAGGAGCCCTTAAACTTGTGGATATCGACTGGGCCTTTGTCAAAAGACGTAGAAGGAAAGAAAAGAACACGAATACAACAGTGAAGGGGAAACAAGCACAGGAGGAAGACATGGTCATCCCATATGTAGCAGGGGTCCCGATAGAATTAGAAGAATTTTCAAAAAACATCGTATCCCTGTCTGCTTTAAACCGCAAACCACCACTGAGGGCCGCAACTGGTACATCCGAAAGACCCCAATACCTAACACAAGAAAAGCGACATCTATCGCCAGTGCATGCAGTGAAGAATGCTCTTGATTTGTATGTGGGGGAGACCCAAACAAAGCAACTGCAATCAACGTATGGCCCAGCACAGAAGAGCCATTCCTCGGGTCAGGACTCAGCCGTGGATCTGCATCTTAAGGATAAAGGACATACCTTTGAAGATTGTAATGTTAACATACTGGCGAAGGAACGTGACTGGTTCAAGAGAGTGTTAAGGAGGCCATTTATGTGAAAATAGAAACCAGCCAAATAGAGGTGGGGGGGTTCGACATCAACTGTCTGCCATGTACAATGCTGTTTAAACACCTTACTCTGGGCGTTCCCTATAACACCTCTTAGCCCCACTATCTAAAATCACAACCCTTAACACCTGGCTGTGATATGCTAATTGGGATTTTCCAGGGTACAAATTGCCACAGATTCTTGTACAAGTCATTCTGAATTGAGAAGCCAGTCGGATGACTAGCGAAACGTCTTCAAGACCTACTTTCAAGTCCAGTTTTGATCTAATTGAATACAACAGATATACCATGACCTGGATGAATGAGAACCTTCACAAGCAATGTTCTCGTTAGGTTTCTCTGTACACCATATAATAAAAAAAAAACGGCATTTCAGAGTAGAGATGGCCCGGAACGCAGATCCGAAAACCATTTCTGAGGCGGATTTCCAAGATCTGCGGATCTGCTTTCGAGGATTTTTTGAATTTTCATTTTTTTCTCAAATATTTGAAAACAAACCAGCCACATGTGCCCAATCCCCAATGGCAGCTATTTTATCAGTGTCAACCCCCTGTTAGCCATTCAATGAGAATTCTGGGTTTCCAAGGCTTAATATAAGTTGCAACCTTTGCACAGGAAAAAGCAATCAATCCTCGAACGCAGATCCAAATGATGTACAGTCCATAGTGTATTTATAGATCTATAAACTTGTGTATGTGTATCCATATGGAGTACATATATCTATATTTATAATTATACTATGTTTTTCATAATTTGTGCATACTTAGCTTAAACTTTTCAAAACATTTTTGAAAATTAAAAAGTTTTTTAAAAATCAAATATTAAAAATCAAGTTTAAAAAGTTTAATAAGTATCTCATTCCTTATATCTATGTGTATACTTACCTCAAGATCTAAACTTAAGTATATAAATATATATATATTTGGTGAAAAAAGGATGGGTATGTTCCCGTGTCTACATTGTGTAGTAGTTATGTGAGATATCATTCATTTTCCATTTGGTTGGTTTAATGCTGTCTGGGTGTTGGTGTTTCTTTAAAAATTATGGAATTATAAAAAAGAAAAAAATGATGGAATTATAAAATAGAAGAGCATGATATGCCCACTGATAATGTATAAGGTGATTAAAATGTGATATTGTATACTGTGTTAATAAATTATGTCATATCCTGTGTAATATGTATGGAGTACATGGTGGGAGTGTGTGTATGTGAGCTTAAAAAAGGAGCTAGTAGCTCTGAAACCTTGCCATTAACTGTCTGTTTGGGATTTAATATAAAATAAAAAGTGAATTTTCAGTCAAGACCCGAGTGCTATATATTCTATCGGACTATATATATATTATAATATGCATCCCCGGGGAACATCAGATTCACTTATATACATATCACATCATATACAATGAATCTCCAGCATGTAACTTTTTACTTCAATTGGTTGATACAGGACAGTCATCTATATAAAAATCTCTTCTGCTATTAGAAATTGGAGATTTGTATATAGATGACTGTTCTGTATCAACTAATCAGAGTAAAAAACAACATGCAGAGATTCATGTTATTAAATAAGGGCATCTAAACCGAAAAATAGGTTATTTTAAATTGACATAATTCCCCAAGCACCACTGTATAGTTTTTTTGTTGATCTACCCCCTATTTCTTTAGATATCGAATCTAAACTTCTTATATTTCAGCTGTCCAATCAAGTTCCTTGCTCTCAAAACATTTTTCTGTGAGTAGTTTTGCTGTAGTTGGAATGGGAGTTTTAATATTTTGGAATGCTGTATGCTGGTGTGCACAGGCTTGACGTAGAAAAGTCAGGTCGGATGGAAGTGGGAGTGGTTAAAAGAGAGGGGGATACTGCTTCCTAAACAAATGTGTGCTGGATTGAAGTCATGCAGCAACACACCGCAAATCAGAGTAAGTGATACTTACATGTATTAAATTATATTTTATAGATTAAGATGAGGCAAAGTCGTTTTTTCAGTATAGTGTCCCTTTAATGTGATTGGTTACTGGATTTAGGCGTGTGTAAGTCATAATCCCAAGGTTATGATTAAGCGCCTGACAGCACGAAACGCTTAAGGTGTGTCCTTTCTTTTAGCATGTTCAATAAACTCACATGGTTTTTACTATTTCAGCTTCTGATCTTCTGTGTCCTTTCCTTTCTCCTTTATTTACGTACACCGGAGGCTTGAGCCATGGCCTGGGGCAAGCGAACATCTTTGGTCCAGACAATCATTAGTTTAAATATTTAGATTTACTGGGTTACTCACCTCTCTCGGCTTTGCAGTGGATTTCTGGCCTTGACTGTGTGAGCGATAGACTCAGGTTTTGCACAGGTTCTGCACTCACAAAAGGGGAGTGTTCTTGGATTTGTGGCTGTTTTTTTAATTATCTACGTACCTTATACACTTTTGTCATTCGCTACCTAATTATAAGATACAATTGGCAAATGTTATATGTGCTATCTGTCTGCTTTTAATCTCTAATCTACTGTTACTTACCTTCTGATTCCAGTGAACCTGCATATGGTAAATATGAATAGCTCATATTTAAACTTTGAACACTCGATAATAATAATACTAATTTTATAATACAAAATATGATCTGTGGAAAATATGGTCTGTCCCATCTGCCCACTGTTAATTTAAAAATATGGTAACCTTATAAATAGACAAATATGTTACTTAACCGTACCATCAGTAGCACATCCGCCATTCTATTTTTTCTCCCTTAACTCTTATATGAAGCCCTAGTACATTATTATTATTTTTATAGGTTTATTTCAAACATACTTCCCACTGAAACAACTCTGAAATGTACACAATTGCTGCACTACATGTGGTCATAACATAACAGGGATAAGCCTCTGAGATACTGGGTGATATAGAGGATTGAAATGAAAGAAAACCCTATCACCGATCCTATGGTTTTTATGATGCTATAACTGAGAGGGCTCCTACTATAACTGATTATCATTAGTAAGAGGGATCCTATTTTCTTTCTTTTTGATTGCATCTTTAAATTGATATTCTATGATTATTCTCTATATTCATCTAATAGCAGTACGGGTCAAAAACATTTTCTTAAGTAATAGATAGCTACAATGAGGTACAGAGAGCTAATGGAATCGTAATTTAATCTTCTAACTAAGGTCATGAGAAGTGTAAGGGGTGTGATTGTGAAAGGGATAAACCAATAGGATCAAAGATCAGAGATGAACAGTAATACCTTGTACACACACCATGGTTGCTATGGTTAACAATTACATAATATGGATCATGTACAATGATGTCATTATCTTATGAGGCAACTACACATTCTCACCAACTGGCCATTTTGTTTGATGTTGAGTTGCAGAGTAGCTTCCAGTTTTCTGCTCTTTTAACTAATTCAATAGATTACACAGTGGATTTCATCTCATTGGTAAGTACAAAACTATAAATATAGATTTTGTTTTTGCAAGTCAATTCTAGGCAAATTGTATCTAGGCATGAGCATCGAATCCGCGAGTAAAATGTCCATTGAAACCTATATGCGAGCATCGAATCCGCAAGTAAAATGTCCATGGTATCTAGGTGCGAGCATCGAATCCGCGAGTAAAATGTCCATTAAAACCTATATGCGAGCATCGAATCCATAAGTAAAATGTCCATTATACCTATACGCGAACATCGAATCCGCGAGTAAAGTGTCCATGATACCTAGGAGCGAACATCGAATCTGCGAGTAAAGTGTCCAATTAAACCTATACGCGAGCATCGAATCCGCGAGTAAAATGTACATGATACCTAGGAGCGAACATCGAATGTTCAAACACGAGAGCTCGAAAATAGCGCGAGTTAGAGTACAATTGATTTTTCTAATGTCCTGGATATTCGATCATGTTCCCCAGACCATTTCCCAGGTCCCACAGCCATTTACATTAAGTTACTATTGATAGTTTTAATTAATTTCATTAGAACTTTTTGAACTATTTGACTCCCATTGACTTTAATGGGTCTGTTTTCGAACTTTCGAACTCTCAAACTTTTCATATAGTTCTAAAGTTCGAATACGGACCGAACTTTCGAAAGTTCGGCCATCTCTACTTAAGACCAGAAGGGGCAGTCTGGCAGCCACATCTGTGATTGGCCGAGACGAGTTCTAGACCATCTCTATTGGTTAGTATCAGGGTTTGCAGGTGAGTAATCTAAATATGCATTTTGTTTGGGAGGTGGACATGTTCTTTAGTGGCAATTTGCCAATTTGTGCGTTTGGCCAATAGCTGAAGTATCTTTTTTCTGCATAGCCATTTAATGCAGGATAAAACAAGTGCTCTGACTGATGTTAATAATTGCACTAACAACATGAGGCATAAGGTGCTTCACACATAGGGACCTAATAAACTCGATTGTAAAGAAGCCCAGCAGGCTGAAACAGAGCTGCCTAAGTGTGGCATTCTGAATCTGCAAAAGCTAAACCTTTCCCTCAGCTATTATTGGTTGCACACGCTAAAGTCATTGGGGTTTAAGATGGAGTCTCTACTCATTTTTTTTCCCAAATTATGTTTGGGAGAGAAACAAGATAATGATGCCTTAAATATCTAGATCACATAGATAACTAAAGAGCCAATTAAGGGGGTACAATCTGCCGCTTTAGTGGTGCCACTGCTAAAGGAAGCTTAGTAGAGGAAGCTCCCACCAGGGGCGAAACTGCAGGGTCCTGGTCCCCCCTGCAGCTTTTGAGTCTGACCCCTGATACACACTCCTCTTCCCTCCAATCAGTTTCTAAACAGCAGATGAAGCATAAATAAGAAAAGATACACTCAATTAGCTTTCTAAAACTCCACTACCCGACCAACAGTAGCTTAAACAGCTGATTGTATGCACCTTTACTTAGGTGTAAGTAGGAATCAGGGGGCCCCCTAGGAAAACTATGATAGGGCCCCTATCCGTGCTTCATCCACAGTGGTTTTCTGGGGGGAGGCTTTATATGTCATTGAAAAAATAAGAAGATGGGGCCCCCTGCAGTTACACCCCTGTACTGTAACCTTTTGTAACAACAAATCTTTTGGCTCATTAACATCCAAGACTCTTCAAATGGTACTTTATTTGGTTTAACATGTTTTTCTTTTTAAATAAAAAATGACAGTCGGACCATTCGGATCCAATTTCGAATCCAAATCAAATCAGCTTCATTTTTCTGTCACCAAGTTTTAAAACGATCATTTCATATGTTCTGCCAGAATGTTACAGGGCATAAATGTTACAAAGAAGAGATAAAGTTAAAACTTTTTACGAATGTTAAAAATCAATTTCCTGCAATAAATGCATGTCACGTGCTGAATGTTCTTCTAATTCCCCAGAATAAGGTAGTAGATACATCCTTATTTTGTACGAACTTATTTTAGTGGTAGTACTTAATAATTGAAACTATACTCATACCATAACTGACCCCTCCCACAGTCCGTGAAATACCTACTAGTCCTATCTCTGACAAAGGTGAGAATTAACATAGGGGAGGGGCAAGAAAGCCAGTTACTGCATGAGTATAGTGTCACTTTAATCACTTTCAGCAGTATATAGACTTTTCAATTATTAGGACCCTTAAATGGATATCTCCACTGGTAAAAAAATGTTACTATTCAGTTTTATTTAAGAACGGGAGGTAAAGGAGCTGTGTCTTACTTCACGTTCTTCAATAAAACCTGCAGGAGCCGGGAACAAAGGTGGATCACTCGCTCCTCCGCAGGGTAGTCTGACAGTTCCTGAAGGACTCTGTATTTTATGTGCATTGCGCATGCGCATAGAGTACTAAGGGCCATATTTATCAAACATCGTTATCATTTTTTTTACGATTGCCATAAAAATACGATCGGTGTTCTACGATACCAATCGTTATTTTACGATATGGATCGTAAATCTATGATATCGCCATCGTAAATCTATGACGCCAATATCGTGGAATAACGATCAGTATCGTAGAATAACGATCAATATCGTAGAATACCGATCGTTATTTTACACCGACTATGCAGTTCCTTCAATTTTTAAAGGAGCCGCGCAGTTGTCGTAGAATAACAATCGTTATTCTATGATAATGATCAGTATTCTATGATACCGATTGTTATTCTACGATATTGGCACCGTAGATTTACGATGGTGATATTATAGATTTACGTTCGATATCGTAAAGTAACGATCGGTATCGTAGAACACTGATCGTTATTTTACGGTGAACTTAAAAAAACAATAATGATGTTTGATAAATATGGCCCTAAATCTGTCGGGATCTGTCAGAGGATGTGGTGGAGGACCGAGGGATTGGGTAAGTTCCTTACCTTTGTTCCCGGCTCCTGCATGTTTTATTAAAGAATGGGAAATAAGACACAGCTCCTTTACCTCCCGTTCTTCAATAAACCTGAGTACCCAATAAAATTTTACCAGTGGAGATACATTTTAAGCAGTATTTCTATTCAACATTGCATTTCCTTTAGAAGTAAATACAGTGTATTGGCCCAAACAAGCAGTGTATACAGAAACGATAGTCTAGTTTCTTTTTTAAAGTATCAACACTGGCAAATGGATCTTTGTTTTTTTGTCCTTTAGCCTACAGTGTCAGACTACCCTATAAATTCATGAACACTCAAAAGCAAACGTTTCTTAAAATCATGTAAATTCTTAACTGTGATATAGTGCCACAGTGTAGAAAAACATCAAGTCAATATCAAGGTATTGCTTTACCGAATATAAAAAAAGTAAAGAACCTCAGCAATAGATTCTCAGCCAGCTTCCTAAACTGCTAGTAATGAGAAGTATTCCTACACCCAGTATTCATTGACCCCTGGCTAACTCAAGTTAAAACAAAGCTTTAAAGTTTGGCTTGTACATATTACACAGACTGATAGAATCAGTATGCAATAATACAGGAAAAAATACCCTGTAAGATTTTCATTTCCGAAAGATTTTTAGCAATGTGTCATTTCATAAATGTATATTATACACTGTAAATTCTAAAAAATTTTAAGGAACCAAAACTAATGCCAAATGTGATGGGAAAAGGAAGATGGATGCAGCTAAAATAAAGATAACACTGCAAACATTATTCCAAATATATTGTCCAACTCATCTGATCTGAAGACATGAAGCACAGATTCAGAATACATCACAACAAAGCCAATATATGATAGAGCTTTGTCTTTGTCTCTACCACTATTGGTCATGATATGAATGGTGTATGGGAGCAGGAAATGTAAAGGGTAAAACTACACGTGCCGTTGATGTACACAGGTTCTGGTAGTTTTAGAGGACCTAAAAGAAAGATATTTTTGTCACACCTGAATGAACCTTAGGACCTCTAATTCTCACACCAGATTGTCCTGGAATTTTCTTTAATTGGTAAAAAGTTCTTATGTATTATTATTTCTAAGCAATAAATTAAGCAATAGTTGTGAAAGTTCTTTAAACAAAAGGGCAAGATTGCACATGATCTATAGGTATCTAACCACATTCTAAGGCTGTAATAAAATGAAATCAATTAACATAGTCAAAGATGTACACTGGGGGCTATTATAAAGGTTCGTTAACTTTTCGCGGCCGTTTTCGCGGCCATTAACGCATGAATCGCGTTACCGCGATTTAAAGCCCCGAAAACGGCCGCGAAAAGTTAACGAAGCGTTAACCTTTCGCGCCGATACTTACCCGTACCGCCGCTTCTATTTATAAAGCGGCGTACTGGTTTCGCTCGCTAGTATCGGCTGTTTTACTTCGCCACCTTGAAGGTGGCAAGTCAGCCGATACTAACCTCCCGCGGCGGGGATGGGCAGGCAACCCGCGGCGGGTGGTCGCACCCGCCCCGGAGACACGCCCACCCCGCCCACACCCCCCCGCGGCGGCAGCGGCGACCACCCGCCGCCGCCGCGCCACTTCCCAGCAGCCCCTCCCAACCCGTTCCCCGTTCGCGGCAATCTCGGAACGGAGGCTAGAAGGGGCTGCCGGGAAGGGGCCGCAGCAGGTGGTCGCGACCACCCGCCGCGCACCCCCTCCCCGGCAACCCCTCCAAGCCCCCCGCCCCGGCCGCTCCCGGGGAGGGGACGGAGGAGGCCGCTGGGGGGGTGGAGGCTCCCTCCAGCGGGCCCTGAGAAGGGCCTTTTGGGCTTAGGGGGTCCCGCAGCTCGAACCGGAACCCCCCTCCCCGGCCCTTACAAGGGCCCTTGCGGCACTGACAGTGCCTTTGGCGGGGGTCCCGCAGCTGAACCGGGACCCCCATGTGGCTCTTAAAAGAGCCCTTGGCGACGTCTTCTTTCTTCCAGTCCCGGCGACACCAGCTCCGCCGAGGCCGCCGACCCCCCGAGAGGTCCCCTGCGGCCGCCAGGGGTACCCCCCCCGCGGGCGCCGGCGACCTCAACAGGCCGATGTTGCCGGCGTCTTGATCCGACGCGACTCTTCGGGCTGCGACACACCACTCTGGTCCCGATGCCAGCAGGCTCACTGCGGCCGCCAGTGAGCCTGCTGGCACCGCCGGCCTCAGCGGAGCCG
This sequence comes from Hymenochirus boettgeri, assembly GCA_019447015.1. Classification (NCBI taxonomy): domain Eukaryota; kingdom Metazoa; phylum Chordata; class Amphibia; order Anura; family Pipidae; genus Hymenochirus; species Hymenochirus boettgeri. Next base: position 48,081,258 of record CM033474.1, on the reverse strand, counting down.
ATTTGCCAGCCCTTCTTTCTTCTTTCTCTTCTTCAGCCATCTACTGCGATGGCATCTGAGTTCCGCGGCGGAAAGCTCCTCTTTATATAGGTTTGCAGAAATCCATAATCCGTTTCTGATTGGTCAATTTTTAATACTTGCTTTACATTAACCAATCAGATTTCAGAACTTTCCAGAAATCTGATTGGTTAATGTAAAGCAAGTATTAAAAATTGACCAATCAGAAACGGTTATGGATTTCTGCAAACCTATATAAAAGGAGCTTTCCGCCGCGGAACTCAGATGCCATCGCAGTAGATGGCTGAAGAAAGAAGAAAGAAGCGGCTGGCACATCGGCTCCGCTGAGGCGGCGTGCCAGCGGGCTCACTGGCGGCCGCAGTGAGCCTGCCTGGCATCGGCGACCTGAGTGGGGTTGGTGTCGCCAGCCCGAAGACGTCGCGTCGGATCAAGACGCCGGCAACATCGGCCTCGTTGAGTCGCCGGCGCCCGCCGGGGGTACCCCTGGCGCCGGCAGGGGTACCTCTCGGGGTCGGCGGCCTCGCGCGAGCTGGTGTCGCCGGGACTGGAAGAAAGAAGACGTCGCCCAAGGGCTCTTTTAAGAGCCGCACTGGGGTCCCGGTTCAGCTGCGGGACCCCCCGCCAAAGGCACTTGTCAGTGCCGCAAGGGCCCTTGTAAGGGCCGGGAGGGGGGTCCCGGTTCGAGCTGCGGGACCCCCTAGCCCCAAAAGGCCCTTCTCAGGGCCCCGCTGGAGGGAGCCTCCACCCCCCCAGCGGCTCCCTCCCGTCCCCTCCCCGGAGCGGCCGGGCGGGGGGCTTGGAGGGTTGCCGGGGAGGGGGTGCGCGGCGGGTGGTCGCGACCACCTGCTGCGGCCCCTTCCTGGCAGCCCCTTCTAGCCTCCCTTCCGAGATTTGCCGCGAACGGGGAACGGTTTTTGGGAGGGCTGCTGGGAAGTGGCGGCGGCGGCGGTGGTCGCCGCTGCCGCCGCGGGGGTGTGGGGCGTGTGCCCCGCCCCCTTAGGAGCGGCGTCGGGAAGGGATTTTAAGTCCCTTCGCGGCGATACTATATAGTATCGCCGCAGGGGCTTAAAATTACCGCAGCACATCGCTGGCCCGCGATAGGTATCGCGGGAATAGCGCTCGCCGTTATAAATACGGCGATAGCGCTATTTTCGCGGCCCGCGATGTCGGCGGTAATTTTTTTTGCGCTAACATCGTTCCTTATAATATTCCCCTTGTCTCCTTATTCTGCCTACTTCAGAGATAGTTACAACCTAAATTATACAATACAGGTCACAGCCTTCCTTTTTTTCCAAGCATTGGGAAAGTGGGAAAAATGCATGCAACTAGTTTCTGACTTTGAGGTTAAAGGAATAGTTCATGAAAAGGGGAACAATTCCTTTAAGGCATTGATGGAAGAACGGAGTTTAAGAACTTCTTCAATCAATTTTACAGGAGCAAGGAACAAAGAGTAAAGAGAAAACCTTGCACACCGATCCACCGCTGGCTGCACTGACTGGTCCTGACCAATAGCTCCTTTAACTCCGTTCTTCAATCAATGCATTAAAGGAATAGTTGACTTTTTCAGTGAACTCTTGACTCTTGACATAAAACATTATGGTTTAAGTGGTAGACCTGATTAATTGGAGAAGGGGAACAAAGTAAGTAACTTTTTACACTGTGGTTATGTTGTGGGAAAGCAAAAGATAACAAAATGCATGTTGGGTTTGGATGTTCCTGTATCAAACAGGGCACAGCAAAATGCAAGTTAGCTAATTAGAGAAAAGAAGACTGCTAGTCTTCTCAAAGGGAAAGAGAAATCTCTTTAGTTGTGGGAAAGAGTTTATTGCTCTCCTACATAAAATAACTTGACAGAACAAATTAGATTTTATTGTTTTTATATATATATATTGAGAAATTGTACACTGTTCAACAAAATGACACCAGCTCCAAGATCTGCTACTTCCAAATATTTTTTTGAAAACCTCTTCAGCATACCTGACATTGATATGCAGTCTGAGCATCAAGAGTGAATTTAAAAATGTCTCAAAAAGATATGTATAATTATATATTATTCCCACTGATGGAATTGGAACAATGATATGTATGCATCCTCTAGCTGAGTATCTTTCCATAAGAGAAGAATGCTAGGTCCAAAAGGTGCAAAAAAATGCTGTAAACTACGGGGCATATTTATAAAGGTTCGTTAACTTTTCGCGGCCGTTTTCGCGGACATTAACGCATAAATCGCGTTTACCGTGATTTATAAAAGTCCGAAAACGGCCGCGAAATTTAACGAAGCTTAACCTTTCGCGGCGATACTTACCTGTTACCCCGCCACTTCTATTTATAAAGCGCGGTACTGGTTTCGCTCGGCTAGTATGGCTGTTTTACTTTCGCCACCTTGAAGGTGGTGAAGTCAGCCGATACTACCCTCCCGCGGCGGGGATGGGCAGGCAACCCACGCGGGGTGGTCGCACCCCGCCCGGGAGACCGCCCACCCCGCCCACAACACCCCGCGGCGGTAACGGCGACCACCCGCCGCCGCCGCTCCCAGCAGCCCCTCCCCGCAGCGCCACCCCGCCGCGCACCCCCTCCCCGGCAACCCCTCCAAGCCCCCCGCCCCGGCCGCTCCCGGGAGGGGACGGGAGGAGCCGCTGGAGGGAGCCTGAGAAGGGCCTTTTGGGGCTTAGGGGTCCCGCAGCTCGAACCGGACCCCCCTCCCCGGCCCTATCAGGGCCTTTGCGGCACTTACAAGTGCCCTTGCGGCTCTAACAAGAGCCCTTTGGGGCTTAGGGTCCGCAGCTCTGAAACAGGACCCCCTCCCCGGCCTTGTAAGGGCCCTTGCGGCACTGACAAGTGCCCTTGCGGCACTGACAAGTGCCTTTGGCGGGGTCCCCGCAGCTCGAACCGGACCCCCAGTGCGGCTCTTAAAGAGCCCTTGGGCGACGTCTTCGGCTTGGCGACACCAACCCCACTCAGTTCGCCGATGCCAGGCAGACTCACTGCGGCCGACAGTGAGCCCGCTGGCACCGAGCCGGCCTCAGCGGAAGCCGATGTTTGCCCCAGCCCTTCTTTCTTCAGCCATCTACTGCGATGGCATCTGAGTTCCTCGGCGGAAAGCTCCTCTTTATATAGGTTTGCAGAAATCCATAATCTGTTTCTGATTGTCAATTTTTAATACTGCTTTACATTAACCAATCAGATTTCAGACTTTCCAGAATCTGATTGGTTAATGTAAAGCAAGTATTAAAAAATTGACCAATCAAAACGGATTATGGATTTCTGCAAACCTGTATAAAGAGGAGCTTTCCGCCGCGGAACTCAGATCCATCGCAGTAATGGCTGAAGAAAGAAGCGGCTGGCAACATCGGCTCCGCTGAGGCCGGCGGTGCCAGCAGGCTCACTGGCGCCGCAGTGATCTGCCTGGCATCGGCGACCTGAGTGGGGTTGGTGTCGCCAGCCCGAAGACGTAGCGTCGATCAAGACGCCGGCAGAAAATATTCGAAATTACGAGGATTAATTGTATTTTCGAAAATACATATTTTCGAAAATACATGAAAACTCGTAATTTCGAAAATTTTCGAAAATACGTGAAAACTCGTAATTTCGAAAATTTTCGGAAATACGAAAAATCTCGTTATTTCAAGGGTATTTTTAATTTTAACGGGTCCGCTCGCGGATTTTCGAATTTTCGGATTTTCCGAAAATCCGCGGATCCTCGAGCGGACCGGATTTTGCGAAGTTCGGACATCTCTACTGGTAAGGCCTCATTTGGAATATGTGGTGCAGTTTTGGAATCCCAGCTTTGTGGGAAAACAATGAAACACGTGATGTGGCTTTGTGGGAAAATAATGAAACATGTGATGTTGCTTTGTGGAAAAATAATGAAATATGTGATGTGGCTTTGTGGAAAGTAATGAAATATGTGATGTGGCTTTGTGGGAAAATAATGAAACATGTGATGTGTCTTTGTGGAAAGTAATGAAACATGTGATGTGGCTTTGTGGGAAAACGAAATATGTGATGTGGCTTTGGTGGAAAGGTATGAAATATGTGATGTGGCTTGGTGGGAAAATAATGAAAACAGTGATGTGTCCCAGGGCTCTTTAAGAGCCGCACACTGGGGGTTCCTCTTCGACTGCGGGACCCCGCCAAATGGCACTTGTCAGTGCCGCAAGGGCACTTTCAGTGCCGCAAGGGCCCTTACAAGGGCCGGGGGTTACTGTATACAGCTCCTGACCCCTTAAGAAGCCCCAAGGGAGGTCTCTTGTCAGCGAGCCGCAAGGGCACTTGTAGTGCCGCCAAGGCCCTTACAGGGCCAGGGGAGGGGGGGGTTTCCCGGTTTTTCGATCTGCGGTATCCCCAAAAGCCCCTTCTCACAGGGCCCCGCTGGAGGTAGGCCTCCACCCCTCCCAGAGCGCTGCGCGTCTGTCCTTCCCCTCCCCTGGAAACGGCCGGGCGGGGCTTGAGGGGTTTGCCAGGCGTGATGGTGTGCCGTCGCTGGGGGTGTTCCGCGACCACCTGCTCGTCGACCTTCCCCGGCAGCCCTCCTAGCCTCCCTTCCAGATTTGCCCGAGCGGGGAACGTGAGTTGGGTAGGGGCTGCTGGTTAGCGGGGGGTGGTCGCGCGCCAAGGGGTGTGGGCAGTTGGTTTCTCCCGGGGCGGGTCGACCACCCTCCGCGGGTTGCCTGCCTCATCCCGCGGGCGGAGGGTTGTATCGGTGCTAGACTTCAGCCACCGGTTCAAGGTGGCGAGTAAAACAGCCGTAACTAGCCGGCGAACCAGTAAACCACCGCCTCGCTTTATGAATAGAAGCGCGGTAACGGTAAAGTACGCCCGCGAAGGTTAACGCTTCATTACTATTTCGCTGTGTCCCGTTTTTTCGGACTTTATAATCGCTCGGTAAACGCGATTTATTGCGTTAATTTCTGCGAAAGCTGGCCCGAAAAGTAACGAACCTTATAATCATGCCCCATATGTCATTCATTATATCCTCCCGAGGTATGAAATTATTTTAAGCCCAGTCACCAAGTCAAGGTTGCTTTCTTTAACTTGGGAGAGATATATCAATGACATATAATGATCTCGTTAGGTTTCTCTGTACACCATATAATAAAAAAAAAACAAACGCATTTCAGAGTAGAGATGGCCCGGAACGCAGATCCGAAAACGATTTCTGAGGCGGATTTCCAAGATCTGCGGATCTGCTTTCGAGGATTTTTGAATTTTCCATTTTTTCTCAAATATTTGAAAACAAACCAGGCACATGTGCCCAATCCACCAATGGCAGCTATTTTTATCAGTGTCAACCCCCTGTTAGCCATTGCAATGAGAATTCTGGGGTTCCAAGGCTTAAGTAGAAGTTTGCACCTTTGCACAGGAAAAAGCAATCAATCCTCGAACGCAGATCCAAATGATGTACAGTCCATATGTGTATTTATAGATCTATAAACTTGTGTATGTGTATCCATATGGAGTACATATATCTATATTTATAATTATACCTATGTTTTTCATAATTTGTGCATACTGAATTGAATGTATTAAGTGAATTGATGTTCCAGAGGGGATGCATATTTCTATATATATAGAGTCCTTAGAATATTCGCCCTCGGTCTTGACTGAAATTCACTTTTTGATTGTAATATTTACACCTCCCCGTTCTATAACCATGTAACACTCTAATCCGGTGCCATTTGTTGTCAGACTCCTAGTCTTGTACTCTTCTTTTTTTTCTACACACCGATCAGTCCCTCACACACACCTCCCCCCATGTACTCTCCATATTACACGGATATGACTATTTCATACACAGTATACCTATCACATTTTCTCACCTTATCCATTATCAGTGGGCATTGCATGCTCTTCTTTTATCAATTCCATTCATTTTTTTCTTTTTTTAGAATTCCATCGATTTTTACAGAAACCCCACACCCAACGCATTAACCACCACATTGGATTAATGATCCATCTCACATACCTACTACACAATGGAGACCCGGGAACAACCCATCCGTTTTCACCAAATATAAATATATTTATACACTACTAAGTGATTAGATCTTGAGGTCAGCTACAACACTAAATATAAGGACATGATACTTTACTTATTAAGAACCTTTTTTAAAACTTGATTTTTAAATTTGATTTTCTTAAAAACTTTTAATTTCCACAAATGTTTTGAAAAGTTTTAGGCTAAGTAGCTATCTATATTTATAATTATACCTATGTTTTTCATAATTTGTGCATACTTAGCTTAAAACTTTTCAAAACATTTTTGAAAATTAAAAAGTTTTTTAAGAAAATCAAATATTAAAAATCAAGTTTTAAAAAAGTTTCTAATAAGTATTCATGTCCTTATATCTATGTGTATACTTGGGGGGATACTGCTCCTAAACAAAATGTGTGCTGGATTGAAGTCATGCAGCAACACACGCAAATCAGAGTAAGTGATACTTACATGTATTAAATTATATTTTATAGATTAAGATGAGGCAAAGTCGTTTTTTCAGTATAGTGTCCCTTTAATGTGATTGGTTACTGGATTTAGGCGTGTGTTAAGCTACATAATCCCAAGGTTATGATTAAGCGCCTGACAGCACGAAACGCTTAAGGTGTGTCCTTTTCTTTTAGCATGTTCAATAAACTCACATGGTTTTACTATTTACAGCTTCTGATCTTCTGTGTCCTTTCCCTTTTCTCCTTTATTTACGTACACCGGAGGCTTGAGCCATGGGCCTGGGGCAAGCGAACATCTTTGGTCCAGACAATCATTAGTTTAAATATTTAGATTTACTGGGTTACTCACCTCTCTCGGCTTTGCAGTGGATTTCTGGCCTTGACTGTGTGAGCGATAGACTCAGGTTTTGCACCAGGTTCTGCACTCACAAAAGGGGGAGTGTTCTTGGATTTTGGCTGTTTGATTATTTAATTATCTACGCACCTTATACACTTTTGTCATTCGCTACCTAATTAATAAGAATTGGCAAATGTTATATGTGCTATCTGTCTGCTTTTAATCTCTAATCTACTGTATACTTACCTTCTGATTCCAGTGAACCTGCATATGGTAATATGAATAGCTCATATTTAAACTTTGAACACTCTATAATAATAATACTAATTTTATAGTGGAAAATATGGTCTGTCCCATCTGCCCACTGTATAAATTTAAATATGGTAACCTTATAAATAGACAAATATGTTACTTACCGGACCATCAGTAGCACATCCAGCCATTCTATTTTTCCCTTAACCTCTTATATGAAGCCCCAGTACATTATTATTAATTATTTATAGGTTTATTTCAAACAATACTTCCCACTGAAACAACTCTGAAATGTACACTAATTGCTGCACTACATGTGGTCATAACATATCAAGGGATAAGCCTCTGAGATACTTGGGTGATATAGAGGATTGAAATGAATGAAAGACCCTATCACCGATCCTATGGTTTTATGATGCTATAACTGAGAGGGCTCCTACTATAACTGATTATCATTAGTAAGAGGGATCCTATTTCTTTCTTTTTGATATGCATATTTAATTGATCTCTATATGATTATTCTCTATATTCATCTAATAGCAGTACGGGTCAAAAACATTTTCTTAAGTAATAGATAGCTACAATGAGGTACAGAGGAGCTAATGGAATCGTAATTTAATCTTCTAATCTAAGGTCATGAGAAGTGTAAGGGGTGTGATTGTGAAAGGGGATAAAACCAATAGGATCAAAGATACAGAGATGAACAGTAATACCTTGTACACACACCATGGTTGCTATGGTTAACAATTAATAATATGGATCATGTGAGCAATGATGTCATTATGCTTATGAGGCAAATACACATCTCTACCAACTGCCATTTTGTTTGATGTTGAGTTGCAGAGTAGCTTCCAGTTTTCTGCTCTTTTAACTAATTCAATTCTAGGTCTGCTTGCAAGCACGTGCACATCACTTTGAAGTTTCCAAAGCTCTGCATAGTTTTAGCGTCATCCAGCTAACATAGAAGACCTTGCTCTCATCTGCCCCCATCTAAGTCCAATTTATAAAACAGATTAAACAGAAGTGGACCCCGCACAGAACCGACGGAGCACCCCACTTAGATCTTTAGCCCACATAGATTGGTAGCCCCAATTGACCACCACTCTGTTTGCATCCAATAACCAATTTCTATATGTACAAATGTTTTTTCTAAAGCCAACACTCCTTCAGTTTTATATTAGTTGCCTAGAATTGCTGCAATCTATATTATAGTTTTTGTACTACCAATGAGATGAAAATCCACTTGGTAATCGAATTGAATTAGTTTTAAAAGAGCAGAAAACTGGAAGCTACTCTGCCAACCACATCAGAACACAAAATGCAGTTGTAGAGATGGGTTTTGCCATAAGCATAATACATCATTGCTCACATGATCCATATTATTAATTGTTAACCATAGAACCATGGTGTGTGTACAGAGTTATACGTTCATTCTCTGTATCTTGATCTATTGGTTATTCCCCTTTTCACAATCACACCCCTTACACTCTCCATGACCTTTAGTTAGAAGATTAAATTACGATTTCCATTAGCTCCTCTTGTACCTATTGTAGCTATCTATTAACTTCAAAAAATGTTTTTTGACCGCTACTGCTATTAGATGAAATATAGCAGAATACATCATATGAGTATCAATTATAATATGCATATCAAAAAGAAAGAAATAGGATCCCTTACTAATGATAATCAGTTTAGTGGAGCCCTCTCAGTTAAAATGCATCAAAACCTATGATCCGGTGATAGGGGTCTTTCGTATTCGTCAATCTTAATCACCACAAGTAATCGCTCAGAGGCTTATACCCTTGTATGTTATGACCACATTATGGCGCAGCAATGTGTTACATTTCCAGAGTTTGTTCAGTGGAAGTATTGTTTGAAAAATAAACTATAAATTAATTAATAATAATTGTACTAGGGGCTTCATATAAGAGGTTAAGGGAAAATAGAATGGCTGGATGTGCACTGATGGTCCGGTAAGTAACAATATTTGTTATTTATAGGTACCATAATTTAAAATTATGCATGGGCAGATGGACAGACCATATTTTTCCCAGTCTATTTATAAAAATTTTTTTTGTTTATTATCAGAGTGTTTCAAAAGTTTAAATAGTGAAGGCGATATTACATATTTACCATATGGCCTATGGTGCACTTGTAATCAGAAAGGTAATTATAGCAGTAGATATATAGATAAAATGAAAATGCATACAGATAGGCACATTAGTACCCAATATTGCATTCTTCATTACATGAATAGCAATATGTACAAAAGTGAGTGATGAATAGTTGCGTATAAGATTAATGGGTAAAATCCCCAATCGGTCAGAGAGCCAAAAGGAGAAAACAACAAAATCCAACAGGAACGACATCGCACAAGCACATATATTGTAGGAGTGCAGAAACTACTGTATGGACAAGAGCCATGAGTGGCTATGCGCTAAAACGGGAGCAGACTAGTCAAGATAACACAAAAATGGCACACACAAATAGCAAGGCACAGAGTGCTGGAGTGACAAGTAACGGGCCTTAAAAATCGAAAAATAATAATATGTAAACTAATGATGATCATGGGTGGAGGGCCGAAAATAAAGTGTCGTCTGTTGCCGAACAAATGAGCCTCATGGGCGAAATCAAGCGCGATACCAGTGTCTTAAATAAAGGAGAAGGGATGCTCGGAATCTGAGGCTGAGAGACGTTGCAGGAAGTGGCATATACATGAGTGCAAATGCCACAACTGTGTTTGGCTGAACCATCGAGTGGTAGATTAAGAACTCCTTCTTTTCTCTGCTCCCTGAATCTAATAGTCCTATCATTTGCTATGTCTATCCTTGCTAGATGGTCGACTGCAAAGTTCGCCGCAATTCAGTGACGGCTCAAGTACTCCAACTATCCGGATTTTTTGATATTTTCTGGACTTCGACTAAGTTATCAAATGTTCGAACGTTCGAGGCATGCGATATGGGATTAAAATGTTCTATTATACCAATACGCAAGTAAAATATCGAAATCGGCAAGGTAAAATGTCATTATACCAATACACGGTAATATCTGAATCTCGATATCTGCAGTCGTTCAGGGATTATTTGAATTTTACAACGCAAGATCTCGAAGTACTGGCTGGTTGTGGATAGTAAAAATCGATTTTGTTCGAAAAGTCTGCTATTCGAAACGTTGTTCCCCAGACCATTTCCCGAGTACCCACAGCCATTAAAATATTAAAGGGGAAAAGTCCAGCTCCTAAAATGAAAACGTTAGGCCATTCAGGTAAATCACCCATCAAAACTCTAAACTATAATAGTTGGACAATCTATAAATCTACCTGAATCTGCACAATGTCTGTTTCCCCTGTTGTTCTGTTCCCTGGTTCTTCCAGTTAGCAAACTGTCAGTTAGATTGGACAGTTTGACATCAGGCCAATCTGAATGTTTAATTCCCGTCTGTCTCTTCGAGCTGTTAGGGTTTTTATATTCTCTATAATCACTTAGAATCTAATGCAGCCATTTTTTCTCTGACCTTACGGCAATTTATATCTATCTTGTTGGTTTGTTGGCAGATTGTTTGTTCCAAATGTTCTCTTTTTACCATTTGATAACACTTGACTTCCAGTGAGCTCAAGGTCTTTCCCTCCTACATTGTGGTCACGACGCTATTCTTCATATTCCAAGGTTTTAGTCGTCATCGCGACCTGTGTCTGGCCATTGCCCCTTTCTTTCTTTGGAAAACCCCATGTAAGTAACTAATACAATCGAGTTAGATTTTTACTACAAAATGTGTGGTTATCAATATCTCCATCTCCCCGGCGCTGTAAAGGTCTCTTAGTGGCCGACAGGCATCAATCGAGTCCGGCGAGGGCTTAATGTAGGATATGTTATTCTTTCAGGACTCGCCCCAGGCCTCAGTACCTGATCAGTAACAGGTTTCTACTCGCTCGTTTCCATAGGCATCCAGACTAGCAGGCATCACAGTAATGAATTCATAGACCAAAGTATGAATATTATCAACATATTTTAAAGAGGCCATTTTTAAAAAGATTTGTTCTTACTGAGGGTGGGTTGTCCTTTTAAGTCACCATTGATATTTTAATGTTTTTTTCATCAAACTTTTCAACTTTTGGCTCCCTTACTTAATGGGTGCTTGTTTTGAAACTTTTCCAATATAGTTCGAGAAGTTGAAAAACGGACCGAACTTTTCGAAAGTTTCGGTCCATGCTCTATCTTCGCTACTCCATGCCATGGAAGCTAGTTGTTATGTTTTTTGTGCCACCCGGAGAAAGGGCCAGAACCCCGAAACTTGTGGCACGTGTGATGCTGTATGAAAATAAACCATGTTTCATTTGCAGTGTGTGTTCGCTCCCTTTTTATTCTTGATTTTTTTTTTAAGACTTGAACAATTTTAGTTTTATTGTTGGTGGAGTAACACAATTGTTCTTAACCACAATTGTATAGATGCAGATATGTACACCAGGACACCTGATTATCTGATAAAAAGTCTTACTCATTGTTGATACTCAATGTCTCAATGGACTGTCCCTTTATTGTCAGAATTTGTGAAAAATGCATTTGTGAAGTTAGCTTGTGCTGTATATTAATTATTTTATAATGTTATTTTTTTGATGTGAGTGGAAAGGATCACCTAGATCAGGGATATCCCAACCGTTGGCCCTCCAGATTTTGAAAACACATACTCCCACTATAACTTATTTCTCTGGATGGAAGTTAGTTAATCCTAGCGGCATGGTATGGTCGATATGTGATATTGTTGGCCCTATTTATAAAAACTTATCGTGTAAATCGATCGTTAGAACGAAGTTTTTTACGTCGTATTACCATACGACGATTCGTATCATTAAAGGGTAGTAAACGTGTTTTCGACGAGCTATTTAGCTATCGTTCATGACGTATCGATACTCACGGTTAGCGTATCGAATACGGTCGATGGTAAAATTCGTTTTATGATCTACGATTCGTAACGATTAATGATTTTAATGGCTTGGGCTACAGATTGCAACTAGAAGATGTACAGTATGTCGTATTCAACCTCTAATACTATGTTACAAATGTAACTACTGTATTATAAAGACTTATGGATAGTGGTATAAAGGTGGACTAGATGTTTTCTATACAAACTATCTAACTATGTATTGGAAGGTAAATTATTGCTGTTTATTAGTTACAGATCTCACAAAAGTAAGTAACACCCCCCACGAAGTACTATTGAAAAAGGATCATGTGACCCTGAACGTTGTATCTTGTCTGTTTTTACTGGACCACTAGGAGCTGGCAGGGCCGAAGACCTGTTTTACTTACTGGTGGGATGATGAATAAAGGAAAAATAAAGTTTTATTGAACACGGTGTATGAATGGATGTTGGAGATGAATCCCTCTGTACGTGCAAGCTACACAAAAGATTGGATGGTAGATTGCATGTTAGCCATCAAAATAAAACACGCCTATTAATGGTCCAACCAATTGTCAGCAGAAGTAGTGAAAAAAGTCCAGATGTGAGCTCAATAGGGTTTAGGTTGGAGACATGGCTTGGCCAGTCCCAGCACCTTTATGTCGTTTTTCCTTAGCAAGGCATTGGTCACCTTGGAGTGTGTTTGGGTCGTTACACATACTGGAATTCGGCCCTGTGTAATCCCAGTTTCCGAAGGGGGGTTGATCATTGCTCTGCCTGAGCACGTATATGGTTTGGCATTGAGGCAACAATTCTTTTTTTCTCCAGATCATTTTAACTTTGTATAAATGGTATTACAAAATTTGACAAAGTTAAAGTGATCACGGGAATGCAGGAAAGAAAACCCCACTTTCTGTGGGGGCTGCCTTCACTGTACGATTTAGTACAGGTTCAGAACTTTGTTAGTCCTCCTAAGTGAGAGGCTCTTGCATACAAATTGACTTCACCCTTAATTATTGCACATTGCATATAATGCTATTAGTAATCACTCGTTGCACTAGTTGGCAAGACGCTAGAGCTGAATGTTGCCAGTGATGCGATTTTTTATTAAAAAAGCCACTATTACACTTTTAAAAAAGCCCCATGTGTGCACGTTCTGACTATTTTTTTCTTTGTATGGCTTATTAGGATAAGGGGTCTTACATTTTAGTTTTTTGAAATAAGTAAGATTTTTGGATGTTAACTTTTTCTACAAAAAAACACAAAAACAATAATGTAATTTTAATGTTTTTATAAAAATTCAATCAGGTTGCAAAAGACGTCATCCTTTAGTCCACTTTTAGCCTACTCATATCCATGTCTCGAACAGTTAGACCAGAGGATGGCAAAAAAAAACCTAGTAATAGGGGGGAAAAATCTTCATCCTGCCAAATGCAATGTGGAATATTTCCTGGATCACAAGGACTAGTATAAATTTTATCAATTAAGTTTATAATACGTTTTAGCTATTTAGAAATTATCCAGCCCTGTTCTTAAAAACTATCTAATGATGCCCTTCCTCTGAACGGTCTTCATTTCCAAGATGTCCTTTTGTATATGGGATCTCCAAAAATGCAACCACATATTCCAAATGACGGCCGTAACAGTGCCTTGTAAAGAGGGAAACTAATATTTTGTCTGGTCTTGAATCTATTCCCCTCTTTATACAAGACAATCTCTTGCTATCCTAGCCGTGCTGTCTGGCATTGTGTGCGATATTGTTATAACCAAGAACCCCCAAATTCCTTCCAGTTACAAGTAATTTAAACCAGAGATATTTATGGTGTAGGTGGCACAGGGCTATTAAATCCCACCTGCATCACCTTAAATGTGCAACATTGAATCTGAATCTGCCATACAGCTGGCCCATTTGATTCATCTGCCGAGGTCTGGGGGGCTTGCAGCCCCTTGCACATCATTTGAAGTTTCCAAAGCTCTGCATAGTTTTTAGCGTCATCCCAGCTACATAGAAGACCTTGCTCTCAAATCGCCCCCTTCTAAGTCATTTATAAACAGATTAAACAGAAGTGGACCCCAGCACAGAACCTGAGGCACCCCACTTGATCTTTAGCCCCATAGATGTAGGCCCCATTGACCACCAATCTGTTTGCCATCCAATAACCAATTATTATATGTACAAATGTTTTTTTCTAAGCCAACACTCCTCAGTTTATATATTAGTTGCCTAGAATTGCTGCAAATCTATATTTATAGTTTTTTCTTTACTACCAATGAGATGAAAAAATCCATGTGTAATCGCAGATGATCAAAATGGGCAGCTGTATGGCAGATGAGATTCAATGTTGATAAATGTAAGGTGATGCATTTGGGATTTAATAATCCCTGTGCCACCTACACCATAAATATCTCTGTGTTAAATTAATTGTAACTGGAAAAGGATTTGGGGGTTCTGGTAGATAACAGACTATAGCAAACAATGCCAGACAGCCACGGCTAGAGATAGCAAGATATTGTCTTGTATAAAGAGGGGAATAGATTCAAGACAGAAAAATATTATTCTCCCTCTTTACAAGGCACTGGTAAGTAGGGATGGCAAGTACGCGGATCCGAACCCGGATCCGCCGCGGATTTATCCCGTTCGCAAACGGCGGATTTTTCCGGATTTTCCGCCTTCCGAACTTCCGATTCGCGGATTTTTCGTATTTTCGAAAATTTTCGAAATTACGAGTTTCACGTATTTTCGAAAATTTCCGGAAATACGGGAAAACATATTTTCGAAAATTTTCGAAAATACAAGGGTTTCTCTTAATTCCTTACATACGTATTTTCGAAAATATTCGAAATTACGAGGATTAATTGTATTTTCGAAAATACATATTTTCGAAAATACATGAAAACTCGTAATTCGAAAATTTCGAAAATAGCTGAAAACTCGTAATTTCGAAAATTTCGGAAATACGAAAAATCTCGTTATTTCAAGGGTATTTTTAATTTTAACGGGTCCGCTCGCGGATTTTCGAATTTTCGGATTTTCCGAAAATCCGCGGATCCTCGAGCGGACCGGATTTTGCGAAGTTCGGACATCTCTACTGGTAAGGCCTCATTTGGAATATGTGGTGCAGTTTTGGAATCCCATATACAAAAGGACATCTTGGAAATGGAAGCCGTTCAGAGAAGGGCATCATTAGATAGTTTTAAGAAAGGGCTGGATAAGTTTCTAAAACTAAAACGTATTTAAACTATTGATATAAATTTATATAGTCCTTGTTGATCCAGGAAAATATTCCAATTGCCATTTGGAGTCAGGAAGGAATTTTTCCCCCTATGTACTAGGTTTTTTTGCCATCCTCTGGATCAACTGTTAGACATGGACTATGAGTAGGCTAAAAATGGTGGACTAAAGGATGTACGTCTTTTTGCAACCTGATTGGAATTTTAAAAAAAACAATTAAAATTACATTTTGTTTTTGTGTTTTTATTTGTAGAAAAGTTAACATCCAAAAATCTTACTTATTTCTAAAAACTAAAATGTAAGCCACTTATCCTAATAAGCATACAAAGAAAAAAATAGTCAGTGCACACATGGGGCTTTTTAAAAGTGTAATAGTGCTTTTTAATAAAAAATCGCATACTGGCAACACTTCAGTCTAGCGTCTTGCCATACTAGTGCAAGAGTGATCATAATAGCATTTATATAGCATGTGCAATTAATTAGGTGAAAGTCATTTGGTATTGCAAAGAGCCTCTCACTTAGGAGACTAACAAAGTTCTGAACCTGTATAAATCATACAGTGAAGGCACCCGAAAGGTGGGGTTTTCTGCATATTCCGTGATCACTTTAACTTTGTAAATTTTGTATAATTTATACAAAGTTAAAATGATCTGGAAAAAAAAGAATTGTTGCTCAATGCCAACATATACGGTGCCATACTAAAGCAGAGCATGATCAACCCCCCTTCGGAAACTGGGACACAGGGCAGAATTCCAGTATTGTAACGACCCCAAACACACCTCCAAGGTGACCACTGCCTTGCTAAGGAAACTGACAGTAAAGGTGCTGGACTGGCCAAGCATGTCTCCATACCTAAACCCTATTGAGCACAATCTGGACTTTTTTCACTTCTGCTGACAATTGTTTGGACATTAATAGGCGTGTGTTATTTTGATGGCTACATTCAATCTACCAGCCAATCTTTTTGTAGCTGTGCACGACAGAGGGATTCATCTCCAACATCCAGTCATACACGCGTTCAATAAAAGCTTTATTCCTTTATTTCATCCCACACGAGTAAAACAGTCTTCCGGCCCTGTCAGCTCCTAGTGTCAGTAAACACACAGACAAGATACAACGTTTCGGGTCACATGATCCTTTTTCAAGTACTTCTGTGAGGGGTGTACTTACTTTTGTGAGATTCTGTACAATAAAACAGCAATAATTTACCTTCAAAATACATAGTTAGATAGTTTGTATAGAAACATACATCTAGTCCAACCTTTATACCCTATCCATAATGTCTTTATAATACAGTAGTTACATTGTAACATAGTATTAGAGGTTGAATAGACATACTGTACATTCTTCTAGTGCAATCTGTAGCCCACCCATAATACCTAACATACATACATCGAGTCCAGGGATATCCAACTTGCAGCCCTCCAGTTATTTGAAAACTACAACTTCCAGCATTCCTCCATTGTAGAAGAAACTAAGGTATAGTGGGAGTTGTAGTTTTCAAACATCTGGAGGGCTACAGGTTGGATATCCCTGATCTAGTGTGACCTTTCACTCAATCAAAAAAAATAACATTATAAAAATAATTAATATACAGCCAAGCTAACTTCAACTAAATGCATTTTTCACAAAATCTGAAATAAAGGGAAGCATTGAGCATTGAGTAGCAACAATGAGTAAAGACTTGTTTATCAGATAATCAGGTGTTCCTGTGTACATATCTGCAGCTACAATTTTGGTTAAAGAACAGATTGTGATTACTCACAAAATAAACTAAAATTGTCAAGTCTAAAAAAAAAATCAAGAATAAACAGGGGAGGACACACACTGCAAATGAAACATGGTTTATTTCATACCAGCATCACACGTGCACAAAGTTTCGGGGTTCTGGCCCCTTTCTCGGGTGCATCACAAAAAACATAACAACTAGCTTCAATGGTCATGGAGTAGCGAAGAGTAGAGATGGACGAACTTTCGAAAGTTCGGTCCGTTTTCAAACTTTCGAACTATATGGAAAGTTTCAAAGAAGCACCCTTACAAGTCAAGGGAGCCAAATAGTTGAAAAGTTTGATGAAAAAAACACCTTAAAATATCAAATGGTGACTTAAAAGGACAACACCACCCTCATAAGAACATCTTTTAGAAAGAATGGCCTCTTTAAAATATGTTGATATATCATACTTTGTCCTATGAATTCATTACTGTATGCCTGCTATGCTTCTGGATGCCTCATGGAAACTGAGCAAGTTAGAAACCTGTACTGAGCAGGTACTGAGCCTGGGCATGTTCCTGAAAGAATAACATATCCTAATCTAGCCTCGCTGGACTCTGATTGATGCCTGTCAGACCCACTAAGAGACCTTTACAGCGCCGGGAGATAGAGTTGAACCACACATTTTTGTAGTAAAAATCTAACTCGATTTAATTAGTTATTACATTGGGTTTTCACAAAGAGAAAAAGGGGGCATGGCCAGACACAGTGTCTGCCGATGACATACTAAAACCTTGGAATATGAAGATAGAGTCAGGCTGACACACAATGTAGGAGGGAAAGACCTTGAGCTCACTGGAAGTCAAGTGTTATCAAATGAGAGAGAACATTTGGAAACAAAACATATGCCAACAAACCAATAAATAAGACAAAAATTGGAGTCAGAGAACAAATGGCTGCATTAGGATAAGTTAAGTGATTATAGAGAATATATAAAAACCTAACAGCTCCGAAGAGACAGACGGGATTAACATTCAGGCATTGGCTGTGATGTCAACTGTCAAATCAATAACTGACAGTTGCTAACTGGAAGAACCAGGGAACAGAAACAGGGGAAACAGGACATTGTGCAGGATTTCAGGTTAGATTTATAGATTTCAAACTATTATAGTTTAGGGTTTTGATGGGTGATTTACCTGAATGTACGTTTTCATTTTAGGGCTGGACTTCCCCTTTAATTTAAATGGCTGTGGGACCTGGGAAATGGTCTGGGGAACACGTTCGAATAGCCAGGACTTTCGAAAAATCGATTTTACTATCACACGCAATACTTTCGAGCTCTTGCGTTCGAAAATTCAATAATTATCCCATGAACGACTCGCAGATTCGAGAATTCAATATTTACTCGTGTATTGGTATAATAGACATTTTACTTGCAGATTCGATATTTACTTGCGTATTGGTATAATAGACATTTTAATCGCATATTCGCATGCCTCGAACGTTCGAACATTTGATAATTATCGAAAGTCCAGAAAATATCAAAAATCCGGGATAGTTTGAGGATAGCGGAAGAGAGGACTAGAAATCAGAAATTGATAGGACTATTATATTCAGGGAGCAGAGAAAGAAAGGAGTTATTAATCTTACCACTCGATGTTCAGCCAAACACTCAGTTGTTGCATTTGCACTCACTGTATATGCACTTCCTGCAACGTCTCTCAGCCTCAGATTCCGAGCATGTTTTACCTGTCCAACAGCCAATTAGGTAAAAATTACTGAAATGTACCATTTCAAGGCAGTGGTGCATCCTGGGAAGGAGAAGGGCCATTGTATAACCTGACCACAGAAAAGCATAGCAAAAAATATAGAATCCATTGGTTTCAAAAATGAAGAGAATATGTAGAATACCTGGGAATGAGATATATAAATTAATAATTATAAAATTAATGATTTTTCCATTGAACTTTCCCTTTAAGACTGGCAAAAATTCTAGGAACGCCACAAATCACAGCAAAACCCATTTTTAATTATTGTGGCCAGGGCCGGATTTACACCTCAGAAGCCTGTAGGCACAAAGAACCCCACCCCTAAACACAAACCACACCCCTAAACCACACCCAATTTCTCTTTTTTGGGGAAGAAAATAGACTATCAAGGGGTTGGATTGGTGGGAGGAGATTGACAGCCGCCCCTCCAACCTCAGGCGCCCCTAGGCGCATGCCTACTGTGCTTAATGGTAAATCCGGCCCTGGTTGTGGCTCAATGTTTGTCACCCAAGCACTAGATTGTTCAAAGGCTATTCATTTAGGATGATACATTATTGGTTACGTAGGTACCTACAGCAAATCAATATCCTTTGCATAGTAGGGTATCTTTGAAGGAGGAGCTGCCTATTTATACTACTGTTTCAAGGGGTTTAAAATAAGTGTTCTATTACTTTAATGGTACAATATATATAATAAGAACGGGCAGTAAAATGTAAATCCTCTGCCTGCGCGTATATCAAATTTCAATTTACATTTAAAAAATGTGATTAACTTGCAAAGGACATGGAATATCCAGGAACAAATACCTTGATCACAGGTCAGATTAAGTACAGATGAGAATTAATAAGCACTTCATGAATTTTATGAGCTACAGCAAAACTTCCCAGGGACAAATCTTAATAAAACTCACAGAACATTATAAAACCAGTAAAGTTTCCATATATCAACACTGCAGAGAAACTCAGAAACAAGAGCCCAAATGGCTGACTCAGTCTTGCAATCCCTACTTGACATCTTTAGTGAAAAAAAAAGATTTAAAAAACATCTGAAGAAAAATCTATGTTTGGTAAAGCAATCTGGTAACATCTGTAGTCCCCATCAAATCTGTAATTTTAGGAAAATTCAGTAAGAGTCATTTAGTTAAATTTTTTGGTCAAAACCTTTCAATACCATAAAACAAAATGGGCCCTGCACACAAATGGGCCCTGCATGCACACAAAGATGGGCCCTGAACAGAAGGGCCCTGCACACAATGATGGGTCCTGCGCACAAGAAGGGCCTTGCACACAAAGATTGGCACTGCGTGTGCACAAACACACAGATGGATACATAGAGACAGACAGACACACACACAGACACGACAATTTGTCCCGACCGAGCACTCTCATAGGGAGCGGTCCCATTGGAAACCGGACGAGCGATTGGAATTTACAGCCAGTATGGCATCCCCCCACCCTCAGTGCCCGGCTTTGAGTTGAAGATGGACATGCGGTTCTCCTGTCCTCCCTTGATGCCGATTCCCAGTCTGCCAGATTCCTGCTTTACCACCTGCACTCTTCTTACCAGTTTACACCCTGTCACACCTCCATCGGGACTGTAAGTCAAAAATGTAAATATTTTACCCAAACGTTGCAATGTATTGTTCTAACCTTTGGTAATTGAATGTTTTATTGCGACTATGGTGAGTCCTTTATCAAGCAATGCAGAAGACTGCGTGGTGTCTCCTTTCCTTAACATGGTTAAATACAGACAGAAATTACCGGCTTGGAGCATTTAGAAGGTGTGGACCCAAGCATAAACATTGTGCGTATTTTCAAGAACTACATTTCATGTCCAGTTGATCTAATTGAATACAACAGTTATTTCCAAAACATTTTGGAAATGGCATGGGCTGTGCTATATTAGCTAAAAATACCTCAATAAAGTGTGCACTCAAATACTAACGTTATATTTCGTATGTACATATTAATACAATGGCGCACACGCTAGAAAGCCACATCACCAATGCCATTTTAAAATGCAAACGAGGTGACCACAAACACAGCTGAAATATCCAGAACGTTGTACTTTGGCTTCAAACATGTTATTATGTCTAGTAAAGGTTTACCAAATGTCTGACTGAAAAATCAAAACAATGTGCAGTGTATCATGATTCTTCTGCAAGGAATTCTACAAATCTAACACAGTTGTTCCTGATTAATGTCCTTTCAGCAATCTCATGCTCGTTTTGCACAAATATATATATATATTGTACGTGACAGCATCGATTTTATATTCAACCCAAACAATATGTGGCGGACAGCTGAAAGTGATGTACCCGCAGCATTTACAAATAATCTGGTTACCCATATAAGTGATATCTACCAGACTCCTTTAGTCCCAGAGCACTAGTAACTCTAGCCACGGGACATTGTACTATTTCACAGGCTCATCCCGATCATTTTAGTGATTATAATATGTATTTATGCGCTTTCCACCATTGTTAGATTTTACCATCCCCAGTAGAGTTCCTCATAGATGTTTGTTTTATAGGATTTTACATATATAACATTTTTGCACGTTGCACTTTATGAACTGTTAGCACTTTGACACATTATGATGGGTCCGATCTGTTCACTTGCACAGCTCGAGAGGGCTTTGGTTTTACTTAAGGGTCCAACACTTAGTGGTATCGCAACGGATTATACAATTGGCCGGTCTTCACATGTGTCTTTCTGACACACCTCCAGTAGGATTGGCTCCCAACACACACTATTTCCTACACTGAGCTATCGGACCCACGGTGTTAACTATGACACACCCCTGGTTTTCATTCGTCCTTAGAGCACACACCCGCTGCTTCTGAGTGGCTAGATTCACTTCCTATTATATGACTCACATCTTCACAGTTTCACGGATTGGTGGCGATTGGTCTTTAAACTTGTTACACCCGATTCACAGATGTTCTGAAGACGCCCCATTGACGGG
This sequence comes from Hymenochirus boettgeri, assembly GCA_019447015.1. NCBI lineage: Eukaryota > Metazoa > Chordata > Amphibia > Anura > Pipidae > Hymenochirus > Hymenochirus boettgeri. The sequence goes on along the minus strand of CM033474.1, from coordinate 48,059,632 downwards.
GCGGAAACATGTTAACCTGCACGTTTTAATAAACACGTTTGCTGTTGGAGAAGTCCTGTGAGTGCCTCCGTCTTTCCGCAGATTGTATCTATTTGGATGAGCACCCAGGCGTATGGCTTTGATGGAGTGCCTGTTATTACCAATTCTATTATATATATATATATATATATATATATATATATATATATATATACACAAATTCAAACCCCATTTTGCTGGGTAAGATATAATTTAACTAATACATGGGACAATTCAATTTTAAAATATTTTTAGTAAGATTTTGCCAGATTAGCCTAGAACTTTAAACCTAGATAGGACAAGGAACATGATATCTTTATTGACAGCTTAGGCTGTGTACACATTTGGCCGCCACAACTGATATTTTCGTTGGACAGGTTCAAACTCCATCTGAAATTTTTGCTCCAACAATTACTTTTTTACTAATTTTTCATTTGAAATTGGTTGACAAATGCATTATATATGGAGTACATTTTCACCCAATTGTAATGCAATCGGGGAGGGAATGTGTGTGCCCACTGCCCAGCCTTAGTCAGATTTTTAGACGGCCAACAATTCGCCATGTCTGAAGGTGCGGTCCATAGGAGACTGCATGATCCGCTGTGATTTTCCGCCATGTCCGATCGCCCGTTCATCTGATTTGGGTGAACAGGTGGCAAACATCAGACACCAACAAAATCACTTGAGATTTTGCTGGCTGACTGACCGATACATGGAAATATGGCAATATGGCCAGAAAAATCTTCTTGTGTGTACCCAGTCTTAGCCAGGCAAGGAAAGCTAGAGTCCTACATGGGTCTAATTTTCCAGACCCGCACGCGTACCCATACAGCCGACCTGCAACACGATTTTTTTCCCGATTCATACCCGCAACATAACTTTCTTCCTAAAATTTGTACAGCGAAGTTAAAAAAAATTCTAAAAGTTAAAACAAATATTATATTCAGGAGCAAAAATGTTAATAGGAACAAACCTACCATACCACTAAAATATATAGCTGGGGTCCTCAACTTGCAAGCATCCAAATGTCTGAAAACTACAACTCCCAGCATCCCCTGGATGCCTTCTGATACTGTAAGTGCTGTAGTGGAATGCTGGGAGTTACGTTTTTCAAACAAATGTAGGCCCACAGTTAGGTAATATATCCCTACTGTCCTAACCATGGGCCTCTACTGTTCCCTACTTCTAACCTACCCATGGGCCTCAGCTCATTTTAAATCGTTATCTGCAACTATTTTCCGGTTGACCTGTGACAGGGATAGGTAACTAGTAGTTATCCAGGGTTTTAAGACTACAACTCCCAGAATTCACTCTATAGCCAAGGAATGCTGGGAGTTATAGTTTTCAGAGATCTGGAGATCAACTAGTTACCTATCTATGATTTTAAAACTATGTCCTGCAGAATATACATTTTAAGCTACAGCCACTATGTAATCTTGTATTATGGGAGACAGTAAAGTTAAAATGAGTAGGTACAATAACAAAGGATTATGGGTAGGGAGCAAGTGAAGCTGCAGTGAAATATCCACACCTTTATATGGGTGTAGATATTCATGCTATGTTTTCAAAACTACAACTCAGCATTCCCTGTCTGCACTCTGCTGTTGTACAATGATTGGGAGTTTTAAATGTCAATCATCTGGAGGTCCACATACATACTGTAGTTCTAGCTGAACCTCATCAAGTGGTAGATTGTTCTTATCATCACTAGAATCATCCACACCCCAGAGATCATTATTGCCAGAAGGATTTACAAATCAAATCACATGTCATCTGCAGGTACCCCACCCTTCCCGGATTGTCCGGGAGTCTCCCTCATTCTGGGGTGGTCTCCCGCACTCCTGCAAGACCGCCCCAGACTCACGGACTTGAGAGGAGACTTGAGTCTCCTCCCCAGTCACGCCCCCTTTTGGTGACAAACCCCCGGAATGCTCCCACCATAACCCCGCCTCCCACCACCCCTAGAATGCTGGCCCTGCTTCCGTGTGATGTCATGCCCCGCCCCACGTGATGTCACGCCATGCTCGCCATGTCCCCTTTCCCACCCTGCCCGGGAGCCTGAAAGGGCAGGGTGGGATGTCTGCATCTGTTCCCATGCAGACACTTGCTCTGGTCCCATGCATAGGTGCAGGTACAGATAGAAGTCACATCTCTGTGGAAGATTGTTACTATGCTGGCTCTGACTTCTGCTAGTAAAACCAAGGTCAGAAGTTTAACCCCTGCCTTTCCAGTCACTCCAGCATTAACTGCTTTTTTACCCAGTGATCTCTGCAAAACCTACCCAGGGACTACAAGAGTTAAAGTTCAACATAGCTGTCTGTATTCCTATCCACAATTCCATCCTGTATAACGTTCTAAGTACATTAGAGCTGTTGATAACTAAATATTTACTCAGCCAAAAACATAGTAAGAGGCTGGGAGCTTTTGGATCTAGATATATTTGCCCTTTATCTGCCATAGTGTGATTTAGTGTAAGTTGCTATACACACTGCACATTGTCTTGGATTGATAACAATGTATTCTCAGTTTCAGTTATTACAGACAGATCTCTCTTCATAGACAGGAAAAAAATTGTTTGTTTTTTGAAGACTGGAATTTTTCTACCCGACCCGAAACCCAACCCGCAACCAATTCAAACTCAGTGCGGGTTACCTGAACCCAACACGCAAATTGGGTAACCAGCAGGTGCCCGACCCAATGCAGGACTCTAAGGCCAGCAATGCAATAAGGAGAAAAAATTTTTTTTAATCAATAGACTGATAAAATTGCCAGATCAATGAAATATCAAAGACATGTTAAAAACACATATCACAGGGCTAATGCAGAACAAAAACATGTTAAATGCAATTATTAGTTATTAGTGACATTTCTAATGCATACTTTATACTATACTACCATATTTACTTTATTGTGATATTTAAGCAAGAAAACTTTTGCTTAAATGTGTGAGGGATCAATTTACATAAACATTACTGCAAGCACTTGTGAAGATTCTTATACAAGTCATTCTGAATGAGAAAGCCAGTCGGATGACTAGCGAAACTCAAGAATTAAACTTTAAGTCCAGTTGATCTAACTGAATACAACAAATATTACAGCAAGCAGTTGCTGTTTTGTTTTGTTTTTTTATAAAATATCTGGGAAACATGACCTCCCCAAAATATCGGAGGTTAGCCAAAATTGGGGAATGCACTTATTGAGAAGATAAATAATATACACATTACTCACGTGGTATAAGGCATCTGTTTGGTCTTCCTTTAGTTTATGCAGGATAATGACCTGTACAGGAAACAGGTATGGAAATGGCTGGCTGAAAGTGATGGGCAAGTAAACTTCAAAACTCCAATGAAGAGTGGGATTCAGGCATTACAATTGGAAAAACAAAACACCACTTTTCAACAACTTTTTTAGATACTGTTTATGATGTTCCTTTAAATGTGTATAGTCTAATCTGGTGATGGATGAGGAACAGGTTTTTTTCAGGCACATTTTGTTCCTTACTAGGCTGGACCGGAATGTTTTATCAACGATACCAGAGCCTTGTATGACCTAGCAAATCATCAAGTTTGTTTTTTTTTTGATTTCCTCTGTATCAGCATTTAGGTAGGTTAAGGGTAAGACTTAAAATGTTGGACTAGGTGAATATTTGTCTTTATTCAATATACAAGTCTCCTGTGTTTTTGCCTTGTGTAACACATGTAATAACTGAATTAATTAAAAATTGTATCAATTTATTAATTAAATAAATTTTGCTATGGCAGCAGAGTTTCAGTGTGCCCCCAAAAAACACACAACCCATTCCAGCTCAGATTATGCAAAGGTGTACCCCGGCATTGAGGCAGTAAAAAAGAATGAAAGTCTTGCTCACTGCACTGTTTGCAACAGCGATTTCAGTGTTACCCATGGATGAATTATTAAATGATAAAATGATTTAATAGTTTGTTAATTGATTATAGTTAAATTTTGACTATGTCTGATAATTGAACAGACGATTAAATAATGATGATGTCAAATAATTAAAGGGTTATGTAAATTGAAAAGTGAAAGTCTTTGCCTCATCTTAATTAGAGATGGCCGGTTCGCGGACCCGAACCCGGATCTGCCGCGGATTTATCCCGTCCACGAACGGCGGATTATTCCAGATTTTCCGCCTTCCGAACTTCTGAACCACGTATTTTTTTTTTCTAAAATTTTCGTAATTACGAGAATTCTCGTAATTTCGAAAATTTTCGAGAAATTCTTGTAAATTCGCGGAATTTCTGCATTTGGGGGATTATTTTTAAGACCGAGCAAGCCACATTTCCCAAATTATCCAATGGCAGCTAACATGATTATTGCCAGCCCCCTGGGTATAAAAGGCTGCTTCACAGGCGCCATTTTGTCAGTGTGTTGGAGTGTGTGGACACCTGACAGTGTAGGAGTTGGAGAGAGTTTTTTGTGCTTTTTGAGCTTTTTTTGAGCTTTCTGTGTGTGGATTTCCGTATGGTGGTTTAGCACTTGTTGTTAACCACCCCTGTATTCACACATCTTGAGACCCAACAGTCCTTTTAAGGACTAACCTTGTTGTAACAGAGAGGAGGACCCGTCTCTCCGCTGAGAATGTGGACCGCCTTACATTCATCAAGATGAATGAGGCGTGGATCACATCTCAGTACAGCACCCCTATTGCTGATGCTGATGCCCGTGACTGAAGGCCTCCTGCCCCTGGCCACCCGTACTGCTCCTTCCGCCTCCTTTTCCGCCTAGAGGCTTAGCTGATGCCAGCTTAGCTGGCAAATGGCAAATTTTTCTTATTGGCAGGGCCGTATATGGTCCTACCTTGCTCGACTGCATTCAAGTTGTGAAATAACAAATGCTCTGCAACAACAGCTACTTTGTGGCTAATTTTTCTAAGATTGGGTCGATCCTACTTGGCCTGAGAGCAGTACTTTGTTCTTCCTTCTCTCTCCACGAGTAGAGATGTCCGAACTTCGCAAAATTCGAAAATCCGTGAGCGGACCCGTTAAAATTAAAAATACCCCTGAAATAACGAGATTTTCGTATTTTCGAAAATTTTCAAAATTACGAGTTTTCATGCATTTTCGAAAATACAAGTAATCCTCGTAATTTCGAAAGTTTTCGCAAATACGTATGTATGGAATTAAGAGAAATCCTTGTATTTTCTAAAATTTTAGAAAATACGTGTTTTCCCGTATTTTCGAAAATTCCCGAAAATACGTGAAACTCGAAATTTCGAAAATACGAAAAATCCGCGAATCGGAAGTTCGGAAGGCGGAAAATCCGGAAAAATCCGCAGTTCGCGAAATGGGATAAATCCGGGTTTCACCTACTCTGACCATCTCATACAGCCGCAACAGCTACTCTGTGGCTAATGTTTTCAGCTCTGGGTCAATCCTGCCTGGCACTAGAGCAAGTACTCCATATTACAAAGTGTGGGCCTGCTGTAACTCAATGGTGCGGTTCCTACAAAGCCTTACCCGTTCACCCGCTTTCCCTTGCACGAAGGTCTTTGTGGAAAGTAATGAAACATGTGATGTGGCTTTGTGGGAAAATAATGAAACATGTGATGTGGCTTTGTGGGAAAATAATGAAATATGTGATGTGGCTTTGTGGGAAAATAATGAAACATGTGATGTGGCTTTGTGGCAAGTAATGAAACATGTGATGTGGCTTTGTGGGAAAATAATGAAACATGTGATGTGTCTGTGGAAAGTAATGAAATATGTGATGTGGCTTTGTGGGAAAATAATGAAACATGTCATGTGTCTTTGTGGAAAGTAATGAAACATGTGATGTGGCTTTGTGGGAAATAATGAAACATGTGATGTGGCTTTGTGTGAAAATAATGAAACATGTGATGTGGCTTTGTGGGAAAATAATGAAACTTCAAGAACTACATTTCATGTCCAGTTGATCTAATTGAATACAACAGTTATTTCCAAAACATTTTGGAAATGGCATGGGCTGTGCTATATTAGCTAAAAATACCTCAATAAAGTGTGCACTCAAATACTAACGTTATATTTCGTATGTACATATTAATACAATGGCGCACACGCTAGAAAGCCACATCACCAATGCCATTTTAAAATGCAAACGAGGTGACCACAAACACAGCTGAAATATCCAGAACGTTGTACTTTGGCTTCAAACATGTTATTATGTCTAGTAAAGGTTTACCAAATGTCTGACTGAAAAATCAAAACAATGTGCAGTGTATCATGATTCTTCTGCAAGGAATTCTACAAATCTAACACAGTTGTTCCTGATTAATGTCCTTTCAGCAATCTCATGCTCGTTTTGCACAAATATATATATATATTGTACGTGACAGCATCGATTTTATATTCAACCCAAACAATATGTGGCGGACAGCTGAAAGTGATGTACCCGCAGCATTTACAAATAATCTGGTTACCCATATAAGTGATATCTACCAGACTCCTTTAGTCCCAGAGCACTAGTAACTCTAGCCACGGGACATTGTACTATTTCACAGGCTCATCCCGATCATTTTAGTGATTATAATATGTATTTATGCGCTTTCCACCATTGTTAGATTTTACCATCCCCAGTAGAGTTCCTCATAGATGTTTGTTTTATAGGATTTTACATATATAACATTTTTGCACGTTGCACTTTATGAACTGTTAGCACTTTGACACATTATGATGGGTCCGATCTGTTCACTTGCACAGCTCGAGAGGGCTTTGGTTTTACTTAAGGGTCCAACACTTAGTGGTATCGCAACGGATTATACAATTGGCCGGTCTTCACATGTGTCTTTCTGACACACCTCCAGTAGGATTGGCTCCCAACACACACTATTTCCTACACTGAGCTATCGGACCCACGGTGTTAACTATGACACACCCCTGGTTTTCATTCGTCCTTAGAGCACACACCCGCTGCTTCTGAGTGGCTAGATTCACTTCCTATTATATGACTCACATCTTCACAGTTTCACGGATTGGTGGCGATTGGTCTTTAAACTTGTTACACCCGATTCACAGATGTTCTGAAGACGCCCCATTGACGGGGCGGAAACATGTTAACCTGCACGTTTTAATAAACACGTTTGCTGTTGGAGAAGTCCTGTGAGTGCCTCCGTCTTTCCGCAGATTGTATCTATTTGGATGAGCACCCAGGCGTATGGCTTTGATGGAGTGCCTGTTATTACCAATTCTATTATATATATATATATATATATATATATATATATATATATATATACACAAATTCAAACCCCATTTTGCTGGGTAAGATATAATTTAACTAATACATGGGACAATTCAATTTTAAAATATTTTTAGTAAGATTTTGCCAGATTAGCCTAGAACTTTAAACCTAGATAGGACAAGGAACATGATATCTTTATTGACAGCTTAGGCTGTGTACACATTTGGCCGCCACAACTGATATTTTCGTTGGACAGGTTCAAACTCCATCTGAAATTTTTGCTCCAACAATTACTTTTTTACTAATTTTTCATTTGAAATTGGTTGACAAATGCATTATATATGGAGTACATTTTCACCCAATTGTAATGCAATCGGGGAGGGAATGTGTGTGCCCACTGCCCAGCCTTAGTCAGATTTTTAGACGGCCAACAATTCGCCATGTCTGAAGGTGCGGTCCATAGGAGACTGCATGATCCGCTGTGATTTTCCGCCATGTCCGATCGCCCGTTCATCTGATTTGGGTGAACAGGTGGCAAACATCAGACACCAACAAAATCACTTGAGATTTTGCTGGCTGACTGACCGATACATGGAAATATGGCAATATGGCCAGAAAAATCTTCTTGTGTGTACCCAGTCTTAGCCAGGCAAGGAAAGCTAGAGTCCTACATGGGTCTAATTTTCCAGACCCGCACGCGTACCCATACAGCCGACCTGCAACACGATTTTTTTCCCGATTCATACCCGCAACATAACTTTCTTCCTAAAATTTGTACAGCGAAGTTAAAAAAAATTCTAAAAGTTAAAACAAATATTATATTCAGGAGCAAAAATGTTAATAGGAACAAACCTACCATACCACTAAAATATATAGCTGGGGTCCTCAACTTGCAAGCATCCAAATGTCTGAAAACTACAACTCCCAGCATCCCCTGGATGCCTTCTGATACTGTAAGTGCTGTAGTGGAATGCTGGGAGTTACGTTTTTCAAACAAATGTAGGCCCACAGTTAGGTAATATATCCCTACTGTCCTAACCATGGGCCTCTACTGTTCCCTACTTCTAACCTACCCATGGGCCTCAGCTCATTTTAAATCGTTATCTGCAACTATTTTCCGGTTGACCTGTGACAGGGATAGGTAACTAGTAGTTATCCAGGGTTTTAAGACTACAACTCCCAGAATTCACTCTATAGCCAAGGAATGCTGGGAGTTATAGTTTTCAGAGATCTGGAGATCTACTAGTTACCTATCTATGATTTTAAAACTATGTCCTGCAGAATATACATTTTAAGCTACAGCCACTATGTAATCTTGTATTATGGGAGACAGTAAAGTTAAAATGAGTAGGTACAATAACAAAGGATTATGGGTAGGGAGCAAGTGAAGCTGCAGTGAAATATCCACACCTTTATATGGGTGTAGATATTCATGCTATGTTTTCAAAACTACAACTCAGCATTCCCTGTCTGCACTCTGCTGTTGTACAATGATTGGGAGTTTTAAATGTCAATCATCTGGAGGTCCACATACATACTGTAGTTCTAGCTGAACCTCATCAAGTGGTAGATTGTTCTTATCATCACTAGAATCATCCACACCCCAGAGATCATTATTGCCAGAAGGATTTACAAATCAAATCACATGTCATCTGCAGGTACCCCACCCTTCCCGGATTGTCCGGGAGTCTCCCTCATTCTGGGGTGGTCTCCCGCACTCCTGCAAGACCGCCCCAGACTCACGGACTTGAGAGGAGACTTGAGTCTCCTCCCCAGTCACGCCCCCTTTTGGTGACAAACCCCCGGAATGCTCCCACCATAACCCCGCCTCCCACCACCCCTAGAATGCTGGCCCTGCTTCCGTGTGATGTCATGCCCCGCCCCACGTGATGTCACGCCATGCTCGCCATGTCCCCTTTCCCACCCTGCCCGGGAGCCTGAAAGGGCAGGGTGGGATGTCTGCATCTGTTCCCATGCAGACACTTGCTCTGGTCCCATGCATAGGTGCAGGTACAGATAGAAGTCACATCTCTGTGGAAGATTGTTACTATGCTGGCTCTGACTTCTGCTAGTAAAACCAAGGTCAGAAGTTTAACCCCTGCCTTTCCAGTCACTCCAGCATTAACTGCTTTTTTACCCAGTGATCTCTGCAAAACCTACCCAGGGACTACAAGAGTTAAAGTTCAACATAGCTGTCTGTATTCCTATCCACAATTCCATCCTGTATAACGTTCTAAGTACATTAGAGCTGTTGATAACTAAATATTTACTCAGCCAAAAACATAGTAAGAGGCTGGGAGCTTTTGGATCTAGATATATTTGCCCTTTATCTGCCATAGTGTGATTTAGTGTAAGTTGCTATACACACTGCACATTGTCTTGGATTGATAACAATGTATTCTCAGTTTCAGTTATTACAGACAGATCTCTCTTCATAGACAGGAAAAAAATTGTTTGTTTTTTGAAGACTGGAATTTTTCTACCCGACCCGAAACCCAACCCGCAACCAATTCAAACTCAGTGCGGGTTACCTGAACCCAACACGCAAATTGGGTAACCAGCAGGTGCCCGACCCAATGCAGGACTCTAAGGCCAGCAATGCAATAAGGAGAAAAAATTTTTTTTAATCAATAGACTGATAAAATTGCCAGATCAATGAAATATCAAAGACATGTTAAAAACACATATCACAGGGCTAATGCAGAACAAAAACATGTTAAATGCAATTATTAGTTATTAGTGACATTTCTAATGCATACTTTATACTATACTACCATATTTACTTTATTGTGATATTTAAGCAAGAAAACTTTTGCTTAAATGTGTGAGGGATCAATTTACATAAACATTACTGCAAGCACTTGTGAAGATTCTTATACAAGTCATTCTGAATGAGAAAGCCAGTCGGATGACTAGCGAAACTCAAGAATTAAACTTTAAGTCCAGTTGATCTAACTGAATACAACAAATATTACAGCAAGCAGTTGCTGTTTTGTTTTGTTTTTTTATAAAATATCTGGGAAACATGACCTCCCCAAAATATCGGAGGTTAGCCAAAATTGGGGAATGCACTTATTGAGAAGATAAATAATATACACATTACTCACGTGGTATAAGGCATCTGTTTGGTCTTCCTTTAGTTTATGCAGGATAATGACCTGTACAGGAAACAGGTATGGAAATGGCTGGCTGAAAGTGATGGGCAAGTAAACTTCAAAACTCCAATGAAGAGTGGGATTCAGGCATTACAATTGGAAAAACAAAACACCACTTTTCAACAACTTTTTTAGATACTGTTTATGATGTTCCTTTAAATGTGTATAGTCTAATCTGGTGATGGATGAGGAACAGGTTTTTTTCAGGCACATTTTGTTCCTTACTAGGCTGGACCGGAATGTTTTATCAACGATACCAGAGCCTTGTATGACCTAGCAAATCATCAAGTTTGTTTTTTTTTTGATTTCCTCTGTATCAGCATTTAGGTAGGTTAAGGGTAAGACTTAAAATGTTGGACTAGGTGAATATTTGTCTTTATTCAATATACAAGTCTCCTGTGTTTTTGCCTTGTGTAACACATGTAATAACTGAATTAATTAAAAATTGTATCAATTTATTAATTAAATAAATTTTGCTATGGCAGCAGAGTTTCAGTGTGCCCCCAAAAAACACACAACCCATTCCAGCTCAGATTATGCAAAGGTGTACCCCGGCATTGAGGCAGTAAAAAAGAATGAAAGTCTTGCTCACTGCACTGTTTGCAACAGCGATTTCAGTGTTACCCATGGATGAATTATTAAATGATAAAATGATTTAATAGTTTGTTAATTGATTATAGTTAAATTTTGACTATGTCTGATAATTGAACAGACGATTAAATAATGATGATGTCAAATAATTAAAGGGTTATGTAAATTGAAAAGTGAAAGTCTTTGCCTCATCTTAATTAGAGATGGCCGGTTCGCGGACCCGAACCCGGATCTGCCGCGGATTTATCCCGTCCACGAACGGCGGATTATTCCAGATTTTCCGCCTTCCGAACTTCTGAACCACGTATTTTTTTTTTCTAAAATTTTCGTAATTACGAGAATTCTCGTAATTTCGAAAATTTTCGAGAAATTCTTGTAAATTCGCGGAATTTCTGCATTTGGGGGATTATTTTTAAGACCGAGCAAGCCACATTTCCCAAATTATCCAATGGCAGCTAACATGATTATTGCCAGCCCCCTGGGTATAAAAGGCTGCTTCACAGGCGCCATTTTGTCAGTGTGTTGGAGTGTGTGGACACCTGACAGTGTAGGAGTTGGAGAGAGTTTTTTGTGCTTTTTGAGCTTTTTTTGAGCTTTCTGTGTGTGGATTTCCGTATGGTGGTTTAGCACTTGTTGTTAACCACCCCTGTATTCACACATCTTGAGACCCAACAGTCCTTTTAAGGACTAACCTTGTTGTAACAGAGAGGAGGACCCGTCTCTCCGCTGAGAATGTGGACCGCCTTACATTCATCAAGATGAATGAGGCGTGGATCACATCTCAGTACAGCACCCCTATTGCTGATGCTGATGCCCGTGACTGAAGGCCTCCTGCCCCTGGCCACCCGTACTGCTCCTTCCGCCTCCTTTTCCGCCTAGAGGCTTAGCTGATGCCAGCTTAGCTGGCAAATGGCAAATTTTTCTTATTGGCAGGGCCGTATATGGTCCTACCTTGCTCGACTGCATTCAAGTTGTGAAATAACAAATGCTCTGCAACAACAGCTACTTTGTGGCTAATTTTTCTAAGATTGGGTCGATCCTACTTGGCCTGAGAGCAGTACTTTGTTCTTCCTTCTCTCTCCACGAGTAGAGATGTCCGAACTTCGCAAAATTCGAAAATCCGTGAGCGGACCCGTTAAAATTAAAAATACCCCTGAAATAACGAGATTTTCGTATTTTCGAAAATTTTCAAAATTACGAGTTTTCATGCATTTTCGAAAATACAAGTAATCCTCGTAATTTCGAAAGTTTTCGCAAATACGTATGTATGGAATTAAGAGAAATCCTTGTATTTTCTAAAATTTTAGAAAATACGTGTTTTCCCGTATTTTCGAAAATTCCCGAAAATACGTGAAACTCGAAATTTCGAAAATACGAAAAATCCGCGAATCGGAAGTTCGGAAGGCGGAAAATCCGGAAAAATCCGCAGTTCGCGAAATGGGATAAATCCGGGTTTCACCTACTCTGACCATCTCATACAGCCGCAACAGCTACTCTGTGGCTAATGTTTTCAGCTCTGGGTCAATCCTGCCTGGCACTAGAGCAAGTACTCCATATTACAAAGTGTGGGCCTGCTGTAACTCAATGGTGCGGTTCCTACAAAGCCTTACCCGTTCACCCGCTTTCCCTTGCACGAAGTTTTTTGTGCTTTTTGAGCTTTTTTTGAGCTTTCTGTGTGTGGATTTCCGTATGGTGGTTTAGCACTTGTTGTTAACCAACCCTGTATTCACACATCTTGAGACCCAACAGTCCTTTTAAGGACTAACCTTGTTGTAACGGAGAGGAGGACCCGTCTCTCCACTGAGAATGTGGACCACCTTACATTCATCAAGATGAATGAGGCGTGGATCACATCTCAGTACAGCACCCCTATTGCTGATGCTCATGCCCGTGACTGAAGGCCTCCTGCCCCTGGTCACCCGTACTGCTCCTTCCGCCTCATTTTCCGCCTAGAGGCTTAGCTGATGCCAGCTTAGCTGGCAAATGGCAAACTTTTCTTATTGGCAGGGCCATATATGGTCCTACCTTGCTCTACTGCATTCAAGTTGTGAAATAACAAATGCTTTGCAACAACAGCTACTTTGTGGCTAATTTTTCTAAGATTGGGTCGATCCTACTTGGCCTGAGAGCAGTACTTTGTTCTTCCTTCTCTCTCCACGAGGCACCTTTGTGGTGTCACCTACTCTGACCCTCTCATACAGCCGCAACAGCTACTCTGTGGCTAATATTTTCAGCTCTGGGTCAATCCTGCCTGGCACTAGAGCAGTACTCCATATTACAAAGTGTGGGCCTGCTGTAACTCAATGGTGCGCTTCCTACAAAGCCTTACCCATTCACCCGCTTTCCCTTGCTCGAAGCATACTCTGAGGGAGAGAAGCCAATGGGGTGAGGGGTATGTCCAGTGGGGCCAAGCCTACCTGGCTCTTCAACAATGGTGGCAAACTGCAGTGGGCCTGCTGTAACTCAATGGTGCGGTTCCTACAAAGCCTTACCCGTTCACCCGCTTTCCCTTGCACAAAGCATACTCTGAGGGAGAGAAGCCAATGGGGTGAGGGGTATGACCAGTGGGGCCAAGCCTGCCTGGCCCCACAACAATGGTGGCAAACCACAGTGGACATTATGTAACCCAGTACTCCCATCGCCTTCTTTCCCTTGTTGTGTGCAAACTACTATATAGGGGAATGTGGCCAATGTGGTGTGTGTAATGGCATTAATGGTAAGGTATATACAATAAATATGTTTTTGTCAGAAGTGAATTAAAATATTTTACTACTTATTACAGTAATATAATTAAGTGGTAGCCGAAGTAGGCGCAGGAGCCGGCGCTGGAGCCCCTCCATAATCCTGCGCTTTCGGCGCCGCACATGATAGGTGCCAGGGGGGAAATCATCGTACCCCCTGGCCAGGAGGTACTGTGTGGCATACATCTGCCTTACAGAACTCGCCATTGTGCAGGCAGAAGGTTCCGGTTCCTCGTTTTTAAGAAAATCCTAATTTTTACGGAAATCCTCGTTTTTACGGAAATCCTCGTTTTTTCGAAAATACCGTTTTTTTTAAATTCACGCTAGCGGACTGTAATTTTTAGGTATTGTAGGCATTGATACGTGTTCTTAAGGTCATTACCCAGGTCCCTGAGTGATTAAATGTACGTTACCAAGGCTATTTAGACCACTTTTAATGTAGATTTTGCCGAACTTTCATTTTAATACGTTTTAACGGGTCCGCTCGCGGATTTTCGAATTTACGGATTTTTTCCTTGCGCGGACCGGATTTTTCGAAGTTCGGACATTTCTACTCTTAACCCAAACACCTTACACTAGTTTAAAGTGTATCTCCACTCGTAAAATAGACTTGTTTTTTTGAAGAACGGGAGGTAAAGGAGATATAACTCATGTAGCATTCATGTAGCATTCATATAGCATTCATGTAGTATTCAGATAGCATTAATGTAGCATTCAGATAGCATTCATGTAGCATTCAGATAGCATTCATATAGCATTCATGTAGCATTCAGATAGCATTCATGTAGCATTCAGATAACATTCATGTAGCATTCAGATAGCATTCATGTAGCATTCAGATAGCATTCATATAGCAAATACTAATTTTGATATATCCTCAATAAAAGTTAGTTATATGGTCATAAATGCAGAAACACATACCCCTAACCTCACACGGGTATACACACCTACTGACTTACCCTTCTATTCCTGTGGCAGCCATACCTATAAAGGGTAAATAAAAAATAAAAAAACAACTAATTTTGATATATCTTCAATAAAAGTTAATCTTATGGTTGTAAACACAAAAATTACATACCCCCTCAACCAGACATAAGTACACACACCTACTGACCTACTCTTTCATTTCCGTGGTAGCCATACTTAAAGGGTAACTAAAGTCATTAAAACAAATTTTGACTAATCATTAAAAAAGTTTCAGGGTTATTCAATAAAAAGGGTTATTACAAATAAAAGTGTAAGAAGCAGCACAAAACTAAACAAGTACTCCTGAGTCCGTCCCCCCCACTCAGGTAACCAAGCTATACCCCTAAACGGTGTATAACCCTAAATACATCAAAGAAAAATAGTACCCTGCTGGTGAATAAGAACAAAAGGACTGCTTAACACTATAATTATATATAAAAGAAATTATTATTTATCAAAATACTGCACAATACAATATAAAGCTGGCCATCTACAATGTATATATAATGAATCAATTTAAAAAGCAACAATAACTTAGTTACATAGTCTCATGGATAACAAGCAATAGCTGTGAATAAAAAACAAGGGCCAGAGGGTGGCAACCATATAATGTAAAAGCAACCTATGAGTAAAAATTGTCCAGTGGATCAAACCTTCCAGGTGAAAGTAAGTTCCTAAAACAAAAGTCTAGGTAAGAGGATTGCTGAAGTTCCATCAGTGTGCGCACACCAAAACCCAGGAATGGAGAGGCAAAAGGTAGGTTTAGAACCATGAGAATAGCAGTGACCAGATAGCAGACTACCCCGTAAAGCTGGTCCCCCGGACTATGATTTGTGTAAAATATTAAGAAAATGTATTTCACATATCCCGCTAATGTATCTATAGCATCTCAGACATATCACCACTGCTTTAATAGAAGATGCATTACTAGAGATAGCTGGTTCTGTGGAAAGTATTGAAAGGACAACTAAACTTACCTAAGCCATGATCCAGGGTGAGGACCTAGACTGCCAGGTCCTCACCCGATCACTTTCGCACTGCTCACTGCTTCCTCCTTGACCAAGGTGAAGACGTGCTGTTTAAGAAGCATGTATTCCTATTGGTAAAGCTCCAGATGAGGAAAGGGAGGCTAGAAACAGCAAGCTGGTGATCGGAGCTTGTAGAGGTAAGTATAGGATTTAGAGGTTGAACACAGGGGTGTGGACCTAGCTGTTTAGATCCTCACCCTGGGTACTTTCCAAGGGAGGGAGAGGGGTCAAAGGAAGCTATTGCTCTCCTATAAATTAAATTTAAGTTTTGAAATTCACAAAATTTCATAAGATCCATGGAACTGCCAGTTTAATGGCAAAGCAGCTCCATTGGTTCATATGATGATCTATATACAGGGCTAATTTCAATGAAGGGTTTGTTCTTTTGTCATTTGACTTGTCTCACTGCTGGGAGGTACAGGAAAAGCTATAACGGAGTGATCTGGATGGTTTCGATCTATATCCTGCAAAATATCAACTCTGTGCCATGTATATATCATAATATTTAAGGCATTTTCAAGTCTGTTAAATGCCTTTAATGATATATACATGGCATGGGGTTGATTAATTAGGGGAGTGTCTTGTTCACTATGCCACAGTATATAATGTATTTAAAGGTCACAACGTTATGCACATTTTGGTTTGGCTTGAAAAGACTGGGGGACAAAATGCCGCTTATAATGCACCAATACATAGGATTTTGTTGTAATTTCAAGACGTATATATATATAAATACATTTTATTATTGTGCTTGTTTGTTTTTGGGTTTTTTTTAATTTTTTTTTTAATTTGCAGGTTTTAAACTATTAATGGAGCCAAACAATGTAAATGTGATTTTTAAAAAAAACATGATTACTTGCTTTTAAGTATTTTTTACTGTTTGTTCATTTTTTTATATTTAACTTTCCAGGTTTATAAACCTATAGACTTTCCCTGCAGTTAGATCTATGCAATGCTAGTAATGAATGCTCTTGGATCACCTTGCACAGCTGGATAATACAAAGTAAACACATTTCTGACTACGCATTCTGATATATTTTTATGATGGCTGTCATGATAGGATTTCAGATGAACACCTGTTTGTTTACCAAGCAAATTCCAGATCTAGAAATCAGTGGCGTAGCTAGGAATCACTGGGGCCCCCAGCAACACTATGATGGGGCCCCTATCCATGCTTCACCCACAGTGGTTTTCTGGGAGGTTATATCTGTCACAGGAAAAATAAGAGAATGGGGGGCCCCTTGGCTCACAGGCCCCCCTGTGGTTGCTCCCCATGCTCCCCTGTAGTTATGCCTCTGCTAGAAATCTAGTCCTAGGTTGGCTTCCAACACCTATAAAAGGGACATGTGAGCTGGTTCTACCTGATGAATTAAGTAATGGCATTAGATTATTACCAATCTGTTATAAAAACATTAAGACAAAATATAATCTAAATGAAATTCAGTTAATTAGGGAACCCACTATATCAAATACCAAGAAATCCCATAAATGGATTAGGAAGGTTGTGTGGCCCATTTGGAAGATATCTGGGATTGACAATACACACTATTATATACATATATATGTATAGTATATTATTAGTATATACATAGTTACATAATAATGGAGGTTGAATAAAGAACCTTTAAAGCCTACTCATTAACCCTACCTAACAGTTGATCCAAAGAAATGCATGAAAACCCTTAACCTAAAAGAGGGGCGAAATTCCTTCCAAATGGCAATGGGAAATGATCCCTGGATAAACCAGAACTACAGTATATGTATTAATACCAGTAATTCTCAATATTATATAGTATCCCTGTACCAACCAGAACTACAGTATATGTATTAATACCAGTAATTCTCAATATTTTTAGTTTTAGAAACTTTTACAGCCCATTTATAAACAGATTAAATAGAAGTGGCCCCAGTACGGAACCCTGAGGCACCCCACTTAGAACTTTAGCCCACAAAGAGGAAGCTCCATTGACCACCACTCTCTGTAATGTACGCAATCCAATATCCAATCCTCTATCCATGTACAAATGCCTTTCTCTAGGCAAACAGACCTCGGTTAATACATTAGTCCCCTATGTGGCACAGTATCAAAAGCTTTAGCAAAAAACAAGTAAAATACAACACTGTTCATAAAAATAAAGCATTACATTGTTTTTTTTTTAGTCCAACAGCACATCACCAGATAAAAGTGAATCTGAAAAGACGAGAAACCGTGGTCTTGCTAAAACTGGACTAAGCTCTTTTAAGATCCAAGGATGCATTTCATCCGATCCTGGCATTTTATTACTATTAACTTTGTCTAATTGTTTCCGTACAATATCCTCTGTCAGCCAGAATACTCCTCATTTATATCCTTCATATTATTACAGTCCCTGCTATAAGGACTAGGAATCTCTATAGTGTGTACAAAGGGAAAAAAAACTGTTTCATACATTAGCCTTTTCAGCATCCTCTATAACTATATTAGCTCCACTATTTAATGGTCCCACATTCTCTGTCCTCATATTTTTGTTATTGATATACTTAAAAAAACATCAACTGTTTGGTTGTTTGGTGCATCAACTATTAGGTAGGGTTAAAGGGGAGGGTGAAAAGGTTGGACTAGATTGATGTATGTTTTTATTCAACCTCAATTACCATGTTACACTACAAAGCACCAAATCGGGCACACAATCGCAAAGGGTGTTGCATGATTTCTGTGCCTTTGTTTCGCATTTGCGCATGTGTCTTCGCTATTTTCAAAGAGAAAGCGCATGCGATTGTGTGAAAAAATGCTTTGAATGCAAAACGAAAACGCATTTGAAATTGCAGGAATGTTCGCGTTCCCGCGATTTCCAAAATCACGTGAACACGAACATTACTGTAATTTCAGATGCGAGCAAAAACACGCAAAAATGAGCTAGTGTGGCCTAGCCCTCAGGAGGGAGAAACCCCTCAACATCAACACTTCTCTAACGTGTGTACAAGGATTTAAGCTTAAATGGACCCGAAATAAATTCCTCTAATATAAATGACCCATCAATCCCCCACATTTCCTGTAAACAAATTATCATGTGTAGCTCCTGATTTCCAAGTTGCTAAAACAAGAGGGAAAAATAAATAAATCAGATATCTAGATTCGTTTCCCAAACAGCAGGTAGAAAACAAATATTAATACACGGGCACTTTAATTTATAAAGGCCAAGTTTTAAAAAATTAACTAAAAAAAACCAGCAACTAATCATTTACTAACTGTAATTTTCCAAAGCCATAATACTTTTGTTAAATATATTCTGATCTAGTTTCTATTCTACATATTTTATTTTTTAATTTTTTACATTGGTCATCAATTAAAAATAGAACCTCTATCTGTTATGATTAACAGCAGGGAACTGCATAGCACAGAAGTGGTTTGTAAAGAGAGGCATTCGTTAGGCTGTGGTGGCAGATTGCCAGAAAATAAATAGATAAAATATAAAGTAAACAAGAAGGATGAAAACTGCATCTTCTAGATTTTCCTGCTCCAACCGTTTTTATACTTTAGTACAAAATAGAGCAAAAGTTTTAAAAAATACTTTCCCTAAGCGGAAAACATCGTTTTGGCATACTTGTAGCTCAGAAAATGATAATAAAATAAAATCAGTTCCTATTCCTCTTCAATATGGGAATGTTCATTGCCCTACACATAGAGATGTTCGAAACTGATGAGTTTTTTGAAATTTTGTGAAATTTTTGGAGATTTCGAAAATCGTCTACTTTCAATTTTCGAAAATCCTCTATTTTCGATAAAACTCGAAAATTCCGGTTCGGTGAAATTCGGGAGTTCCGAAGGTTTTGTTGGGACTTCGAAACCCTCAGATGCGATTCAAAACTGGGTTCTATTAGAAACCACATTACATCTCTACCCTACACAAGATGGAGAAAGATGAGATTTCCAATAAGATCCTCCATCTCCCCCTGCTAAATGCGGAAATCAACAGGAAGGAAAATAATTGTGCCACCTGATAAAAGTGAGAGAGTTCTAGAGGTAGATCCTTCAGGATGTTCCTCCCCAACACACCTTCATGCACATGGAAGGATTGTAATAGACACACAAAGTTGGGCGCTGTTTTTTTTCTGCTTTCGCCTGATCACTAATAAACTAAGCCAAGCCGAGGATATCTAGGGAATGCTCTGAGATGTAGTCAAATAAAATATTTTAGTAAAATAACATCTGATGGTATGAGATTCTGCACAATAATGTAACAAGTATAACAGACAAAAGATGGAGAAACACCTTCTTATAACAAAAGGCATCTTGCAGTCTCATGCTACATGAATAGCATTGCCCACAAAACCTAAGAAACAAGAAGTAATTTCCTACTCTCATGTTCCCCAGAGTAAGGGGCAGATATATACAAAATACTCTTTTATGTCCCTTAGCTTATGCCTGTGTCCAGTACCGCTGGCTAATAACATGCAATATAGCTTAATATATAGAGCCAATCGTCTGACCTGCAAACACAACGTGTTTTGATCTTGTTAGATCGCATCAGTGCAAGATACAGATTCATGGCTCTCTGGTGTAGGACTTGGGTGTACAGTAGACAAGGCAGCTAGAAAGCTTAGGGAGAGAGGGGCCAAAAGGAGAAAAAAGCCCTTCACTGATCATAAAAATAGAGAAACACCTTCTTATAACATAACAGAAGGCATCTTGCAGTCTCATGCTATATGAATAGCATTGCCCACAAAACCTAAGAAACAAGAAGTAATTTCTTACTCCCATGTCCCCCAGAGTAAGGGGATCGAAACGCGTTGTGTCTGCAGGTCAGATGATTGGCTCTATATATTAAGCTATACAGCATGTTGTTAGCCAGCGGTTCTGGACACATGCATAAGCTAAGGGACATAAAGGAGTATTTTGCATATCTCTGCCCCTTACTCTGGGGAACATGGGAGTAAGAAATTACTTCTTGTTTCTTAGATTTTGTGGGCAATGCTATTCATATAGCATGAGACTGCAAGATGCCTTCTGTTATAAGAAGGTGTTTCTCCATTTTTATGCTCAGTGGAGGGCTTTTTACTCCTTTTGACCCCTCTCTCCCTAAGCTTTCTAGCTGGTTTGTCTGACAAAAGATGTTAAGAGCTGTACGGGAAAAAAAAGGTAATGAGCCCCCCTCCCTTTTGCTGTACCCAGAGTGAAACCGGGATCGCATGCATTTCGGAAATCGCTTAAACGTTTCCCTCCATTTCCATTCTAACAAGAATCGCATGTGCAATCGCCAGTGAAATCTCGTGCACAGACGTGTGAAAAACGTTAGTATGGCCTAGCCCTTACAAATAAATAAAATGTCATTGCAGATCGCAAAACTCTTTAGTGTGGCCTAAACCCTTACTTAAATGAAGGAAAGAAGAGACTTCTCCCAGTATACCATTAGGATAAAACATACACAGTCGCTCTTTTGATGCTGTAAGAGGGATGTAGAGTAGGGTACTGTGAGCTTGTTAGCTATTCTGTATTTATTATAAACATTGGTACAAAAAGTTTCATGATTTACAGGAATTTTCTATTGCCTGAAAAAGACACTCCTAATAGAGATGCCCTGCCTAATAGAGACACCCCTGCCTAATAGAGACCCCCTGCCTAACAGAGACACCCCTGCCTAGTAGAGACACTCCTGCCTAAAAGAGATGCCCCTGCCCAGGGCTCCCATCAGGGGGGAAAGGATGGGGCCAGTATGGGACCAGGACTCGGAAGGGGCCCAGAGAGTGAGAGGAAGAAAAAAAATTTTTTTTTCCTGCAATACTGCATTCAGCCACTAGATTCCTAGATAGAGAACACAAACAGGGCGTGCGTCTGCTGCATGGCACATGACTCAGTCAGTAGGTGGCTTTACCGCCTCCTTCCGCCCCTTCCCTGAACTTGTAGCTCTACTGTGCTGTGATCTCTAGAGAGCAGGAGGGAGTGACTGTAAGTTATACTGATGCCATTTTTGCTTGTGAGAGTCCATGGGGGGACATTGTTACCCTCTGTCTCACTGCTGTGTACAGGGACTGACAGTGACTGCTCTTGGGGGGCTGCTGGGGCCAGTACCTGGAAAGCAGTGATGGGAAACCTTGAAACTTCACATGTTTAACTACAACTCCCAGTATGCCTTGATTGCATTCTGCTACCAATGCATGCACTGCACATGGGGTAGGTAATAGCCTAATAGGACTATTGGGCTATTACATACACCATGGGGCAGTATGGCAGCTTCACACTATCTCTATCCAGCCTATATACATATCTCCATCTATGTCACATAGCAGTATGGAAGCTCCACACCATCTCTATTCTGCCTATATACATATCTCCATCTCTGTCACATAACAGTATGGCAGCTCCACACCATCTCTATCCTGCCTATATACATATCTCCATCTCTGTGTCACATAGCAGTATAGCAGCTCCACACCATCTCTATCCTGCCTATATACATATCTCCATTTCTGTCACATAGCAGTATGTCAGCTCCACACTGAGATGGACATATGGATATAAGCAGGATAGTGATTGTGTCACATAGCAGTAACATGGCAACTTCACATCATCCCTATCTTGCCTATACCCAAATTTCTATCTCTGTGTCACATTGCAGCATGGCAGCTCCATACCAACTCTATTATCAGGATATAGACAGGATAGAGATGGTGTGGAGCTGCAATGTGACACAGAGATAGAAATTTGGATATAGGCCGTACAGAGTGTGGAGCTGCCATGCAGTGTGGCAATAGTGACAGCCTTTTTCCAGACAGTGCACAAATGGATAGGTGTAAGGGTTTGAATGTGGAGAATGGGGTGAATATATCAATAGTCAATACGAATGAAATACGTTTTAAGCAACATTGATGCAGAATATAATATGGGGTCTTATATGGGATCCAGTTTGTGTGGGCCTGGCTTTAAGGTATGTTATATTTACCAGTCTGTGCCCTCTGGGCATGAGGGCATCTTAAGTGTACTGGACACGGGTACATTTTATATTTACTGGTCTGTGTGTGCGTCGGGGAGGTGGAGCATGTCTAGCGCCTGTTAATGTAACAGGCTTAATGTCTAGTTGATATATAATATTGCAGGCAACAATGTAAAATGGGAATAATGGTCTTTAAAATGGGTGTAACCTTAACAAAGTGGGTGTGGTCTTAACGAAGTGAGCGTGAAAAAAAATCCGCATCTGCATTTTAAAATGTTGGGAGGTATGCATGTTGGTTCGTGCTATTAGGGGCCCAGAAATGTACCCAGTATGGGGCCCAGAAAAGTCTGAGGGTGGCCCTGCCTAGCAGAGACGCACCTGTCAATAGACACCCCTGCCTAGCAGAGACACACCTGTCAATAGAGATACCCCTGCCTAGTAGAGACACCCCTGCCTAATAGAGACACCCCTTCCTAATACTGTAGAAACACCCATGCCTAATAGAGACACCCCTTCCTAATAGAGAAATACAGTATCTGCATCACATAATGATGTAATGCTAAACCCTTATACTCTTTAACTTCTGTTATCAGACCTTTAATTTTAGGGATTGATATAACTAAGTTATATATTTATTGGGGGGAATTCAACAAGCTGCCAGGATATAAGTTATGTGTTCCAGATAACACAATTCTTGCCCAGTGGTTTGGATCAAACAATGTCACATGATTTATATTTCACCTGTAAACAAGACCCTAAGGGGGATCTAATTAGAGCCATGGATCACAGCTGAAAAGCATCCATATTGATTTAAATAATGTAAAGTCAGGGAGGATCAGAAGCTCGTATCAATCTTCTACTTCATCCCCAGTTTGTCTCCAATTCCTGTTAAAGACTATTCCCTGTAACAAAAGTTATCTGTTTAGAATGTTGAAGCTTAATTAAATATACTAATTAAATTAATTACATCTATCGCTGTAAAATTCTTAAATATACGAAATATAAAATATATCCTGTATTTACATTACAAGCAATATTGAAAAATGTCCATCTGGATGGCTGTGCAAATTTAGGTTTGAATGAAAAGAACATTATTAGGCATCAGTCATGTGTCATTAGATACATAAATATGGTGGCTACATCTGTACCAAACTGCCTGAGACACATATTAAAGGAGGTGGAATGTAAAACCTTATTTAAAGATAAGTCAGCGATACAACACAGTGGATTCCGTCATTAAGCTATAAGTAATGACTAGGACCAATCATTAGATGGTCAGTCCAATAATTATGTATTTGAAAATTCACATATAGACATGCTGCGCTGCCCCCCTCTATGGGCAGGAGAACATCTAAGGTTATTTTGTGCTTCTCCTCCTCTTCTGCACATCTTGGAGCCACAGCTGCTGGTAATCTTCCAGGCTAACACCCCTGCTTGTGACGCAACCAGAACTGAGGCACAGAATTGGCTTGAGACTTTTGCCCATGCCTGTTTACTCATTTACCATTGCTACCTTATCTTTTGTAGTTTTATATGTTGCCATTTGTGCATGTACACTTACAAATAAGAAGGGAATAACTTTATAACTCTTAGCAACTAGTTTCTCCATACAGATCAAGGTGATGTTGATATTAACAATAGCGAGAGAGAGAATTAATATAGAAATGAAAAGCTAAACGTGATACTCAGCTACAACTCGAACTTGACAATAATCTCTACAGTACCCACAATGGCAGTAGATGTTTAAGATCCATTATATTTTACTCTCTTTACAGACATTCCACTGCTACCTATTTTATATAATTTAAGGGACAGATCTGCTGCTTATTATCTTGAAGGCTTATGGTTGTTTGTGATGGACTATTTATAAACACTTGGCTTAATTAATGCTGCAGGGAAGAATTAATTAACTCTCCAGAAGTGATTATTAAACTGTGTGTCTAACAGTGTACTTTCAACTCCACTCTGACAAGTGGTTATTTTAATGAAAAATAGCCTGAAGTTATAATTATTCTTCACATCTATGTAATAGAAGGATCTGGAGTTGTATGTATGTAAAATAATTATTGTGCCCACTGGAGCACAAATCTAGCAAAACCACTATACTGTGTATCATAGTATGTATTGTAACATTTTACTGACACAGAGTAATGAAATGTCCCAATAACACTTTATAGTGATAATGTCAATGGCTTCCAGATAAACACTCCTGTGCCAGTATGAGATTGTGCCAATTTCCTGGAGGTAATGTCGCTGTGTTCTGCATTTTCAGGCTGACTTTGTTGAGTATGTGAGGGTTACCACATGGGTAGTGAATCTATGAGACAGATGTAACAAAACACTGTGTTCCTGCTATTCTCACCTGTGTTCTAAGGCCTCCACCTTGGGCTAGCCTTGGTTCTGACATTCTAAAGACATACCTAGGTTAAGCGGTTTAGGTCCTTACCCTGGGTAGCATGGTGAGTGGTGCGCTACAATTGCCCTTTTAAAACAGTATCAGTTCTCTGCCCAAGCGTTACACTGCTTGTTGCCATGTCTGGCCATTGTTATGAGATACAGGTCTACTTCAGACCCCCGCTAAAGGAAAAATGTAATTGGTATCCCCCCCCCCCCCCCCCAACTGATCCAGACTGATCCACTTTTTAATAAACTGCTGGTAACTGGAATAATTCCATAGGACGTTAAGACAGGCCCAAGTACCCAAATGCCCTTACAGCTGTGGGAAACAGAGACAAGCTTAATGATTAGATTTCAGCACAAGGATGGTCCCATTGGCTGATTTTAAGAACAGTTTTACCCATTCCTACCATTAGATAGATAGAATATTGAGAATATATAATATATTGTCTGAAGAAGGCACAGGACGTGTGCCGAAACGTCACAATAAATTACGTTATTGCAAAGCTGTAAGGCTGCTGTGCCCAGCTTTCTCATTATTTTATCTATCTACTGTACCTGTGTTGGCGACAGCTCTGGAGGCACCCAGCATTAAAGGATAAGTGCACTGTAAAATCAAGTTATGTTCATTTGGAAGCTGCAGCTTTAAAAATACCGTTGCCATATTTTTTTTTTACCTTCGCCCCTCCAGAGCCTAGCTTTGTGCCTTGGAAGTTGCTGACATCTTGTTACTGGTTTGCTGAATGTTAAGCTCCGTCTCTCTGAGATTTCCTCTGCTTTCTCCTGCTTGAGCCTCAAACGATAATGCCTGTGAGTTCCATGCACTGTCCTGCTTGAGCCTCAAACAGTAATGCCTGTGAGTTTCTTGCACTCTCCTGCTTGAGCCTCAAACAGTAATGCCTGTGAGTTTCTTGCACTCTCCTGCTTGAGCCTCAAAAAGTGAGTTCAGTGCACTCTCCTGCTTGAGCCTCAAACAGTAATGCCTGTGAGTTCTGTGCACTCTCCTGCATGAGCCTCAAATGATAATGCCTGTGAGTTTTATGCACTCTCCTGCTTGGGCTTTAAACGATAATGCCTGTGAGTTCCATGCATTCTCCTGCTTGAGGCTCAAACAGTAATGCCTATGGGTTCTGTGCACTCTCCTGCTTGAGGCTCAAACAGTAATGCCTATGGGTTCTGTGCACTCTCCTGCTTGAGCCTCAAACAATAATGCCTGTGAGTTCTGTGCACTCTCCTGCTTGGGCCTCAAACAGTAATGCCTGCGAGTTCACGTGCACAGAACTCACAGCCATTACTGTTTGAGGCTCAAGCAGGAGAGTGCACGGAACTCACAGCCATTACTGTTTGAGGCTCAAGCAGGAGAGTGCATGGAACTCACAGGCATTACTGCTGGAGGCTCAAGCAGGAGAGTGCACGGAACTCACAGGCCTTACCGTTTGAGGCTCAAGCAGGAGGAAGCAGAGGAAATCTCAGAGGGACAGAGCTTAACATTCAGCAAACCAGTAACAAGATGTCAGCAACTTCCAAGGCACAAAGCTAGGCTCTGGAGGGACATAGGTTAAAAAAAAATATGGCAACAGTATTTTTAAAGCTGCAGCTTCCAAATAACCATGACTTGATTTTACAGTGCACTTATCCTTTAATGGAAAAGCACTGTTTCATAGTGCCATCGCTTGTTAAAGTTGTGCATTATCAGTAACTCTCTCTTGATACATTCATTCCATTATGTGTTTTAGATACAAGGAATGCGGTGGTAGTTTCCCAGTTTCACCTTCCCTTCTACTGTTTTTAATTCCATTTAATAACATCTCCTAATTATAAACCAATATAGAACTAGATGTCAGTCTATGTTGGCTGTAGCTGGCAGTTTTCATCTCTATGTTTCATCCTTGTCCATAACAAAGCTTTATAGAATATTGATCCCTTTATTATTCATCCAGGAATACTTTTTTATATATAATTTACTTCTATTACCCAAGAGCATTTTATGGAATGTTCATAAACTGTTTATTTTATATTTGTAAATTTCATTTCTTTTTCAGAAATTATATATATGTGTGTGTGTGTGTGTGTGTGTGTGTGTGTCTGTATTTTCATTTTCAGGGTTTTTATAGAAAAGTAAAAATGTGTGTGCATTTGTGTGTGTGTGTGTTGGAGTGGGCACATAGAAAATGTTTTCTATTTCCTGGTGCAACCCACAATCCTCCTATTGCATGTGTCAGAGAGTTTTAGTAAGAAACTGGTAACCTGGCTGCAGGTAATCACGGAAGCAAGAGAAACAGAATTACATATGTGTATATTATATATATATTAAGATTTGCTCTGAAAGGTACTGGAGTTAACAAAATATGTAAATGGAAAAGTGTCCTTTTGGTAAAAAAATTGGGGTCCAGTTTACACAAAGAGATAGAATATTGAATTGTACATCCAGATTACATGAAATACAACCAAAGTATACTACACTCTATTCTTTATGTGAAATGCTCACCGGTGAACAAATCAGCATGGAGCCCGTTAACATCACATGCTTCTTTAGTGCTACTTGGTTTTACTGATGTTCTGAGGAGGAATGGCATATAATTAGTGTTGGGCTTTTCCTCAGATCACAAGAAGTAATTAGTCATCAGTGATCATACAGTCTTCCTTTGCAGGGGTTCAGGGTAATTTGTAAAGTACTCAAGTTGGAGATATATTGTTTATAATGAGCTACTTATTCTATTCTATAGTATTCTATAGAGAAAAGGGAGATATAGAAGCCTGGGATATAAAAGTACCCTGAAATTGTTTTGGGGACATGTACACATGTTAGATTGTTAACTGAAGTCATCATTTATCAGCCTTTTCAACCAAAAACCATTTAGGATGTGAGCAAGGCTTGAAAGAGTTAATCTTGCCATACAAATGTGACTGCTATTGCTAATGGCATCATGGCTTCCACCAGGATCTGACCTCCCAAATTCTTGATGGGAAAGGTTGGCCAGGTGATTCTCAACCATGCCGACAGCAGTAGTGCATTGGCATTATGAAGGATCGTTTTAATAACTTAGGGCAAATCCCACTGAATGTAATAGGATTTTCCCTATATAATTAAAGTGTATGGCCAGCTTCCAACCATGAAATTAAAATATCCCATCCACCAACTGTTTGGACACCCAACATGGAGAGAAATTTCTGCCAATGAAACATCCCACAACTTCTGTTACTGATGTTTTTCTAACAAACTTACAGGGTGAAGTACCGAGGTGCCCAATGCAGAAAAAGCTACACTAACTAACTAAGTAAAGAACCAATTAAGTGGCAGCTGTAAAGGTAACAAAAATATACCCACGCAGCCACTTCAACTGATTTAATAGCACTAATTAGCATTGACTTTTGAAGGACTTTTTTAAGCCAGATTAAAGTCGGGGAATACAATGCTCCGGAACCTGTTATTGATTAATTACATGGGGAATGCAATGGCACCACAGAGCTCTCATTGACCTGAAAAAGTCTTTCTACCCCACCTCATACAAATTATAAAAGCTAAAAGATTAACAAACACTATTACCTCTGTTACATCCTTCAGCATCAGTTTTAACCCCAATGAGAGAGAATGTATACTGCCATATCTTACAGAGAGCACGAATCACTCTATAATTGAATGCTATTTGCTTTTAATGAGGACTCAAAGCCTCCTATTCAATAAACGGTAAGAACAATTAGAGATAATTATCCAATAACCCTCTGTTTTAATGATTTTTATAGACACTATAAGGATTCACACTCCAATTAAATCCCCTACACCCCTGGCATGTAGAAAGACTCAATCAGCACTCCAATTACTGTGATCTATCTAGTATAATCTCTAAGTTGCTATTTATAATCAGACTTCATAACCGATCCTTCCAAAATCAACCCCAACATTTTTAAATTATTGATTCCTATAAGTTCTAACAAAGATAAACATGCAGGAAGACAATAGACTGCCTCCAATCTGGTTTACAGACTCACTTTAGGGTTGATGCTATAAAAGGTCTAAAATATTAACAATGCTATTAATTCACATCGACCAATCGGTTGTTAGCTTTTTACTGGGTTACTGCAGGTATATTGCATTTGATTGGTTGCTGCAGATCAATAGCATGGGCAAACTTTTGCACATCGGATAGCTCCAGCCACTAACAGGGCTATGTACCAAGAGCAGTTATCGGCTATTTGTGTCTTAAAGTCACGTTAACCAATGTACCAAGCATTAACGTGATTTTAAGAGAAAACTAACGGCAACTACGGCATTACGCAAAATTTGTGTCACGCAACTGAGCTGTTAACAGCTCTTTAAGACGTAATCTCTAACGCCAGCAGATAGCTGCCATTAAAGATTGCAAAAGGCAAACTCCAGTCACAATGAACTGAGAACCACTATCGGCTCAGTGCATTGCCTACAGGGGGTACATAGCCTTGTAATTCTTCACTATTGCTGCAAATATATATTGGGGTGCAAAAATGTCTCTATGTCTCTTAGAAACACACAAGCAGTTATTTTGGGTCCACCGTTTTGATAATTCTGTAATTTGGAAAAAAAAATATACTAAATCAATATGACTTTAACATGTTTTTGCCTGTTTATATTTGGTTACAACACTGTATAGAAAATATATGTAAAAACACCTAAAGATTGCAAAGCCTGGCCGTTTCCATGAAAAGAAAATAATTAAAACCAAAATAAAGGCAGGTATTGAGAATAAATATCCCAACAAGTGAAATTTAGAAGAAAATAAGGAAAGTGGAAGTTCAAATGGGCAGAATACTGTTTTTATTATCACTTGTTGTACATCTCTACAGACAGCTGATTCTTCCTCTGTATAGGTTCCAGCATTCAGTGATTTATTGGGTAATTCAGAATTTGCCAGTATGTCTTGTGCTAATTAAATGCATCGCACTCCATTCAGAAATGTCACAATTGATTTGTCTTCTGCAGGCGTTGACTTTATTTCAATCTTATGGGGAAAAAAAAAAAAGATTTTATGAGTCCCAGATAATGTTTCTTGGTACATCCGTCTCCCTGGGCAGTGGAGTATGTGAGGGCAGTGTAAGGAGAGCCTGATATCAAATATTCAATACCCATTTATTTTCAGGAAGTTTATGTGTTGTGTGATGTATATCTGTGGGGGGTTCGAGAAATTACAAGCTATTTTGTCATTAAAGTTAGAAAAAAAAAAGTATTTAAAAATAACGTTAACATTTTTTACGCAAAACGACATTAGAAGTAGGAACAGAAATGACCTCCAGGGAGCTAGAAATAAATTTATATAGAGACTGTAAAATTTTCATTGTTTTTTATTATATGTTGTTGGGAAAACAGAATTTTTATTTGAAAGAGTGGAATTTTGTGGGTGGTAGATCCATATGCGTTACGGCTCGGTTGTAAAAGAAATGATCCCCTATCAACTGTTTTCATATCATTTGCAAAAATGATCGTTCTTTCTCCATTTTAGTGTTTATACGTAGCCGCTTTATGTGGTGCTTGATGGCAGCCATTAGGAAGTTTGATACATTAAAATACATGTTTCTTCTTTGTTTAAAGCACAGGCTAATATGCATTTTCTACAGTATTCTCCACCAAACACAGGATAAAACCAAAAAGTGTTAATTTTTTAAAAGGGTTAATTTTGAGGCCATCATTGATTTTAAGTTAAAAGGAGTAGGAAGAGATTGGTGGGACCTCCTGAATGCAAGGTGTCAAGGACCTCCTGAATGCAAGGTGTCAGGGACCTCCTGAATGCAAGGTGTCAGGGACATCCTGAATGCAAGGTGTCAGGGACCTCCTGAATGCGAGGTGTCAGGTTCAGTTGATCTAACGGAATACCACAGATATACATGACCTGGTTGAATGAGAACCTTCACAAGTTTTATATAAGGTTTTCTCAAAATGTAATGTCATTGTGACTTACAAATTTTTTTAAAAATGTTACATCCTAATTACATTATAATACATAAAGCTAGGCATTTTCAATGGGGAGGTGCAGAATCTATATTACAGTCACTCAGTGATGTCACTGAGTGACTTCCAGTGATGTCACTGAGTGACTTCCTGTATTCCACTGACCCTCCCACTGTATTAGTCATTTATATAGGAAGCCCTGTTTATTGTTGACTGACGATGTTCGGTCCTTCTTTCTCTTTTCAATAGGAACGGTTATTAACTATTTATACACTAAACAAGGATTCCTATATAAGTGATTAATACAGGAAGAGACAGAAGAGACAGTGGAAGGGTAGGGGGAGAGTGTGTCTGTGCTGGGTTTTTGGGGTTTGTTTTGGCTAGCCTTATGTATTATAAATAATAATACCCTACCTACAGAGTAATATGTACTTCACCTCTGAGTTTCATGCACTGTATAGAAGCACTCGGCCTGCAGCTTGTGCTTCTATATGTTCATGGAACTCCTCTGTGTCGTAATATCCTTATATAACACTTTAGGTAGTGTATTATCCCTTATATATTACAATCTATTTACAGCTAACCCTGGCCCGATATTCCTGGCCAACAGGCTAACAATCAAAAGACCGATCGGCAGTCTGTCAGTCAGGAAAAAAAGCTCTACCAAAAATCTCAATAAAATTTTGGCACCACCAGTAGGGCAGCCTATAGAAGAGAACATGGTCTGCTTGATTTTGCCAAAAAATATTAAACATGGTGAAACGTTATGACAATATTTCAATCAAATTGCAAGAACAATTGCAGTGGCAAGTCAATTTGGTATCTACCCATTGAAGTTGAAATTTACCATGCAGCATTTGTAGCACAAAAATTCATGATGGTTGGCTTACCCCTCATATGGCAGAATCACTAACACTCACTATGAACCAAAAAGTAACTACATCACATAGAGTCTATAAATCAGGCGCTGAAATGTTGTGAAGCCAACTACAACCCTAAGACCTAATGCTGACCATACAATAGGAAACATTTATTATGTTGTCCCTGCAGTAAGGACAACAGACTGGACCAACCAACCAATTGGTATTTGAATGGGCCAGCACCAGGAACATTGCTGCCCACACGGTAAATTGGTTATGCCACCAGTGTTTTTAGAAATTAAATAGATCCAATGTAAATTCGAAATTCACAGGGGGGCAGTTACCCATATATATTGTCAATATACATGGGGATCAGTCACCCTAACTTAAATACACCTGGGTGCCATTTACCTCTAATGTAAGTATTTAAATACTACGTGCACACAGCTATGAAGCACACAATAGTGTGAGTGCCTGCGTCTCTGAGTAAATATGGATAAATATTTATATCTATGTTCCTGAAAAACTTTCATATGGCTGGGACTATTTGGATGAAACTTGGTATAAATGATTTTTAAGACATGGTGGGGGGAAAAGCTACTTTACAACTTACAAACCACCACTTATCCTTCTTTTGAGCCCCTTTAAGATAATTGGGGTTGAGATCTGCCCATTGTGTTGGATCATCTGTTGGTGAACCAAGTAGCCGGCACTGCCTGGGTACTACTTTTTATTAAATACGATAAGGGGAGCATAAAATCTATGAAATCTATCTATTGTTTGTTGATGATACCTTACTATCACTTACACAACCCCATATCTCTATCCCATTCCTACATAACAACCTCAGCAAATTTGGGGAACTAATTTAAGGTGAACCCACACAAAACAGTAGCTTTCCCTGTACATTTGTCTAATCGGACAAAATTAAAAAAAAAATAGATACATAGGCATAGAACTTACCTGACTCAGAATGAGAATTATCCCCTACTATTACTTACACTCAAAAACCTAGTAAGAAAGTGGATACCATATAAGCTATCACATTTGGGACGTATTGCTGCAGTTCGCATGATGCTTCTGCCTAAAATCCTCTACTTATTTAGAGCCTTGCCTATACCTATTGTAGAGAGAAACCTACTTGATCTACAAAGAGAAATTACGAATTTCATCTGGCAAGGATGATCATCCCCAATTAACATAACTCTAGCTACATCTCACACACAGGGAGGTTTGGCTTACCTATGTTTGATTATTACTTCAGGGAAGCCAGGATGGAGCAAAGCCTGAACTGGTTTGCAGGCCCAAATTGGCTAGATGGGTCTCTATAAAAAACAAAGCATTAACACCTCTATCCACTCAGAGATGGACCCCTACCCACTTGAGACACACATACACTAAACAACCCATACCTAAAACATACATTAGACACTTAGGATAGATATATAAGATGCCCAGGCATAATACCAACTCACTTAGAATGTACTCCATTCATGGACAACCCATCCTTTCCCCTAGTTATGGAATGCTCATTTAAATTGTTTTGGTCATTCAGGAGAATTACTACGATAGGTGAATACTATCATGGAAAGAGGCTAAACAAATATTTAAACGTCAGCCAGGACAATGGTTCCAAAATCACCAACTAATAGATTTTAAAGGGTCCACGTTTCCAGCTGACCTCTCTCCTAGATCCCTCACATTTCAACAACTACACCTCAAACGTACTAGAGGCCCCAAAGAAAAACTCATTTATATAATATCTTATGGTATTCCACATTACCTTCCCCCCCAAAAAAAGATAGTATGCTCAAGTGGGAGCAAGACATAGGAGAGATAATGTCCGTGAAGCAAGGAATTGCATATTTATAGCATCACATATATGTCCCTTCAATGTAATAATAGAGAAAAAATCCTATAAAATCTTACATGGATGGTATAGATCATCTCTTTCTCTGCAAAAGATAAATATATTGTCACCGAGGCTGCGGTGACAATATATATGCTGGTGGTTCAATATATGCTGGTGGTTCTGCCCAGAAATCCAGACATTCTGGAAAACTTGCCAAGACTGGTGATCCCGACAACTAAACATCTTGATTGTCCCGACAACTAAACATTTTGAGTGTCCCGACACCTTGGATTGCTTTATTCAGCAACCTATGCAAGCACTTTCTACTGAGACAAAAATCATTTCTGCAACAGGTCTGCCCAGCAGCCTGGTGTACCCTGGCCCATAATTGGAAGGGGCCCACCCTCTCCTTGGAACAAGAGCTCACCACGATATGGTGGATATACAGAAATAATCAGACACTCAGCTGGAGACAACCTTCTCATATCCTTGGAGACTTTTGATGAACATACGGTAAGAATATAACGTAACCACAGAAGTAAATATATATATATTACTCTCTTCACGCAAAGTAAATGTTCTAGAGCAGCACATTTGTTACAATGTTGGTTAAACAATACTGAAAAAAATATTATGTATTAACTTTCATGCAATTAAAATATTAATGAACTACAGCAAAAAATATATGGAGGGTCTGTTGAGTTTATGGTTGGGCCTCTCCTCTTATCTGCAAGTTTGAACTCCTATAGGAAACTCCCCTGCCAATTTATTTGAATGAAAAATATAATTTATTTGTAAGCGTCACAAGCTTGATTTTGCATTGCTTCCTATGACTACCAGTCTTTTGAGATTTGTTGTTGGAACTTTTACAACCGAAAGATGGCGCTGTCACATGCTTGATTTTATCTTTTTGTTGATTTTTATGAACATATGCTGGTGGTTCTGGAAAACTTGCCAAGACTGGTGTAACATATGGCAGTGTCACAACCCAGAGTTCATCTTTGTGTTGTTTCTTATGATTGACTATCAGTCTTTTGAGATAAGTTGTAGGAAATTTTTCAACCAATATATGGCAATGTCAAAAGCTCTTTGCATTGTTTCTTTTGACTGACCACCAGTCTTTTGAGATCAGTTGTAAGTGAAGACATCTTGGATATAAAATAATACCTTTTATTGGCTAACTAGTATTTTAGTTAGCCAATAAAAGGTATTATTTTATAACAAAGTTGTCTTCACTTTCATCAATGGCTAATGGTACAATTCTCTAATACTACTGTTATGTGAAATCAGTTGTAGGAACTTTAACAACCAACATACAGAATGGCACTGTCACATGCTTGTTTGGTATAGTTTTAGGAGATGGCGTCATATTTTATGTATTATTTTGTATTATAAAATATTGCCCCGGACTTGCCAAAAAAGAAAATAAGCAGTGATAGATTTAACATGAACCATGGTGCAGATTGACTAGGAATTTCTATCATGGGAATTTCAATTCTATTTCCAAGTAATAATAGATGTTGAGTACATGAGGTATAGAAGTATATATACTGTTCATACAGTAATGAGATTTGTGCAGGTTGGGGATATTGAGGGGGACACAGAGGAAGAAATACACCGTGTTGGATGTTTATAGCTCATTTATTGAATGGAGGAAACCCCTGCAGGGTGACACACTGATGTCTGTCGGTAGAGGAGATGGAAATGGGGAAGGATTTTACTAATAAAAAAAAACACGCACATAAACCCACCAAGGAGACTATAAAGAGCAGAAACCAAACACAGACTAGATACAAACAACGAATCTAATCCAGAGGCTCCATAGCTAAATACTGGTGTTTTGTCTAAGAACATAATTAAAGTCTGGTTGCACACCATTCTGGTTAACACACAGCTCCACTTACAGTAGTAAATCTCTATGTGTATATATTAAAGTCAAGGTGTGTGTGTTTGTCCCTGAAACACTTCTGAATGGCTGGGGCAATTTTAATAAGACTTGGCATACTTGTATTCCAGAATACGGGAAAAACATAAGCTACTTTACAAACCTCCACTAATCCTTTTTTGACCCCTGAAAAGAAAACCCAATTTCCTACATTTTGCCAACTAAAATTAAAGTTAAGCCATTCTACACCACACGTGCAAAATACAAATTACAGTAACTTAAACCTTAGGAAATGGAACTTGTGAATATAATGTCCCTCGCGGTGGGTGGGACAAGGCCTTGGCGTTCCTGGACGAGCTTGAGTGGATTGTGGGCAGGCTACACCCACGACCTGATCAGTGAATGGAGGGCCACTAGTGTAGCCCCCAGCATCGGTCAGGTTGGGAACCCCTGATATAGGATAGCAAAACCAAAACTAGAAAGGGAAAAGTATAAACTTTGAATTTAGCTTGAGAGGCTACTATTTTGGGAGTATGTTTTGTGCTGCAGGTTTTAAAACTCAAAAATATTGCTATGGCACTTAAAAAGGAAACAGGTGTTTTTTTATACTATAGTTACCCTATAGTATGTCTACCTCAGGAATGAAAGTGTAGGTCAAGTTAGAAGAATACGTGATTGCATTCCTGTACTCCTACTTATACTGTCAATCAAATCTGTGATGTGATCCTCTTCCCTGCTCAAGTCCCTCCCTCCTTCCTGCTCTGTAACAAACATAGAGATAAGAACATTAGCATGGGGAGAGAGGTATCTTTGACTGCAGAGATAAAGCTGCACTTGACCCCCCTTCTTCATAGCTTTTACCGATTGATGATGGGTCACAAAGAGAGAGATCATATTGCAGTAGTAACTTTACTGTTCTCCATAGCACACTTTTCCTATATGACCTGCACATCTCTACCAAACTTTGAGTCTCTAGCTCAAAGACTGTGGGAGGAGATACAGTCCAAAAAAAGTGGAAGACTAAAATGGAAGAAGATATAAAGCACAGTAATTTGGCTTTTCAAGGGACCCCCCCATTGGGTAGAGACAATGGACTTTACCCTTTCATAATAAATTAAACCATATCCCTAAGTAAATAAATAAAAACTCAAACACGGAGATGCGGTTAAAATGGGCGCAACACTTTTATAAAAATTAAACCAAACACTATTTTAAATCCAACTTTTTGTATATATTTTGTTACCAAGCCTACCTGATTTAAATCATAGCAGGTTGCCCTATTAGCCGTAGTAAATAATCAGTTCGGCTCTGCCTTAATGCAGTCATATTCAGCCAGGAGCCTGTGTTTTTTTAATTTCAGTTAATTTGGCAACAAGGTAAATATAAAAAAGTTCCCACAAAATCATTTGAAAACAGGGAGGGAGGGCTGGTTGATTTCCAGATGTCTTCAGCTAAATAATGGGGACCAGGTACTTCAGCTGACTAATGGGAACTCCTACTTTTATAGCCCCAAACGAGCATCCCAAAGGATGGACAAAAACGTTTCCAATCATGCTTAGGGCCTGGTTTGGGTCATTTCTATAACTCACCGGAAAGGAATGAGAGCGGTCCATTCACTGCACCGGACAGACTCGGGAACTTCAAAGGTTAGAAGTACATAAAATTTCTGCTTGATTTCTTACATAGGAAAATGGCTGGGCTGTGAATTATGTCTCTAACTTTTTAGAGTGTGTTCAGGCAGCGTGGGGGTGGTTAATGGTAATGGGGAGGTGCAGTGAGATATATTCTTATAAAAACCTCTTAACTACGTAGCTGAGAGGCTTTTATAAGAATATATTCCACTGTACCTCCCCATTGAAAGGTCTAAATAAATAATAAATGTCATCTACAAAAAAAACATCTTACTTGTTCAGAAATCCTATTATTTTTTATAATTTAAAATAATTTCATTGGCACAAAAAAATAAAAGCAATTAAACTAAAACTAATGTGTTTTCCATGGGATTCTACATTGCATTTATGGTGCGTGAAGCAGTTGTAGGAAAAGGATAATTCGCTTTCTATTGTAATTGAAAGTGTTTCCTTTTCACCTCATCTTTCCCTTTCGTCTGAGGTCAAAAGATGACTGATAGAGTTGCATGACAGTAAGGACAGGAGTCTGCCAGACTTTTTCTCATGGGATC
Organism: Hymenochirus boettgeri; assembly: GCA_019447015.1. Lineage (NCBI taxonomy): Eukaryota > Metazoa > Chordata > Amphibia > Anura > Pipidae > Hymenochirus > Hymenochirus boettgeri. The sequence goes on along the minus strand of CM033474.1, from coordinate 48,021,947 downwards.
TTAAGCAATCAGCTTTGCACAGAGAGAGAAAGTCCCTGGTAGGACTCTAATGAGCTAACTGAAAATTCCACTGAACCTAAACACTGGGTGATTTAACAATTAGAAGATAAAAGAAGCTATTCATTCTGTATTTGTCATGTTTTACTTTAGCTGCTAATAGGATCTCAAAGTCTGTTCGAATGGGCTTTCTCATCAGTTTTCTATATGAGGTGTCCAGGTACATTGCAAATTGTTTGGAGTTTTTTTCCAGCAAAAATCATTTACCAGAAATTGCAATTTTCTATGTTTGAAACACAATTACATCATTTAAATTATTGTATCTACCTTATCAAAGTTTGCTTATGCAGATTACTTCATGTGCAATTACACCTATAGCCTATTAAATGATAGAGAGAGAAAGAAAGAGAAATAGAAAGATTTATATAGATAATAAATGGAAGATAGATAGATAGATAGTAGAAAGGTAGATAGATATATAATAGTCAGTAAATAGGATAGATCGATCGATAAATAGATTGATCGAGTGATAGATAAATAATAGATAAATAGATTGATCGATAGATAGATGATAGATAAATAGATTGATTGATTGATCGATAGATAATAGATAGATCGACCAATAATAGATAAATACATTGATCGATTGATGATAGATAGCAAGATAAACATACAGATTGATTGATCGATAGATGATAGATAATAGATAGATAGCAAGATAGATAAATAGATAGATTGATTGATTGATGATAGATAAATAGGTAGATTGATCGATAGATAGATGATAGATAATAGATAGCAAGATAGATAAATAGATCGATAGATAGATAATAGATAGATCGATCAATAGATAAATAAATTGATTGATCGATAAATAGATGATAGATAATAGATAGATAGTAAGATAGGTAGATCAATAGATAATAAATAGATTGATCTATAGATAGATGATAGATAATAGATAGCAAGATAGATAGATTGATCGATAGATAATAGATAATAAATAGTAGATAGATAGCCAAATAGATAGATGATAGATAATAGTCAGTAGATAGATAGATCAATTGATAGATCAATATATACTTAGATATATAGATAATAGATAGCTAAATAGATAGATGATAAATAGATAGCTAAATAGGTAGATGATACATAGATAATAGTCAGTAGATAGGATAGATCGATTGATAGATCAATATGATATATAGATAATAGATAGCTAAATAGATAGATGATAAATAGATAATAGATAGATAGCTAAATAGGTAGATGATAAATAGATAATAGTCAGTAGATAGGATAGATCGATTGATAGATAGACAGATAGAATGATCTCCTTTAGATCTGTTGTTCTTTATAATCACCCCTATGTATCTTATGCTGTTGGACATAATTAGTTGAGTTTTGTGCTCCTTCATTTTCCTTTGCCTCTCCTGGGTTTAGGTTCATCAAACATTCACATGGCATAACAAACTCTATTAAGTATTTATCAGTCACCATTAGCCTGTTTATTTCGTAGAGATACCTTAAGAAGAACTTGCTAGGAAGGCAGGAAAATGTTGAGATAATATACAAACATTAAATTCCATTCTGTGCCTACTAGGGTTGTAGAGATATATGGGGCAATGTATAGAGATCCACTATCGCTTTCGTTTGCCCATGTAAGGAAATGTACCAAGCATCTTTCTATATATTGTGAATGGGTTTAACCCATTCCGAATGTTTAATGGCAGCTATTTGCTGGCATTAAGGATTTTATCTTAAAGAGCCTCTATTGGCTCAACACATTGGTTGTATTTTGCACACCGCCACAACCAGTGTTATTCTACTCTTAAAGATGCGTTAACCCTTGGTACATCGGCGCAAAGGAGTAAATGTGGCTTTAAGACTAGAAAAGCCAATAGCAGCTACATCACCCCTATAACATCCTAACCTCAGTAGCTTTATGTGTAAAACAAATACCAAAGTACCGCTTACAATGCAAGTGTTGTATTCCAGGTGTGATAACACAAATGGAAAATACTACAACTCATATCATTTAATTAATACCATCCTCTCATAGGCTGTATAATTCATTTGTCATTAAATCTAACAGTCTCCATTGGCTCTTCAAGTTGTCATTGTGTTATTTCTAGCCTTATTATCATTCTCAATGCTAATTGGTCTTATTGTATCCTTGTATTATACTGTATCAGACTTTCCACTGAATCCCTACAATAAAGGCAGTGCCACCTAATTAACCTCTCCAATCAAGGGTACTGGAGTAAAATTCTGCTACACAGGAAGTGACTTCCAAATTGAACTATGGAATAAATGCTCAAATTGGACTGGTAAAAGGGGAATTAATTCTACACCTCTATTATAGAAAAGCACCCCCCCATCAAGAGAGAACCATAGAGTTTATTATATGGGCAATTATTTTATTTGTATAAATTATTAATTCAGTTGCTCTTATCTGAACTCTGTCCAAAGCCATTCATCGCTGCCTCCTCTGTGCATGTGCTAATTCAAAAAGAGCTCATGCAGCTTTAAGAGGAGGCACAAACCTTTGAAGAAGGCAGAGAGATGGGAACAGAACATCAAGCTGCATAACAGGTTGCATTTTTACATTTTTGAGGCTGGGGGATTTACTTGGCAAGGTAGACTTGCCCTTTACTAAAATATTGCTAAATAAGTACAGTGCCGTTTAGACACAAAAACAATAGCATGAGAAGCTTTCATCGACCCCCCTGGATAGATTAGAAAGGAATGGTCCTTGAATACACACACACACGTATTTGTTATATAGCACTGAGCATATTACAGAACACCAATTATTTTATCCACTCACATCCACCCCATGACAATCTAAGCTCCTTAACTCACACACCACAAGCTATCAATGTATCTGTGTGACTATGGGGGAAGCCCAGGATGCTCTGCAAGTCATCAATACAACCACTGGCAAACCGCAGTTTGCTCTTTATATATTAAAGTTATAATAAACTTTAGCAGAATTTAAAAAATGTTTATCTTGTCTTTAAGACAGGAGTTGTGTTCTTGTTTTGAAAATCTACACCCATTTTTTCTACACCCATTCACTGAATGCAATTTAATATGGAGATTGTGGTAGTTCTGCTATTGGGCTGGCATTAAAGGTCATAGATACTTTTAAACATGAAGTAATCACCTCCCCAAACCATTTCCACAATACTAATGTTACTCCCCTGCATTTCTGAGTCCAGATATCTTACCATTAAGTTCTCCTTTCTCTTGCCACCTCCTTTATGGCTATATGAGCTTTCGCAGCTGTAAAGAAACCGTCTCGTGCAGCCATTTTGTTATTGGCCGTTATGTCACCTCCAGGGCCCTGACTGATGGCTAGCACCAGGTGAGTGCAGCGAGGGACCAGACTTCAAGGTAAGATATCTAGACTCAGGAGTAGAGATGTCCGAACTTCGCAAAATCCGGTTCGCTCGAGGATCCGCGAATTTTCGAAAAAATGAAAAATATCCTCAAAATTATGAGATTTCTCGTATTCCCGAAAATACGAGAAAACTCATAATTTCAAAAATTTTCGAAAATACGAGAAATCCGCGGTACGGAAGTTCGGAAGGCAGAAAATCCGGAAAAACCCGCCGTTCGCGAACGGGATAAATCCGCGGCGGATCCGGCCATCCCTACTCAGGAGCAATGTAGACAAAGTTAAATACTGCAAAAAGTGGGTTTGGTTTGCTTTTTTACAGTATGTGTAAACTAGAAGGGGAAAGTTTAAGTATAAACTTTGAATTTGGCTTGAAGGGCTGCATTTTGGAAGGGAATTTGTGTGTTTGTGCTGCAGATTTTAAAACTCAATAATGTCAATGAAGATGACATTGTTGTTTTTTACTTACCCTTTAAATATGTCACATGCATTAAAGGTAGGTCAGTTGGTGTGTGTGTATTCATATTAGGTTGGGGAATAAAATACTAACTTTTTTGATGATTGGTCAAAATGAGTTTTTTTGACTTTAGTTACCCTTTAAGTATGGCTGCAACAGTAATGGAGGGGTAGGTCAGTAGCTGTGTATACCTGTATCATGTTGGGGGTAAAAAAAACAAAGTTTTTTGATTATTGATCAAAATTAGCTTTTTTTATTTTAGTTACCCTTTAAAGTATGGCTTTCACAGTAATGGATAAGTAGATCAGTAGGTGTGTGTACCTGGGTCTGGTTGAGGGGGTATGTCTTTTTTGTGTTTATAACCATAAAACTATCTTTTATTGAGGATAAATCTAAATTTGTTTTTTTTTACTTTAGTTACCCTTTAAGTATGGCTGCCACAGTAATGGATAAGTAGATTAATAGGTGTGTGTACCTGGGTCTGGTTGAGGGGGTATGTCTTTTTTGTGTTTATAACCATAAAACTATCTTTTATTGAGGATAAATCTAAAGTAGTTTTTTTGACTTTAGTTACCCTTTAAATGTGGTTTCCATGGGAATGGAAAGGTAGGTCAGTAGGTGGGTGTACTTGGCTCTGTGTAAGGGGTATCACCATTTGTATTTATGACCATGAAAAAAACTGTTTTGAAATATCCCCTTTTGAGGATTGTTACCATTATAGTCTATGGGAAAAAATGTCCGGAAATTCACCGATAACGCCGTAACGCTTCCGCGGATTCCTTAGCTAGAAGATAGCACACTACTCCTATATGCCCCGCACCAAATTTCATGTCTCTAGCTCAAAAACTGTGGAAGGAGATACGGTCCAAAAAAAGCGAAAGAAGAAAACAGAAGAAGAAGAAGAAATAGAAAGAACAGGAATTTGGTTTTATCAAGCCAAATTAATTACTTTGTAGGGAGTGAACATGCTCTTAAAGGAGAACTAAACCCAATTTTGTATACTCCAGAATCTGAAAACAACCCCCCTATAAACACCGATAAACTATAAAATGCCACTTTAGTAAACTCTCTTAAAGTAAATCAAAGCCTGTTAAAAACTGGATGAAGTACATGTATATATGTGCAGTGTCAGACCACACCTCCTGACCTCAGTCACATGCTTCCTTGCTTTATCTGTCCTGTAAAAGGATTGGCTAGAGATTATTAATGGGTGTGACCAACTGTAACAAGTTTGTGCCATAGCAAAGGACTGAGCATGTGCAGAACATAATGGTCGTTGACCAAACTGTCTGATACTAGAATGCTGAGAAATAAAGCACAAACCATATGTTATTTAGGTAGATTTCCCAGCGCCTGTATCAAAATGAGAGGTAAGACACGGATTACTGGTTTTATATCAAGATGTCCTGACTTCTGGTTCAGTTTTGTTCTATGGCTTTAGTTGTCCTTTAAGACCAAAAAAAAGATTTTACCTTCAATTGCAATATAAAATCCCCATAGCATCTGTGAAAGGGCTGGGTGGGGGATTCTCTCTGTAAAAAGCCCCAGTTATGTTTATAATAAATAATAATATCTGTTACAAACGTACAGCTTTAAAGGTGTGTAAGATTTCTTACTGGGAATCCTTTATTCTCCAAACACTGCATATCAGTAAAAACATTCTCTACAGCGTTACACTTTTTAAAAGTTATTTTCTCTTTGAAAGTGAAATAGTGAAAATACCTACAAAACTGCCTGGATTCCCCGAGACCCTATTAAATCAAGGTAAATTGTACCAACGAGCTCAAAGCCGTCCCTGTCTGTCCTAATTTCACTGATTTATCTAGCTGTGGCTTTGTGTAATAGTTGTTGTATTGACCTATTACAAAGTAATCTGATAAAAAAATGCACTTGTCACATCCAACTTTATTAGCATGCTCCCACACAAAATGGCTTTATATAGCTTGTACCAGAACAGGCGTTTTCTCTTACCCAGGGTGTAGTATATACTGTATACATATATATATATATATTCATATATGGGCTGATTTTCATCTTCAGACTGGGAGGGTCTGAAATCAAATCACAGTGAGGCTAATAATAGAGTCAGAAATCGTGGCTATCATTCACTATCCTATAGAAAGCTATTTATTATTTGCACAGAATATAGAGCAAAGATTGTGGATATCATATCTACACAAGTACATAAAGGCTGGTTACACACGGTAAGATATTTTCAGGCGACCGACCTTTAGTGCTGTGTATCGGTTGGTATTGGTTGAATGCAATAATAGGTGCAAACATTTGCCCGTGCTATTAATCTATGGCAAACAATCGGCTGTTACCTAACTGCAAATTAATAGGATACTTATATCCTTTATGCAGCAATGAACAATTAAACCAATGTGAACAAAAGAAGAAACATTCTGCTATTTAAGGGCCAAGCCTCACTAGTGAGCAGTGCATGTTAATGTCGAAGGACACATAAATCACAATTTCTTTGCATATTGCACAACATTGCGCGGATCGCAGAGTAAGACGGTAACGCACATAAACTTTCCCTGCACATTGCCCTCTGGCGTAGTGTGGCCTTAACCTAACATACATTTTAAATAAAGTTTCCCATTTAGCAATGTAATAAGGAAGTAGGACATATTTATAACACTGTGGTATTTTGGCAGTAGGAGCAAGCTTGCGGTTAAAATACATTTTGGTTCTATGTTGCATTAGAATGTACTGAATTTGAAATGGAAAGTGTTGGCAGAATCTTATATTCATTCAGTAAAGTGAAGTAATTAAAAATGTGTTAAAACAAAAAATAGCTAGAATCTCAATTACACAGGATATATACAAAATATGTTTAAACGTGTTTGTAAAATGAATAGAAATTCCATATGGTTTACATCCTAAAATTACATTAAAGGAATAGACATAGAAAGGAAACCAGGATCCCATCTACTTTCACACAGAGCACATAAAGATACACAGTACTCAATTAACCCATAGCGAGAATACAGAAATGTGAGCTCTCTGTTTCAATCAAGGAGGCAATCTGTGTGCTATCCAAGAGCACTATGGCCACACTAGTGCGCTTTTAAGCGCTATACTATCATGCTATAAAAAGCACACACTAGTTTGGCCCAATTGTGGTAGCCACACTAGTGCGCTGCTGCCCTGCGCATGTGATCCATTAATCGGCACGCATGTGATCTGCATTTTTTTCCCTCTGCTAGTGTTGTAGCTGGTAGCTTTAGTAGCAGCTTTTGGCATTGACTGACTACACAGGAGAACTAGGAAGAAGGAAAGAGACATGAGGAGGGATTAGTCTTTGTAAGTTAAGTGTGAGGTGATAAGGTTGTTATTGCAAGACTGAGGTTTAGGGGGGTCGTATATTTGAATAGATATATTTATTTTTAGGGAGGATGTGCCCTTTAACCCTTTCACTGCCAGGAGATTTTCATTTTTTTTTGCGTTAACTGCCAGAAGACTTTTCAGGATTTGTCCTTAATCGCTTTAGACTAATTTTACAGTAGAAACCTTGCAGTAATCAGGAATATCTACATTTTTTTTCAGCACAAGTCTAACTTTAACATGTAACAGAATTTTTGTAACTTTTCTGGAAATTTTAAACTGGAATTATGGGTAAAATATGTAAAAAATGAAAAATTTGCAAATTTTCATGGATTTTTCCCATTTTTACTTATAGTTATCTTAAGGTTCGCACAAAAATCTACTGTTTCTAAAGGTAATACTACCCCGAGTACAACGATACCAGATATATGTAGGTACCACCGACTTTTCCTGTACAGGAGAACCCCCAAACTAAACTGCACTCCTAGAATATACACACCAAATTAAAAGTATAACCCACTGACAGTTAACATGAATATCTACCAATTATCTAAAACTTCCCCACAAGTGAGATTTTTTAGAAACTACACACTCGCAGGATTTTACGAGTGAGGTTAGTTTCGATCAAAATGCAGATACCCGGACGCAGCTCTTCGTCAAATTGTAAGTTACTTTCTCACATTTTCCTTTTTTTCCTCAACTGTAAAATCAGAGACAAAATCAAATGCGAATTTCAGCTAAAAACTGTGGAGGAAAGTTCAAACGCATCTCAAATATGAAAGCCTAACCCCTCCCGAATAAAACGGTATGCCACATTCATGGGTGTACCCAGAGACATGGCTACCAACTAACCCAGAGCGTGACCAGTGCCAAATGTCAGTAGCAGCAAAAAAAAATTAGCCAGTTTTGTATTTGAACAGTCTGCAGTTTTTCCACAAAACACCCCCCCAACTCAAAAATACCCCCTACAAACTATATATTCCTGAAATCTACACACCTTCAGCTATGTAACGCTGTAGTTCGTTCATTCATACCATCAATGGTGTGGGCGCAGTTCTCTTCGTAGAATTTGCACTTTTACTCAGATTTTCAAAAAAAATTAACATCAACAGCGTTCAAAAGGTCGAAATCATGCCAAAACCCCATGGAATGTAAAAAAAAGTTACTAAATATCAATCTCCAAATGTCCTGATCACAAACGGTATGCCATATGTGTGGTAACACACGCAGACGTGGAAGCGAAAAGCCACAAAGTGAGACAATGCACGATGGCTCAGAAACCGAAAATATTTACCAACTCCGAATTTTGGACAGTCTGCAGTTTTTTCCACAAAACACCCCCGTAACTTAGAAATAACCCCCACAAAATATATATTCCTGAAATCTACACACCTTCAGCTATGTAGCACTGTAGTTCGTTCATTCATACCATCAATGGTGTGGGCGCAGTTCTTCGTAGAAGTTCGCACTTTTCTGAAAAAATGAACAAAAAACAACTTCAAAAGGTAGAAATCATGCCAAAACCTGACGGAATGTAAAAAAAAGTTACTAAATATCAATCTCCCAAATGTCCTGAATCAAACGGTATGCCATATGTGTGGTTACACATGCGGACGTGGAAGCGAAAAGCCACGATGTGAGACAATGCATGATGGTTGAGAAACAGCGAAAATATTTAGCCAACTCCGAATTTGGACAGTCTGCAGTTTTTTCCACAAAACACCCTGATAACTCAGAAATACCCCCCACAAACTATATATTCCTGAAATCTAAACACCTTCAGCTATGTAGCACTGTAGTTCGTTCATTCATACCATCAATGGTGTGGGCGCAGTTCTTCAAGAGTAAGAAACACCATGCCTAATAGAGACCCCTTCCTAATAGAGAAATACAGTATCTGCATTCACATAATGATGTAATGCTAAACCCTTATACTCTTTAACTTCTGTTATCAGACCTTTAATTTTAGGGAGTGATATAACTAAGGATATAATTTATTGGGGAATTCAAACAAGCTCCAGGATATAAGTTGTGTTCCAGATAACACAATTCTTGCCCAGTGGTTTGGGTGCAAACATGTTTACATGATTTATATTATCACCTGTAAACAAGACCCTAAGGGGGATCTAATTAGAGCCATGATCACAGTCTGAAAGCATCCATATTGATTTAAAAATGTAAGTCAGGGAGGATCAGAAGCCTGTATCATCTTATACTTCATCCCCAGTTTGTCCCAATTCCTGTAAAAGACTATTCCTGTACAAAAGTTATCTGTTTAGAATGTTGAAGCTTAATTAAATATACTAATTAATTAAATACATCATCGCTGTAAATCTTAAATATACGAAATATAAATATATCCGTATTTACATTACAAGCAATATTGAAAAATGTCCATCTGATGGCTGTGCAAATTAGGTTTGAATGAAAAGAACATTATTAGGCATCAGTCATGTGCATTAGATACATATAAATATGGTGGCTACATCTGTACAAACTGCCGAGACACATATTAAAGGAGGGAATGTAAAACCTTATTTAAAGATAAGTCAGCGATACAAACACAGTGATTCCGTCATTAGCTATAAGTAATGACTAGGACCAATCATTAGATGGTCAGTCCAATAATAGTATTTGAAAATTCACATATAGACATGCTGCGCTGCCCCCTCTAGCGGGCGGAGAACTCTAAGGTTATTTTGTGCTTTCTCCCCTCTCTGACATCTTGGAGCCACAGCTGCTGGTAATCTTCCAGGCTAACACCCCTGCTTGTGACGCAACCGAAACTGAGCACAGAATGGCTTGAGACATTTGCCCATGCCTGTTTACTCATTTACCATTGCACCTTATCTTTGTAGTTTTATATGTTGCCGTGTGCATGTACACTTACAAATAGAGGGAATGAACTTTATACTCCTCTAGCAATAGTTTCTCCATACAGATCAAGGTGATTGTGATATTAACAATAGCGAGAGAGAGGAAGAATAATATAGAAATGAAAAGCTAAACGTGATACCAGCTACAACTCGAAATTGACAATAATTCTTAAACCCACAATGGCAGTAGTAGATGTTTAAGATCCATTATATTTTACTTCCTTTACAGACATTCCACTGCTACATATTATATAATTAAGGACAGATCTGCTGCCTTATTATCTTGAAGGTTATGGTTGTTTGTGATGGACATTTAAAACACTATGGGTTAATAAGCTGCAGGGAAGAATTAATAACTCTCCAGAAGTGATTATAAACTGTGTGTCTAACAGGTACTTTCAAATCCACTCTGACAAGTGGTTATTTTAATGAAAAATAGCCTGAGTTATAATATTCTATCAATCTATGATAGAAGGATCTGGAGTTGTATGTATGTAAATATTATTGTGCCCACTGGAGCACAAATCTAGCAAAACCACTATTACTGTGTAGCATAGTATGTATTGTAACACTTTACTGACACAGAGTAATGGAAATGTCCAATAACACTTTATATAGTGTAATGTGCAATGGCTTCCAGATAAACACTCCTGTGCCAGTATGAGATTGTGCCAATCCTGGAGGTAATGTCGTCGTGTTCTGCATTTTCAGGCTGACTTTGTGAGTATGTGAGGGTTATCCAATGGGTAGTGAATCTAGGCGACAGATGTAACAAAACACTGTGTTACCCTGCTATTCTCACCTGGTTTCTAAGGCCTCCACTTGGGCTAGCCTTGGTTCTGACCATTCTAACAGACATACCTGGTTAAGCGGTTTAGGGCCTATCCTGGGTAGCATGGTGAGTGGTGCGCTACAATTGCCCTTTTAAAACAGTCTCCGTTCTGCACCCCAGCGTTACACTGTTGTTGCCATTCTGGCCATTGTTATGAGATACAGGTCTACTTCAGACCCACTAAGGAAAAATGTAATTGGTATCCCCCCCCTCCCCCCCCAACCGATCAGACATGATCCACTTTTTAATAAAATGCTGGTAACTGGAATAATTCATAGGACGTTAAGACAGGCCCAAGTACCCAAAGCCCTAGCTGTGGGAAACAGGACAAGCTTAATGATTAGAGTTCAGCACAAGGTGGTCCCATTGGCTGATTTTAAGAACACAGTTTTTACCCATTCCTACCATTAGATAGATAGAATATTGAGAATATATAATATAATTGTCGAAGAGGCACAGGACGTGTGCCGAACGTCACAATAAATTACGTTATTGCAAAGCTGTGAGCTGCTGTGCCCAGCTTTCTCATTATTTATCTAATCTACTGTACCTGTGTTGGCGACAGCTCTGGAGGCAACCAGCATTAAAGGATAAGTGCACTGTAAAATCAAGTTATGTTCCATTTGAACTGCAGCTTTAAAAATACACGTTGCCAATTTTTTTTTTCCCTTCGCCCCCCAGAGCCTAGCTTTGTGTGCCTTGGAAGTTGCTGACAATCTTGTTACTGGTTTGCTGATGTAAGCTCGTCTCTCTGAGATTTACCTACTGCTTCCTCCTGCTGGAGCCCTCAAACAGTTAATGCCTGTGAGTTCATGCACTGTCCTGCTTGAGCCCAAACAGTAATGCCGTGTGTCTTGCCACTCTACTGTTAGCCTCAAACAAATGCTTGAGTTTTGCACTCTCCTGCTTGAGCCTCAAAAGTGAGTTCAGTGCACTCCTGCTTGAGCCTCAAACAGTATGCTGTGAGTTCGTTGCACTCTCTGCATTGAGCTCCAAATGAAATGCCTGTGAGTTTTATGCACTCTCCTGCTGGGCTTTACGATAATGCCTGTGAGTTTCATGCATTCTCTGCTTGAGGCTCAAACAGGAATGCCTATGGGTTCTGGTCACTCTCCTGCTTGAGGCTCAAAACGTAAGCCTATGGGTTCGAGGCACTCTCCTGCTTGAGCCTCAAACAATAATGCCTGTGAGTTCTGTGCACACTTCCTGCTTGGGCCTCAAACAGTAATGCCTGCGAGTTCACGTGACAGAACTACAGCACATTACTGTTTGAGGGTCTAGCAGGAGAGTGCACGGAACTCACAGCCATTATGTTTGAGCTCAAGCAGGAGAGTGCAGGGAACTCACAGGCATTACTGCTGGAGGCTCAAGCAGGAGAGTGCACGGAACTCACAGGCACTACCGTTTGAGGCTCAAGCAGGAGGAAGCGAGAGGAAAATCTCAGAGGGACAGAGCTTAACATTCAGCAAACCAGTAACAAGATGTCAGCAACTCCAAGGCACAAAGCTAGGCTCTGGAGGGACATAGGTTAAAAAAAAATATGGAACCATTTTTTTAAAGCTGCGATCCAAATAACCAGACTTGATTTTACAGTCGCACTTACTTTAATGGAAAAAGCATGTTCATAGTGCCATCGCTTGTTAAAGTTGTGCAATTATCAGTAACTCTCTCTGATACATTCATTCCATTATGTGTTTTTAGATACAAGGAATGTCGGTGGTAGTTTCCAGTTTCACCTTCCCTATACTGTTTAATTCCATTTATAACATCTCCTAATATAAACAAATAGAACTAGATGTCAGTCTATGTGGGCTGGGCTGGCAGTTTTTCATTCTGTTTCATCCTTGTCCATAAACAAAGCTTTATAGAAATTGATCCCTTTATTACATCCAGGAATACTTTTTATAATAAGTTACTTCTATACCCAAGAGCATTTTATGGAATGTTCTAAAATGTTTATTTAATTTGTAAATTTCATTTCTTCAGAAAATTATATATATGTGTGTGTGTGGTTGTGTGTGGTGTGTGTGTGTGTGTCTGTATTTTTCATTTTCAGGGTTTTTATAGAAAAGATAAAAAATGTGTGGCATTTGTTGTGTGGGTGTTGGAGTGGGCACATAGAAAATGGTTTCTATTTCCTGGTGCAACCACAATCCTCCATTGCATGTGCTAGAGAGTTTTGTAAGAAACTGGGAACCCTGGCTGAGGTAATCACGGAACAAGAGACAACAGAATTACATATGTGTATTTATATATATATAAAGATGCTCTGAAAGGTTACTGGAGTTAACAAAATATGTAAATGAAAAGTGTCCTTTTGGTAAAAAAAATTGGGGTCGCACAGTTTACACAAAGAGATAGATAGAATATTGAATTGCACATCCAGATTACATGAATACAACCAAAGTATACTACCATCTATTTTTATGTGAAATGCTCACGCGTGAACAAATCAGCATGGAGCCGTTAACATCACATGCTTTTAGTGTACTTGGTTTGTACTGAGTTCTGAGGAGGAATGGCTATAATTAGTGTTGGGCTTTCTAATCACAGAAAAGTAATTAGTCATCAGTGATCATACAGTCTTCATTGCAGGGGTTCAGGGTAATTTGTAAAGAACTCAAGTGAATATATGTGATTATAAATGAGTACTTATTTATTCTATAGATTCTATAGAGGAAAGGGAGATATAGAAGCCTGGGATATAAAATACCCTGAAATGTTTTTGGGGACAGTTACACCTGTTAGATTGTTACTGAGTGATCATTTATCAAGCTTTTCAACAAAAAACCATTAGGAGTGTGAGCAAGGCTTGAAAGAGTTAAGCTGCCCATAACATGTGACTGCTATTGCTATAGCATCATTGCTTCCACCAGGATCGACCTCCCAAATTCTTGATGGGAAAGGTTGCCAGGTGATCCTAACCATGCCGACAGCAGTAGTGCATTGGCATTATGAAGGATCGTTTTAATAACTTAGGGCAAATCCCACTGAACTGTAATAGGATGTCCCTATATAATAAAGGTGTATGGCAGCTTCCCACCATGAAATTAAATATACCATCCACCAACTGTTTGGAACACCCAACATGGAGAGAAATTTCTGCCAATGAAACATCCCACAAACTTCTGTTTATGATTGTTTTCTAACAAACTTACAGGGTGAAGTACCGAGGTGCCCAATAGCAGAAAAGACTACCTAACTAATAAGTAAAGAAACCAATTAAGTGGCAGCTGTAAAGGTACCAAAAATTACCACGCGCAGCCACTTCAACTGATTCTAGCACTAATAGCATTGACTTTTGAAGGGAACTTTTTAAGACGATTAAAGTCGGGGAATACAATGCTCGGAACCTGTTATTGATTAATTACATGGGAAGCAATGGCACACAGAGCTCTCATTGACTGAAAAGTCTTCTACCCCACCCTCATACACCTTATAAAAGCTAAAAGATTAACAAACACTATTACCTCTGTTACATCCTTCAGCATCAGTTTTTTTTACACCCCAATGAGACGAGAATGTATACTGCCATATCTTACAGAGAGCACGAAACACTCTATAATTGAATGCTATTTGCTTTAATGCAGGACTCAAAGGCTCCTATTCAATAAACGGTAAGAACAATTAGAGATAATTACCATAACCCTCTGTTTTAATGATTTTTATAGACACTATAAGGATTCACACTCCGATTAAATCCCTACACCCCTGGCATGTAGAAAAGACCAATCAGCACTCCCATTACTGTGATCTATCTAGTATAATCTTAAGTTGCTATTTATAATCAGACTTCATAACCGATCCTTCCAAAATCAACCCCAACATTTTAAATTATTGAATCGCCATAAGTTCTAACAAGATAAACATGCAGGAAGACAATAGACTGCTCCAATCTGGTTTACAGACTCACTTTAGGGTTGATGCTATAAAAGGTCAAAATTTAACATGCTATTAATTCACATCGACAATCGGTTGTTAGCTTTTATGGGTTTACATGCAGGTATATTGCATTTGATTGGTTGCTGCAGATCAATAGCATGGGCAAACTTTTGCAATCGGATAGCTCCACGCCACTAACAGGGCTATGTACCAAGAGCAGTATCGCTATTTGTGATCTTAAAGAACGTTAACCAATGGACCAGCATTAAACGTGATTTTAAGAGAACAACTAACGGCAACTACGGCATTACGCAAAATTTGTGTCACGCAACTGAGCTGTTAACAGCTCTTTAAGACGTAATCTCTAACGCCAGCAGATAGCTGCCATTAAAGATTGCAAAAGGCAAACTCCAGTCACAATGAATGAGAACCATATCGGCTCAGTGCATGCTACAGGGGTGGTGACATAGCCTTGTAATTCTTCACTATGCTGCAAATATATATTGGGGTGCCAAAAATGTCTCTATGTCCTCTAAAGAAACACAAGCAGTTTTATTTTGGGTCCACCGTTTTGATAATTCTGTATTTGGAAAAAAAAATATACTAATCAATATGGACTTTAACATGTTTTTGCCTGTTTAATTTTTGGTTTACAACACTGATAGAAAATATATGTAAAAACACCTAAAGATTGCAAAGCCTGGCCGTTTCATGAAAAGAAAATAATTAAAACCAAATAAAGGCAGGTATGAGAATAAATATCCCAACAAGTGAAAATTTAGAAGAAAATAAGGAAAGTGGAGTTCAAATGGGAGAATACTGTTTTTTATACACTGTTGTACATCTCTACAGACGCTGATTCTTCCTCTGTAATAGGTTCCAGCATTCAGTGATTATTGGGTAATTCAGAATTTGCCAGTATGTCTTGTGCTTAATTAAATGCATCGCACTCCATTCAGAAATGTCACAATTGATTTGTCTTCTGCAGCGGCGTTGACTTTATTTCAATCTTATGGGAAAAAAAAAAGATTTTATGAGTCCCAGATAATGTTTCTTGGTACATCCGTCTCCGGGCAGTGGAGTATGTGACGGGCGTGTAAGGAGAGCTGATATCAATATTCAATAACCATTTATTTCAGGAAGTTTATGGTTGTTGTGTGATGTATATCTGGGGGGTTCGAGAAATTACAAGCTATTTGTCATTAAAGTTAAAAAAAAAGTATTTAAAATAACGTTAACATTTACGCAAACGACATTAGAAGTAGGAACGAATGACCTCAGGGAGCTAGAAATAAATTTATATAGAGACGTAAAATTTTTTGTTTTTATTATATGTTGTTGGGAAAACAGAATTTTTTGAAAGAGTGGAATTTTGTGGGTGTAGATCCATATGCGTTTACGCTCGGTGTAAAAGAAATGATCCCCTATCAACTGTTTTCATATCATTTGCAAAAATGATCGTCTTTTCTCATTTAGTGTTTATCGTAGCCGCTTTATGTGGGCTTGATGGCAGCCATTAGGAAGTTTTGATACATTAAAATACATGTTTCTTCTTCTTGTAAAGCACAGGACTATATGCATTTTCTACAGTATTCTCCACCAAACACAGGATAAAACCAAAAAGTGTTAATTTTTTTAAAAGGGGTTATTTTGAGGCCATCATGATTTAAGTTAAAAGGAGTAGGAAGAGATGTGGGGATCTCTGATGCAAGGTGTCAAGGACCTCCTGAATGCAAGTGTCAGGGGACCTCCTGAATGCAAGGTGTCAGGGAATCCTGATGCAAGGTGTCAGGGACACTCCTGAATGCGAGGTGTCAGGTTTCAGTTGATCTAACGGAATACCCAGATTATCATGACCTGGTTGAATGAGAACTTCACAAGTTGAATAAGGTTTTCTCAAAATGTAATGTCTTGTGACTTACAAATTTTTTTAAAAATGTTACATCCTATTACATTATAATACATAAAGCTAGGCATTTTCAATGGGAGGTGCAGAATCTATATACAGTCACTCAGTGATGTCTGAGTGGACTTCCAGTGATGTCACTGAGTGACTCCTGTATTCACTGACCCTCCACTGTATTAGTCATTTATATAGGAAGCCCTGTTTATTGTGACGACGATGTTCGGTCCTTCTTTCTCTTTTCAATAGGAACGGTTATTAAACTTTTATACACTAAACAAGGATTCCTATATAAGTGATTATACAGGAAGAACAGAAGAGACAGTGGAAGGGTAGGGGGAGGTTGTCTGTGCGGGTTTTGGGTTTGTTTGGTAGCCTTAGTAATTATAAAATATATACCTTACCTACAGAGTAATATGTACTTCACCTCTGAGTTTATGCACTGTATAGAAGCACACTCGGCCTGCAGCTTGTGCTTCATATGTTCATGGAACTCCTCTGTGTCGTAATATCCTTATATAACACTTTAGGTAGTGTATATCCCTTATATATTACAATCTATTTACAGCTAACCCGGCCCGATATTCTGGCCAACAGCTAACAATCAAAAGGACCGATCGGCAGTCTGTCAGTCAGGAAAAAAAGCTCTACCAAAAATCTCAATAAAATTTTGGCACACAGTAGGGCAGCCTATAGAAGAGAACATGGTCTGCTTGATTTTGCCAAAAAATATTAAACATGGTGAACGTTATGACAATATTTATCAAATGCAAGAACAATTGCAGTGGCAGTCAATTTGGTATCTACCCATTGAAGTTGAAATTTACCATGCAGCATTTGTAGCACAAAAAATTCATGATGGTTGGCTTACCCCTCAATGGCAGAATCACTAACACTCACTATGAACCAAAAAGTAACTACATCACATAGAGTCTATAATCAGGCGCTGAAATGGTGTGAAGCCAACTACAACCCTAAGACCTAATGCTACCATACAATAGGAAACATTATTATGTTGTCCGCAGTAAGGACAACAGACTGGACCAACCAACCAATTGGTATTTGAATGGGCCAGCACCAGGAACATTGCTGCCCACAGCGGTAAATTGGTTATGCCACCAGTGTTTTTAGAAATGAAATAG
This sequence comes from Hymenochirus boettgeri, assembly GCA_019447015.1. Classification (NCBI taxonomy): domain Eukaryota; kingdom Metazoa; phylum Chordata; class Amphibia; order Anura; family Pipidae; genus Hymenochirus; species Hymenochirus boettgeri. The sequence goes on along the minus strand of CM033474.1, from coordinate 48,004,125 downwards.
ATCCAATGTAAATTCGAAATTCACAGGGGGGCAGTTTACCCATATATATTGTCAATATACATGGGGATCAGTCACCCTAAACTTAAATACACCTGGGTGCCATTTACCTCTAATGTAAGTATTAATACTAAGGCACACAGCTATGAAGCACACAATGTGTGAGTGCCTGCGTCTCTGAGTAAATATGGATAAATATTTAATCTATGTTCCTGAAAAACTTTCATAGGCTGGGACTATTTGGATGAAACTTGGTATAAATGATTTTAAGACATGGGGGGGGGAAAAGCTACTTTACAACTTACAAACCACCACTTATCCTTCTTTGAGCCCTTAGTAAATTGGGGTTGAGATCTGCCCATTGTGTTGGATCATCTGTGGTGACCCAAGAGCCGGCACTGCCTGGTACTACTTTTTATTAAATACGATAAGGGGAGCATAAAATCTATGAAATCTATCTATTGTTTGTTGATGATACCTTACTATCACTTCACAACCCCATATCTCTATCCCATTCCTACATAACAACCCAGCAAATTTGGGAACTAATTTAAGGGTGAACCCACACAAAACAGTAGCTTTCCCTGTACATTGTCTAATCGGACAAAATTAAAAAAAAAAATAGATACATAGGCATAGAACTTACCGACTCAGAATGAGAATTATCCCTAATATACTTACACTCAAAACACTAGTAAGAAAGTGGATACCATAAGCTATCACATTTGGGACGTATTGCTGCAGTTCGCATGATGCTTCTGCCTAAAAATCCTCTACTTATTTAGAGCCTTGCCTCATAACCTATTGTAGAGAGAAAAACCTACTTGATCTACAAAGAGAAATTACGAATTTCATCTGGCAAGGATGATCATCCCCAATTAACATAACTCTAGCTACATCTCAACCACCAGGGAGGTTTGGCTTACCTATGTTTGTTGATATTACTTCAGGGAAGCCAGGATGGAGCAAAGCCTGAACTGGTTTGCAGGCCCAATTGGCTAGATGGGTCTTATAAAAACAAAGCATTAACACCTCTATCCACCAGAGATGGACCCCTACCACTTGAGACACACATACACTACAAAAACCCATACCAAAACATACATAGACACTTAGGATAGATATATAGTGCCCAGGCATAATACCAACTCACTTAGAATGTACTCCATTCATGGACAACCCATCCTTCCCCTAGTTTATGGAATGCTCATTTAATTGTTTTGTCATTCAGGAGAATTACTACGATAGGTGAATAACATATGGAAAGAGGCTAAACAAATATTAAACGTCAGCCAGGACAATGGTTCCAAAATCACCAACTAATAGATTTTAAAGGGTCCACGTTTCCAGCTGACTCTCTCCTAGATCCCTCACATTTCAACACTAACCTCAAACGTACTAGAGGCCCCAAAGAAAAACTCATTTATTAATATCTTATGGTATTCCACATTACCTTCCCCCCCACCAAAAAAGATAGTATGCTCAAGTGGGAGCAAGACATAGGAGAGATAATGTCCGTGAAGCAAGGAATTGCATATTTATAGCATCACATATAGTCCCTTCAATGTATAATAGAGAAAAAATCCTAAAAATCTTACATGGATGGTATAGATCATCTCTTTCTCTGCAAAAGATAAATATATTGTCACCGAGGCTGCGGTGACAATATATATGCTGTGGTTCAATATATGCCTGGTGGTTCTGCAGAATCAGACATTGGAAAACTTGCCAAGACTGGTGATCCCGACACACTAAACATCTTGATTGTCCCGACAAACTAAACATTTTGAGTGTCCCGACACCTTGGAGCTTTTATCAGCAACTATGCAAGCACTTTCTACTGAGACAAAATCATTTCTGCAACAGGTGTTGCCCGCAGCCTGGTTGTACCACTGGCCCATAATTGGAAGGGGCCCCCTCTCCTTGAACAAGAGCTCACCACGATATGGTGGATATACAGAAATAATCAGACCACTCAGCTGGAGACAACCTTCTCTATCCTTGGAGACTTTTGATGAACATACGGTAAGAATATAACGAACCACAGAAGTAAATATATATATATTACTTCTTCACGCAAAGAAATGTTCTAGAGCAGCACATTTGTTACAATGTTGGTTAAACAATACTGAAAAAAATATTATGTATTAACTTTCATGCAATTAAAATATTAATGAACTACAGCAAAAAATAGATGGAGGGTCTGTTGAGTTATGGTTGGGCCTTCTCTTATCTGCAAGTGTGAACTCCTATATGGAAACTCCCCTGCCAATTTATTTGAATGAAAAATATAATTTATTTGTAAGCGTCACAAGCTTGATTTTGCATTGCTTCCTGATACCGATCTTTTGGATTTGTTGTTGGAACTTTTACAACACGAAAGATGGCGCTGTCACATGCTTGATTTTATCTTTTCGTTGATTTTTATGAACATGTGCTGGTGGTTCTGGAAAACTGTGCCAAGAATGGTGTAACATATGGCAGTGTCACAACCCAGAGTTCATCTTTGTGTTGTTTCTATGATGACTATCGTCTTTTGAGATAAGTTTGTAGGAATTTTCAACCAATATATGGCAATGTCAAAAGCTCTTTGCATTGTTTCTTTTGACTGACCACCAGTCTTTGAGATCAGTGTAAGTGAAGACATCTTGGATAAAAATAATACCTTTTATTGGCTAACTAGTATATTTTAGTTAGCCAATAAAGGTATGATTTATAACAAAGTTGTCTTCACTTTCATCAATGGCTAATGAGTCAATCATCTCTAATACTTTATGTGAAATCAGTTGTAGGAACTTTAACAACCACATACAGATGGCGCTGTCACATGCTTGTTTGGATAGTTTTAGGAGATGGCGTCATATTTTATGTATTATTTTGTATTATAAAAATATTGCCCCGGACTTGCCAAAAAAGAATAAGCAGTGATGTAATTTACCATGAACCATGGTGCAGATTGACTAGGAATTTCTATCATGGGAATTCAATTCTATTTCCAAGTATAATAGATGTTGAGTACATGAGGTATTAGAAGTATATATACTGTTCATACAGTAATGAGATTTGTGCAGGTTGGGATATTGAGGGGACACAGAGGAAGAAATACACACGTGTGGATGTTTATAGCTCATTTATTGAATGGGAGGAAACACTGCAGGGTGACACCACTGATGTGTCGGGTAGAGGAGATGGAAATGGGGAAGGATTTTACTAATAAAAAAAACACGACATAAACCCACCAAGGAGACTATAAGAGCAGAAACCAAACACAGACTAGATACAAACAACGAATCTAATCCAGAGGCTCCATAGCTAAAACTGGTGTTTTGTCTAAGAACATAATTAAAGTCTGGTTGCACACCATTCGGTTAACACACAGCTCCACTTACAGTAGTAATCTCTATGTGTATATATTAAAGTCAAGGTGTGTGTGTTTGTCCCTGAAACACTTCTGAATGCTGGGGCAATTTTATAAGACTTGGCATATGTATTCCAGAATACGGGAAAAACATAAGCTACTTTACAAACCTCCACTAATCCTTTTTTGACCCCTGAAAAGAAAACCCAATTTCCTACATTTGCCAACTAAAATTAAAGTTAAGCCATTCTACACCCACACGTGCAAAATACAAATTTACAGAACTTAAACCTTAGGAAATGGAACTTGTGAATATAATGTCCCTCGCGGTGGGTGGGACAAGCCTTGGCGTTCCTGGACGAGCTTGAGTGGATTGTGGGCAAGGACACCCACGACCTGATAGTGAATGGAGGGCCACTAGTGTAGCCCCCAGCATCGGTCAGGTTGGGCACACCCTGATATAGGATAGCAAAACCAAACTAGAAAGGGAAAAGATAAACTTTGAATATTTAGCTTGAGAGGTACTATTTTGGGGAGTATGTTTTGTGCTGCAGGTTTTAAAACTCAAAAATATGCTATGGCACTTAAAAAGGAAACAGGTGTTTTTTTTACTATAGTTACCCTATAGTATGTCTACCTCAGGAATGAAAGGTAGGTCAAGTTAGAGAATACGTGATTGCATTCCTGTACTCCTACTTATACTGTCATCAAATCTGTGATGTGATCCTCTTCCTGCTCAAGTCCCTCCCTCCTTCCTGCTCTCTGTAACAAACATAGAGATAAGAACATTAGCATGGGAGAGAGGTTGAGAGGTACTTGTACCTGCAGAGATAAAGCTGCACTTGACCCCCTTCTTCATAGCTTTTACCGATTGATGATGGGTCACAAAGAGAGAGATCATATTGCAGTAGGTAACTTTACTGTTCCCATAGCACACTTTCCTATATGACTGCACATCTCTACCAAACTTTGAGTCTCTAGCTCAAAGACTGTGGGAGGAGATACAGTCCAAAAAAAGGGGGAAGACTAAAATGGAGAAGATATAAAGCACAGTAATTTGGCTTTTCAAGGGACCCCCCATTGGGTAGAGACAATGGACTTTACCTTTCATAATAAATTAAACCATATCCCTAAGTAAATAAATAAAACTCAAACACGGAGATGCGGTTAAAATGGGCGCAACACTTTTATAAAAATTAAACCAAAAACACTTATTTTAAATCCAACTTTTTGTGATATATTTTGTTACCAAGCCTACCTGATTTAAATCATAGCAGGTTGCCCTATTAGCCGTATCGTAGTAAATATCAGTTCGGCTCGCCTCTAATGCAGTCATATTCAGAGGAGCCTGTGTTTTTTTAATTTCATTATTTGGCAACAAGGTAAATATAAAAAAGTTCCCACAAAATCATTGAAAACAGGGAGGAGGGCTGGTTGCTTCCAGATGTCTTCAGCTAAATAATGGGGGACCAGGTACTTCAGCTGACTAATGGGAACTCTACTTTATAGCCCCAACGAAGCATCCCAAAGGATGGACAAAAAACGTTTCCAATCATGCGTTAGGGCCTGGTTGGGGTCATTTCTATAACTCACCGGAAAGGAATGAGAGCGGTCCATCATGCACCGGACAGACTCGCGGAACTTCAAAGGTTAGAAGTACATAAAATTTCTGCTTGATTTCTTACATAGGAAAATGGCTGGCTGTGAATTATGTCTCTAACTTTTTAGAGTGTGTTCAGGCAGCGTGGGGGTGGTTAATGGTAATGGGGGGTGCAGTGAGATATATTCTTATAAAAACCTCTTACTACGTAGCTGAGAGGCTTTTATAAGAATATATTCCACTGTACCTCCCCATTGAAAGGTCTAAATAAAAATAAATGTCATCTACAAAAAAAACATCTTACTTGTTCAGAAATCCTATTATTTTTTATAATTTAAAATAATCTCATTGGCACAAAAAATAAAAGCAATTAAACTAAAACTATGTTTTTCCATGGGATTCTACATTGCATTTATGGTGCGTGAAGCAGTTGTAGAAAAGGATAATTCGCTTTCTATTGTAATTGAAAGTGTTCCTTTTCACCTCATCTTTCCCTTTCGTCTGAGGTCAAAAGATGACTGATAGAGTTGCATGACAGTAAGAGAAGGAGTCTGCCAGACTTTTCTCATGGGATGTTAAGCAATCAGCTTTGCACAGAGAGAGAAAGTCCCTGGTAGGACTCTATGAGCTAACTGAAATTCCACTGAACCTAAAACACTGGGTGATTTAACAATTAGAAGATAAAAGAAGCTATTCATTCTGTATTTGTCATGTTTTACTTTAGCTGCTAATAGGATCTCAAAGTCTGTTCGAATGGGCTTTCTCATCAGTTTTCTATATGAGGTGTCCAGGTACATTGCAAATTGTTTGGAGTTTTTTTCCAGCAAAAATCATTACCAGAAATTGCAATTTTCTATGTTTGAAACACAATTACATCATTTAAATTATGTCTACCTTATCAAAGTTTGCTTATGCAGATTACTTCATGTGCAATTACACCTATAGCCTAAATGATAGAGAGAAAGAAAGAGAAATAGAAAGATTTATATAGATAAAAATGGAAGATAGATAGATAGATAGTAGAAAGGTAGATAGTATATAATAGTCAGTAATAGGATAGATCGATCGATAATAGATTGATCGAGTGATAGATAAATAATAGATAAATAGATGATCGAGATAGATGATGATAGATAAATAGATTGATTGATTGAGTCGAGATAGATAATAGATAGATCGACCAATATAGATAAATACATTGATCGATTGATGATAGATAGCAAGATAAACATACAGATTGATTGATCGATAGAAGATGATAGATAAGAAGATAGTAGCAAGTATAATAATAATAGATAGATGATTGATTTGATGGATAGATAATAGGTAGCTGATCATAGTGGATAACGATAGATGATAGATATCGATAGCAAGATAGATAAATAGATCGATAGATAGATAATAGATAGATCGATCAATAGATAATAATGATTGATCGATAAATAGATGATAGATATAGAGAGATAGTAAGAATAGGTGATCAATAGATATGAAATAGATTGATCTATAGATAGATGATAGATAATAGATAGCAAGATAGATAGATGACTCGATAGATAATAGCTAATAAATGTAGATAGATAGCCAATAGATAGATGATAGATAATAGTCAGTAGATAGATAGATCATTGATAGATCAATATATAGATTATAGATAATAGATAGCATAATAGATAGATGAAAATAGATAGCTAAATAGGTAGAGATACATCGATAATAGTCAGTAGATATGGATAGATCGATTGATAGACAATAATGATATATAGATAATAGATAGCTAAATAGATAGATGATAAATAGATAATAGATAGATGCTAAATAGGTAGATGCATATAGATAATAGTCAGTAGAAGGATAGATGCGATTGATGTAGATAGACAGATAGACATGATCTCCTTTAGATTTCGTTTGTCTAATAATCCCCCCCATACCCTATCCTTATGCGTGTGACATAAGTTGTTGGTTTTGTGCTCCTTCATTTTCCTTTGCCCTCTCCTGGGTTAGGTCATCACCATACAACACATGGCATAACAAACTCTATTAAGTATTTATCAGCACACATTAGCCTGTTTATTCGTAGAGATACCGAAGAAGAACTTGCTAGGAAGGCAGGAAAATGTTTGCGATAATATACAACATTAAATTCCATTCTGTGCTTACTCAGGGTTTGTAGAGATATATGGGGCAATGATATAGAGATCCCTATCGCTTTCGTTTGCCATGTAAGGAAATGTACACAGCCATCTTTCTATATATTGTGAAGGGTTTACCCATCATGTTAATGGACTATTTGCTCGTGCTTAGGCTTCTCATCTTATAGCGCCTTATGTCTAAACCACCTTGGTTTATTTGCACACCGCCCACACCAGTGTTATCTACTCTTAAAGATGCGTTACCCTCTGGTACTCGGCGCAAAGGAGTAAGTGGCTTTAACGCCTAGCCAGTTCCCCTCCCCTCACCCTATTTACCTTTCTACCCTGCGCCCTTTTGTGAACTACCAACCTGTTCCCTCTATGCAATGTGTTGTATCCGTGTCCTCTCACACAATGGTACACCTCAGTCATGAAACCCCCTCAACACATCTCCGCTTCATTTCTATATCCCATCCTATTCTTGCTCGCATCATTGTATCTAATCTTCACTTGTCCCTGTCTCAACCGTGCTCACATCCGTTTATCAGTAGTCTCGTCTCTCCATACTATTCAACTTTCGCACTGCTCATTCCGGCTTCTGTTCTGTTTTCTGTTAACCCTCCTCCCTCACCCTGTATCTATCCCCCTCCAGCCGTGCACTACATACCCGTCATCCACGCTCATGACGCTACCACTTTCGAGACAGGTGGACTTCACACTCACTTGCTATGGCATATATGAGTCGCATATTGCAGGTAATCAATAACAGGGGTTACTCTCTATAAGAGACTGCTATTGTCCCCCCCCCGGCACACCATAGCAGTCGAATCTATCATGGACCACCCTGTATTTAAATTCGCACTAACTCTATAATCAGTCTCTTTTTTTCACATGACACCTCATGTCCAAAGCCCACATCCACGCTGAGCACGCACTGTCGCAGCATAGCTCATCACAAGATCCATGCAGCTTTACAGAGGACCAACCCAACAGCGAACCCCACCACACAACCGATCCGTTGACACGACTGGCGGAGAGGGAAACACATCAAGCTGCATCACAGGCATTTTACATTTTTGAGGCTGGGGATTAACTTGGCAAGGTGACTTGCCTTACTAAATATTGCTAAATAAGTACAGTGCCGTTTAGACACAAAAACAATAGCATGAGAAGCTTTCATCGACCCCCCCGGATAGATTAAAAGGAATGGTCCTGAATACACACCACGTATTTTTATATAGCCTGAGCATATTACAGAACAAACCAATTATTTTATCCACTCAATCCACCCCATGACAATCTAAGCTCTAACTCACCACCCACAGCTATCAATGTATCTGTTGACTATGGGGGAAGCCCAGAGCCTGCAGTCATCAAACAACCACTGGCAAACCGCAGTTTGCCTGTAGATATTAAAGTGATAATAACTTTAGAGAATTTAAAAGTTTCTTGTCTTAAGACAGGAGTTGTGTTCTGTTTGAAAATCTACACCCAGTTTTTACACCTTTCACTGAATGCATTAATAGGAGATGGGTAGTTCTGCTATTGGGTGGCATTAAAGGTCATAGATACTTTTAAACATGAAGTAATCAACTCCCCAAACCATTTCCACAATACTAATGTTACTCCCCTGCAGTTCTGAGTCAGATATCTTACCATTAAGTTCTCCTTTCTCGGCCACCTCCTTATGGCTATATGAGCTTTCGCCGCTGTAAAGAAACCGTCTCGTGCAGCCATTTTGTTATTGGCCGTTATGTCACCTCCAGGGCCCTGACTGATGGTAGCACCAGGTGAGTGCAGCGAGGGACGACTTCAAGGAAGATATCTAGACTCAGGAGTAGAGATGTCCGAACTTCGCAAAAATCCGGTTCGCTCGAGGATCCGCGAATTTCGAAAAAATAAAAATATCCTCAAAATTATGAGATTTCTCGTATTCCCGAAATACGAGAAAACTATAATTTCAAAATTTTCGAAATACGAGAAATCCGCGGTACGGAAGTTCGGAAGGCAGAAAATCCGGAAAAACCCCCGCCGTTCGCATAACGGGATAAATCCGCGGCGGATCCGGCCATCCCTACTCAGGAGCAATGTAGACAAAGTTAAATACTGCAAAAAGTGGGTTTGGTTTGCTTTTTACAGTATGTGTAAACTAGAAGGGGAAAGTTTAAGTATAAACTTTGAATTTGGCTTGAAGGGCTGCATTTTGGAGGGAATTGTGTGTTTGTGCTGCAGATTTAAAACTCAATAATGTCAATGAGATGACATTGTTGTTTTTTACTTACCCTTAATTATGTCACATGCATAAAGTGGTCAGTTGTGTGTGTGTGTATTCATATTAGGTGGGGAATAAAATACTAAACTTTTTTTGATATTGATTGGTCAAAATGAGTTTTTTTGACTTTAGTTACCCTTTAGTATGGCTGCAACAGTAATGAGGGGTAGGTCAGTAGCTGTGTATACCTGTATTGTTGGGGTAAAAAAAACAAAGTTTTTTGATTATTGATCAAAATTAGCTTTTTTATTTTAGTTACCCTTTAAAGTATGGCTTTCACAGTAATGGATAAGTAGATCAGTAGGTGTGTGTACCTGGGTCTGTTGAGGGGGTATGTCTTTTTTGTGTTTATAACCATAAAACTATCTTTTATTGAGGAAAATCTAAATTTGTTTTTTTTAACTTTAGTTACCCTTTAAGTATGGCTGCCACAGTAATGGATAAGTAGATTAATAGTGTGTGTTGTACCTGGGTCTGGTTGAGGGGGTATGTTTTTTTGTGTTTTATACCATAAAACTATCTTTTTATTGAGGATAAATCTAAATTTTGTTTTTTACTTTCGTTACCCTTTAAGTATGGCTGCCAAAGTAATGGATAAGTAGATTAATAGGTGTGTGTTACCTGGGTCTGGTTGAGGGGTATGTCTTTTTTGGTTTATAACCATAAAACTACTTTTATTGAGGATAAATCTAAATTTGTTTTTTTTACTTAGTTACCCTTTAAGTATGGCTGCCACAGTAATGGATAAGTAGATTATAAGTGTGTGTACCTGGGTCTGGTTGAGGGGGTAGTCTTTTTTGTGTTTATAACCATAAAACTATCTTTTATTGAGGTAAATCTAAAGTAGTTTTTTGACTTTAGTACCCTTTAAATGTGGTTTCCATGGGAATGGAAAGGTAGGTCAGTAGGTGGGTGTACTTGGCTCTGTGTAAGGGGTATCACCATTTGTATTATGACATGAAAAAAACTGTTTTGAAATATCCCCTTTTGGGATGTTACCATTATAGTCTATGGGAAAAAATGTCCGGAATTCACCGATAACGCGTAACGCTTCCCGGATTCCTTAGCATAAGATAGACACTACTCCTATATGCCCCGCACCAAATTTCATGTCTCTAGCCTCAAAAACTGTGGAAGGAGATACGCCAAAAAAAGCCGAACGAAAGAAGAAAACAAAGAAGAAGAAGAAGAAATAGAAAGAACAGGAATTTGGTTTTATCAAGCCAAATAATTACTTTGTAGGGAGTGTAACATGCTCTTAAAGGAGAACTAACCCAATTTTGTATACCCAAATCTGAAAACAACCCCCCCTATTCAAAACAACGATAACTATAATGCCACTTTAGTCAAACTCTCTTAAAGTAAATCAAAAGCCTGTTAAAAAACTGGATGAGAGTACATGTATAGATGTGCAGTGTCAGACCACACCTCCTGACCTCAGTCACATGCTTCCTTGCTTTATCTGTCCGTAAAAGGATTGGCTAGAGAGATTATTAATGGGTGTGACAACTGTAACAAGTTGTTGCCATAGCAAAGGACTGAGCATGTGCAGAACATAATGGTCGTTGACCAAACTGTCTGATACTAGAATGCTGAGAAATAAAGCACATAAACCATATGTTTTTAGGTAGATTTCCCAGCGCCTGTATCAAATGAAGTGTAAGACACGGAGTAGGTACTGGTTTTATATCAAGATGTCCTGACTCTTCTGGTTCAGTTTTGGTTCTATGGCTTAGTTGTCCTTAAGACCAAAAAAAAGATTTTACCTTCAATTGCAATATAAAATCGCCATAGCATCTGTGAAAGGGCTGGGTGGGGGATTCTCTCTGTAAAAAGCCCCAGTTATGTTTATAATAAATAATAATATCTGTTTACAAACGTACAGCTTTAAAGGTGTGTAAGATTTCTTACTGGAATCCTTTATTCTCCAACACTGCATATCAGTAAAAACATTCTCTACAGCGTTACACTTTTTAAAAGTTATTTCTCTTTGAAAGTGAAATATGTGAAATACCTACAAAACTGCCTGATTCCCCGAGAGACCCTATTAAATCAAGGTAAATTGTACCAACGAGCTCAAAGCCGCCCTGTCTGTCCTAATTTCACTGATTTATCTAGCTGTGGCTTTGTGTAATAGTTGTTGTATTGACCTCTTACAAGTAACTCTGATAAAAAAATGCACTTGTCACATCCACCTTTATTAGCATCTCCCACACAAAATGGCTTATATAGCTTGTACCAGAACAGGCGTTTTCTCTTACCCAGGGTGTAGTATATACTGTATACATAATATATATATATTCAATATGGGCTGATTTTCATCTTCAGACTGGGAGGGGTCTGAAATCAAATCACAGTGAGGCTAATAATAGAGTCAGAAATCGTGGCTATCATTTCACTATCCTATAGAAAAGCTTTATTATTTGCACAGAATATAGAGCAAAGATGTTTGTGGATATCATATATACACAAGTACATAAAGGCTGGTTCACACGGTAAGATATTTTCAGGCGACCTACCTGTAGTTGCTGTGTATCGGTTGGGTATTGGTTGAATGCAATAATAGGTGCAAACATTTGCCCGTGCTATTAATCTATGGCAAAACAATCGCTGTTACCTAACTGCAAATTAATAGGATACTTATATCCTTTATGCACAATGAACAATTAAACCATGTGAACAAAAGAAGAGAAACATTCTGCTATTTAAGGGCCAAGCTCTCACTAGTGAGCAGTGCATGTTTAATGTCGGAGGACACATAAATCACAATTTCTTTGCATATTGCACAAACGTTGCGCGGGATCGCGAGTAAGACGGTAACGCACATAAACTTTTCCCTGCACATTGCCCTCTGGTAGTGTGGCCTTAACCTAACATACATTTTAAATAAAGTTTCCCATTTAGCAATGTATAGAAAGTAGGACATATTTATAACACTGTGGTATTTTGGCAGTAGGAGCAAGCTTGCGGTTAAAATACATTTTGGTTCTATGTTGCATTAGAATGTACTGAATTTGAAATGGAAGGTGTGGCAGAATCTTATATTCATCCGTAAAGTGAAGTAATTAAAAAGTGTTTAAAACAAAAAAAGCTAGAATATTCAATACACAGGATATATACAAAATATGTTTAAACGTGTTTGTAAAATGAATAGAAATTCCATTGGTTTACTATCCTAAAATTACATTTAGTAATAAAAGGAAACATATCCATCTATTCAATAAATAAAGATACATTTAAATAAAAACAAAAAAGATTTAACAGTATTGAGAAATATACAGAAAATATTATTAAATAAATATAAATAGAAATGCAATAGACATATTATAATAGGCAAAATAACAACTTTAGAACATAAATACATAACAAAAATAATTATAATACAATAAGTATAATATTAATATTAAAAATGGATTATTCATAAACAAATAAATCATTTCAAAAATAAAAAATAGCAGAAAAAGTTTGGAAAAAAGAATATTCTATATAATAACATATATAGAAAAATAAAACACGAAATATATATATATAAATAAAAAATGAAAATGTGTTTAAAATAGAATATAAAAAAAAATCATTATAACATAATGATACATATATAGATCAAAAATAATAAATAAAATAACAAAAAAGGAAATAAGAAAAAAGACCAATATAGAATGAAGAAATACTGAAAAAATTAGATTATAAAAGAAAAAAAAAAGAATATAAATATAGACTAGAAAGGAAACCAGGCTCACTACTTTCAACAGAGAGCACATTAAAGATGAAACAGTACTCAAAACCCATAGCGAGAATAAGAAATGTGCGCTTCTGTTCCATAAGGAGGCAATCTGGTGCTATCAAGAGACTATGGCCACACTAGTGCGCTTTTAAGCGCTATATACTATCATGCTTATAAAAAGCACCACTAGTTTGGCCCAATTGTGGTAGCCACACTAGTGCGCATGCGCCCTGCGCATGTGATCCATTAATCGGGCAGCTGTGATCTGCATTTTTTTCCCTTCGCTAGTGGTAGCTGGTAGCTTTAGTAGCAGCTTTTGGCATTGACTGAACTTAACAGGAGAACTAGGAAGAAGGAACGAGACATGAGGAGGGATTAGTCTTTGTAAGTTAGTGTGGGTGATAAGGTTGTATTGCAAGACTGAGGTTTAGGGGGGTCGTATATATTGAATAGATATATTTATTTTAGGGAGGATGGCCCGTTAACCCTTTCATTGCCAGGGGAGATTTCATTTTTTTTTGCGTTAACTGCCAGAAGAATTTCAGGATTTTGTCCTTAATCGCTTTAGACTAATTTACAGTAGGAAACCTTGCAGTAAATCAGGAATATTATACATTGTTTTTCAGCCAAAGGCTACTTTAACATGGTAACAGAATTTTGTAACTTTTCTGGAAATTTTACTGGAATTATGGGTATAAAATATGTAAAAAAAATGAAAAATTGCAAATTTTCATGGATTTTCCCATTTTTACTTATAGTTATCTAAGGTTACGCACAAAATCTTACTGTTCTAAAAGGTCAGATACTCCCGAGTACAACGATACCAGATATATTGTAGGTACCCGACTTTTCCTGTACAGGAGGACCCCCCCCAAACTAAAACTGCAACTCCTAGAATATTACAACAATTAAAATGTATAACCACTACTGACAGTTAACATAGAATATCTACCAAATTATCTAAACTATCCCACAGTGAGAATTTTTAGAAACTACCACACCCGCCAGGATTTTACAGAGTGAGGTTAGTTCGATCAAACATGCAGTAACCCGGACGCAGCTCTTCGTCAAATTGTAAGTTACTTTCTACCATTTTCCTTTTTTTCCTCAACTGTAAATCAGAGACAAAATCAAATGCGAATTTCAGTAAAAAAACTGTGGAGGAAAGTTCAACGCATCTCAAATATGAAAGCCTAACCCTCCCGAATAATAAAAACGGGTATGCCACATCATGGGTGTACCCAGAAGAAATGGCTACCAAATAACCAGAGCGTGGACCAGTGCCAATGTCAGTAGCAGCAAAAAAAAAATTAGCCAGTTTTGTATTTGAACAGTCTGCAGTTTTTCCACAAAAACACCCCCCCCCCCAACTCAAAAATACCCCCTATCACAACTATATATTCCTGAAATCTACCACCTTCAGATATGTAACGCTGTAGTTCGTTCATTCATATCATCAATGGTGTGGGGCAGTTCTTCGTAAATTTGCACTTTTTACCAGATTTTCAAAAAAAATTAACATCAAACACGTTCAAAAAAGGTCGAAATCATGCCAAAACCCCATGGAATGTAAAAAAAAGTTACTAAATATCAATCTCCCAATGTCCTGAATCAAACGGTATGCCATATGTGTGGTAACACACGCAGACGTGGAAGCGAAAAGCCACAAAGTGAGACAGCACGATGGCTCAGAAACGGCGAAAATATTTAGCCAACTCCGATTTTGACACGCTGCAGTTTTTCCACAAAACACCCCGTAATTAGAATAACCCCCCACAAACTATATATTCCTGAAATCTACAACACCTTCAGCTATGTAACGCTGGGTTGTAGTTGTTCATTCATACCATCAATGGTGTGGGCGCAGTTCTTTGTAGAAGTTCGCATTTGTCTGAAAAAAAGAACATAAAACACTTCAAAGGTAAAAATCATGCCAAAAACCTCATGGAATCTAAAAAAAGTTTATAAATATCAATACCCAAATGTCCTGAATCAAACGGTAGTGCCATATGTGTGGTTACACACGCGGACGTGGGAAGCGAAAAGGCCACAAAGTGAGACAATGCACGATGGCCACAAAACAGCGAAAATATTTAGCCAACTCCAAAATTTGGCAGTCGCGCAGTTTTTCCACAAAACACCCCCGTAACTTAGAAATAACCCCCCAAAAATATATATTCCTGAGAATCTACACACCTTCAGCTATGTAGCCTGTAGTTTGTTCATTCATACCATCAATGGTGTGGGCGCGTTCTTCGTAGACGTTCGCACTTTTCTGAAAAAATGAACAAAAAACAACTTCAAAGGTAGAAATCATGCCAAAACCTCATGGAATCTAAAAAAAGTTACTAAATATTCAATTCCCAATGTCTGAATCAAACGGTAGCCTATGTTGGTTACACATGTGGACGTGGAAGCGAAAAGCCACAAAGTGAGACAATGCACGAGGCTCAGAAACAGCGAAAATATTTAGCAACTACGAATTTGGAACAGTCTGCAGTTTTTTCCACAAAACCACCCCCGAAAACTCAGAAATAACCCCCACAAACTATATATTCCTGAACATTATATAACACTCAAGCTATGTAGCACTGTAGTCGTTCATTCATAACCATCAATGGTGGGGCGCAGGAGTTCTTAGTAGAAGTCGCACTTTCTGAAAAAAATGAACAAAAAAACTTCAAAGGTTGAAAAAAAATCATGCCAAAACCCAATGACGGAATTGTCTAAAAAAAAGTTACTAACATATCAATCTCCCAAAGTCCTGACAAACGGTTATGCATATGTGTGGCCTTACACCATGCGCGTGGAAGCGAAAAAAAAGCCACGATGTGAGACAATGCATGAGGTGAGAAACAGCGAAATATTTTAGCCAACTCCGAATTTGGAACAGGTCTGCAGTTTTTCCAAAAAACACCCTGATAAATTCAGAAAAATACCCACCCCCCACCAACCCCCCACCTATATTCCTGAAATCCACACCCCCCCACACCTTCAGCTATGCCCTAGCCTGTAGTTCGTTCATTCATACCATCAATGGTGTGGGCGCAGTTCTTCATAGAATTTCGCATTTCTACACAATTTTCTGGAAAAATAGAGAAAAATACATTTCAAAGTTACAAAATCACACCAAAACCCCATGTAATGTAAAAAAAAACTTACCAAATATCAATCTCCTAAATGTCCTGAATCAAATGGTATGCCATATGTGTGGTTACACACACGGACGTGGAAGCGACTAGTCAAAATGTAAAACAATGCGCAGTGAGCCAATAACAGCATTTTCCCAGATTTTTCAAACTGAACACCCCTCTAACTTGGAAATACCCCCACAAAACTATATATTCTCAGAATCTACATACCTTCAGCTATGTAACGCTGTAGTTTGTTCATTCATACCATGAATGGTGTGGGCGCAGTTCTTCGTAGAAATTCGCATTTGTCTGAAAAAATGAACAAAAACAACTTCAAAAGGTAGAAATCATGCCAAAACCCCATGGAATGTAAAAAAAAGCTACTAAATATCAATCTCCCAAATGTCCTGAATCAAACGGTATGCCATATGTGTGGTTACACACGTGGACGTGGAAGCCAAAAGACACAAAGTGAAACAATGCACAATGGCTCAGAAACAGCAAAAATATTCAGTCAAATCTGAATTTGAACAGTCTGCAATTTTTCCCCACAAAACAACCCCCACAAACCATATATTTCTCGAATCCACACACCTTTATCTACGAAATTCTGTAGTTTGTTCATTCGTACCATCAATGGTGTGGGCGCAGTTCTTCGTAGAAGTTCACAGTTTTAGCAGATTTTCTAAAAAATTTGAAAAAAAACACTCTCAAAGGTAGAAATCATGCCAAAATCCCAAGTAATGTAAAAAAAATTTACCAAATATCAATCTCCCAAATGTCCTGAATCAAACGGTATGCCCTATGTATGGTTCCACACGCAGACGTGGAATCAACTAGCCACAAAGTGAGCCAATGAACAGTGGCCCAATTACAGCAACTTTTCAGATTTGTCAGACTAAACACCCCTCTATATTAGAAATACCCCCCAAAACTATATATTCTTGGACTCTACACACCTTCAGCTACACAATGGTGTGATTCTTTTATGCATACCACCAATGGTGTGGGTGCAGTTTTGTGTACAATTTCGCTTTCTTACCAGATTTTCAGGAAAAATTTATAAAAATACAATTCAAAGTTAAAAATCATGGCAAATTTCCATGTCATGTAAAAAAAACTTGTCAATTATCAATCTTCCAAATGCCCTGAATCAAACGGTATGCCATATGCGTGGATGCACACAGGGGCGTGGCCACCAACTAGCTCAAATGGGACGCATGCACCAGTGTAATTACAAGAAAAATATCAAAGTGCTCTGTAATTTCAAACAGCCCCAAAACTTTGAAATGCCCCCCACAAATAAAACCCCCAACTAAATATCAATCTCCCACATGTTCTGAGTCAAACGGTATGCCATATGCGTGGATGTACACAGAGATGTGGCCACCAACTAGCTCAAATGGGACGCATGCACAAATGCAATTACAAGAAAAATTCAACGTTCTCTGTAATTTGCACAGACTACCCTTTTTCTAAGGAAACAGTCCCAAAACATGGAAATTCCCCCCACAAACTATATGTTTTTGGAATCTACACACCTTCAGCTACGTTACAGTGCCATGCTTTCATGCATACATGAAGAATTCCAGACCCAGCGATCAAAAGAACTCCGTGTTTTGATGAGGTTTTGTGAAAAATAAAATGAGATGATTCAAGGATTGAAATCCTACCTAAACCCACTTGACAAGCAAAAAAACTCACTAAATAGCAATCGTCCACATGTCCTGAATCAAACAGTATGCCATATGCATGGATGCACACAGAGACGTGGCCACCAACTAGCTCAAATGGGACGCATGCACAAATGCAATTACAAGAAAAAATCAAAGTGCTCTGTAATTTGAACAGCCTACCCTTTTTCTAAGGAAACAGTCCCGAAACATGGAAATTCACCCCACAAACTATATATTTTTGGAATCTACACATCTCAGCTACGTTTACGGTGCCATGCTTCATACATGCATGAAGAATTCCAGACCCAGCGCTCAAAAAACTCTGTGTTTTTACGAGATTTTGTGAAAAATAAAATAAGATGATTCAAGGGTTGAAATTCTACCTAAACCCACTTGACAGCAAAAACCCCACTAAATAGCAATCTCCCACAGTCCTGAATCAAACGGTGTGCCATTTGCGTGGGGCAAACAGAGACGAGGCCACCAACTAGCTCAAATGGGACGCATTTAGAAGTTGCAGTTACAAGAAAAAATTTTAAAAAACGCCAAACAACCACCCACCCCCCCCCACACACACTCTCCCCCTTTTATGGTATTTTAGTGAAATCGGTTAGTATGAGAGTCACACACGTTTTTGCACACTTACTGATCCTAAAAACTCAAACGGTCTTTATTTGGTACCTCTGCAAAATTTCCTTCTAAAAAATAGGCTTAGTTTCCCTTGAAATCGTACAAATAAGTATCCGCGTTTACTTTACCGATACACTGGGAACATTGGGAGCTTGGAAAGACAAAGTTTTTTTTCTAATTTATAGTTTTAGGGTAAAAAAAAAGGGTGTGTGTATCACTTTAAGAATTTTTTTGTGTATTTCCCCTTTTTTTTCCCCGATCTTCCAAATATATCATCAGAACATCTTAGGAATGATACCGAACTTGGAATACGGGCATAAATGCCCGTTTTCCAATTCAAATCGATCGGAAAAATCACTACTTCCCGGAATATCATTTCCAGGAAGTGATTTTTCATTCATTGGCAAAGTCATAATTTGGTGATCAGAAGTGATCACCAAATTTTGATCTCTTCCCCATTTTTTTTTCTAAGTCTTCGCTAGTAGCAAAGACTTAGAAAAATCCTATTTGTGAATGGAACTTTGAGTTCTATTCACAAATGTATAGTAAAGCTGGCAGCTTGACAGCTTTTACTATACTTAGGGACTGCAGCATGATCTAAATGATCTAGCTGCAGTACCTCACTAGACCACTAGGGGCATCAGAGCACTTGTAAGGGAAACCCCCAGTGAAGGGGAAGCCCTGTGACATCACTGGGGTCTCCCTTATCGGGAATACCATTGAATCAGCGAGGAACCGGCAATGGAGGAGGGGGACCTACTTTAGGGCTGCAAACTCCTGATCCCCCCATCGAATTTTTATGAAATCAAGGGGGGATCGAGGGGGCTAGGGGGGGGCACTTGAATGCTGCCCCCGATTGCCCCTAGACTAAAAACTTTTTTGCTTGCACTATAGCAAGCAGGCCACAGTGCCTGCTGCTATAGCTCAGTAGTATCTGCGATCGCACCGATCGCAGACTACTACTTACACTGGACCACCATGGAAATGTGGGGAACACTAAGGGAAGCCCCGGACGTCCAGTGACTTCACGGGGCTTCCCTTTCCGCTGCGCCTCTGCACTTCCTGGCCGCACGAGTTCTGGAAAGGATTCCCTTTCCGAACAGCATTTGGGGGATTGATATCTTCCGATCCCCCCCTCGGATTTGGACACAACCGAGGGGGGATCGAGGGGTGCTAGGGGGGCAGTTGAATGCTGCCCCCCGATCGCCCCTAGCGGGGGGCAATTTTTTTTTATTAAAGGGAAAGCCACAGATCGTATATTCACGATCTGTGGCAGTTTGGTCATTCACTGCACAGATCGTGAATATACGATCTGTGGCAGGGAAAGGGTTAATATAACCAAACAGAAACTAATAAAATGTAAAGAATTCATTTTGTATTATAAATGGTAGGTAACCTGCACAGGGATATGGTCTGAAAACCAAAACGCCACAGTGCATAGTATTTTTTATTTTGTTTTGAAAATAAAATCTTACAAATGGTGAAAAGGTTTGCCTAAGCTATTAAAAGAATAGTGACCGCACCCAGCCAATCAGTGAAAAGGGTCCTTAACCTATTAATGTAATCTACCTTTTAAAATGTCCCTGTGGCCTATGTTACATTGGACAGACAAGTAGACAGTTTAAAATCAGGTTGAGTGAACATAAGAACACCATTAGAAATTACAAACCTCACAATGAAGTACAAAAGAGAACTAAAGTAACAGAACCCTACAAAAGAGAAACACTGTTGGCAAAAAAAATTTTGAGAGCAAGCACAATATTTCACAACTAAGGTAGCAAATTCTTGAAAAGGTACAGAAAAAAGAGGGGGAAAACATAACCAAAACTTTGTTAATGAGGGAATGCCACTGGATATGGAAACTAGATACATTATCCCCCAGAGGTCTTAACGAACAATGGAATATGAATTGCTTCTTATAAGATTTGTATAAATGTGTTATTGATATACCTCCTTTTTACTTTCCTCTACAGATAACTGGCTGGGAAATGACACTGAACTGAATATTGGTATGGCTAGAACCCAGCTGGTATGTCTTAGTTTAACTATAAAGAATTTCATAGTATAGTCTAAGCTTTTTCTTATTTTTATGCTTTTTTACCCTTCCCCACATGGATACACCTGTCTTATGAACTTTTACACTGGATCTTCTACACTTCCTTTGGATCCTTTACCTGACATTGGACTCGTTGAACTAGTCCCAGAAATGGATTACCGGTATATTGGACTTTGCACATCCACCCAAATGTGCCCACAGGTGGTGGGGTCACTTGAATCTCATTGGATTCCCCGTATTTCACAGGCGGAGCCTGGAATGGGGGTGTGTTTTTTTATAAATTGTGTTTTGTGTAATTTTGTTTGTTACACTTTCAATTAATGGGTTAAGGACCCTTTTCACTGATTGGCTGGGTGCGGTCACTATTCTTTTAATTTACTTCACTAATGACGTTCAGGTGACCAGCACCACCAGGAAATCAACCAGTGGCACATGCTAGTGCCTAGGGTGTGCAGCTTCTTTTCTATATATTGCCTGAGCTATTAGGCTGAATGCACTGTAACGGACTCCTGCACACTAGCGTGTGCTTTTGAAAATACGATTGGATCACGCTTAAAAGCACCTCATTGCTCAGTGTGGCCTAGCCCTTAAACTGAAGCAACCAATCATAAGTTATCTATTTACAGAAACCCAGTAAAAAGCTAATATCTTATTGGCTGCTGCAAATTAGTAGCATGGGAAAACTTTTGCACTTCTTATTGCAATAGCCCGATTCCAGGACCACTTTTTTGTTTTTACACAAGGAAGTAAAAAAACCAAACCCGCTTCAAAGAATAACCTTTATAGTACACACAAAATATACAGTATTACCATTACTTTAAGGTAATGATGTTTTTAGTCATTTATACCTGCAAATTACACATTATTCCTAGTGTCACAAAAAGAACTGATAAATTAACCTAGCCCATGCTCCCTAAGGCTAGGTACACACAGTAACGATTTTCTGAAAGAGAACAGACAGGATCTGCAAGATCCTGTCTGCCATCTTTCAAAGATCTGCCACACACCAGTCCCAGCGTTCTCCCTATAGGGAGAACGCTCGGGACTGGTGTTTCCATCGGCCGCCTAGACTCCCTATAGGAGTCTAGCGCGGCCATGGAAATTTTCGGCCTTTCCGAACGAGCGTACGCCGACCCGATCGTTCGAGGCGCGCGCTCGTTCGGGAAACGAACGTACACACAGTAACGATAAAGCCCCGTACCGTCGGATCCGACGGTATCGGCTTTATCGTTACTGTGTGTACCCAGCTTTACAAAGTGCTAATTACAAATCTGTACATCAGGTCTGCAGATTATTAACTCCTTTCCTTTACTCTATACTTTTATCATCATGTGATTTGTGTTTTTATTTCAAGCAGACCTAGATATATTGGCAAAATGGGCAGCAGAGATTCAATGTTGATAAATGCAAGGTGATTCCTTTTGCCACCGACACCATAAATGGCTCTGTGCTAAGTGAATTTTTTGTTGGATCAGACAAAATTTACTGCCCTGTCTGATCAAACATTCATCACACATTTGTCCATACCAGACAAACATTTCCTTCAATATTTCAGTCAGTTGAGACGTTAAGTTGGGACAAAATAGCTGACCACGTGTGTACACAGCCTTAGTTGTATAACCAATGCTAGAGAGCAACAGCTAGAACTTGCAAGATATAAGGGACAATTTACCCAGAGTCGCTCGGCAAATATATGGCATTAAGGTCACGCTAACTGGTTCGCTACCAAACGCTCGCAATTCAATATCACGTTTGTGCTAGTTTTAGGGCTCGTTTTTAATGCCAGCTAATAGCGGTTGATAAAACCCCGCAGTGAGTAAATCCCTTTTTAGGATTTACCCACATTCGCAAACACGATATTGAATCGCGATCTGGACATTTACCCAGATCGATAGCGGCTTTGGGTAAATGAGCCTGATCGTCTTGTGTAAAGAGGGGTATAGATTCAATGTAGATAAATTTTATTCTCCCTCTTTAAAAGCACTGTTAAGGCCTCATTTGTAATATACAGTGCAGGTCAGGAATCCTGTGTACAAAAAGGACATCTGAGAATTGGATAATATTCGGGGGAGCAAAACAAAATTAATTTTTAATGGTAAGGAGGCAGCTAACGCCGAGGGGAACATCACACTGCAATGTTGTGGTGCATTGTTCTCCTGCCTTATCGCACAGTGGTGTCCTTAGATTTTAATGGCACTGCTATGCGGCCGTTGGGTGGGAACAGATGTTGCTTGATATAAATATCTGCTCGTATTTTAAAAAAGCCTTTAAAATCATTGGTGTGCGGCTTTAATATAGACAGACAGGCTTTACTGATATGTGTGCTACTGAATGACTACTTGTCTGTACTTCCCACCGTGATGCAAATAAAAAGACTTTATCTTATCAGCAAAATCAATGCTGCTTGATGAAAGACCAACCGAATAATTGAACACAAGAGTATATTTTTGAGCAATTAGCCATGAAGACCTATTACTTTTAATGATATTGGAGGAACTAGCCATATCCTCTAATACATATTACACTGCAATTCCGTCTTAGCCATTTGTATGTGTTAAAGACACAATATCCATGGATAAGTAGCGATCACGTTTTGCTATCCAACAGCACTTAAGAATCGCATGGCAGTGCAATGAAATGTGTCAGGCCGCGCTGTTTGCCCTGTGCTCAATACGTTTTTGCAAGCTTTCACCATTTTTTTGTGCAGGTCACATATGCTCGGATAACATAATATTGGGGGGAAAAGCACAGCAAAAGCACTGTAATGTAAATGCAATCGAACTTACCTACTTGAGGTATAAACCCTAGTGGGTAATTAATTAATTGATAATAATATTAATAATAATTAATAAAAAGAGGTGCAGGTCTAGTTACATTTAACATGTGCAATAGTTGAGAAAGCTCTGATATGACTGGTGTACAGAGCCAAACATGTCCTGCCATTAGCTCAACCCTGAAAAGATAGCACTATATATTTAGCTTATTATACGGGATGGAATACACTGATTGCAAACTGCTAAATTAATTCAGAGATTTCCCTACAGTGTACAGCACAAATTACACTTTACATATTATACAGCACATATTATTCTGTACATATTATACAGCACATAATATACTGTACAGATTATACTGCCCATGCTATACCACACAGCATGCATTATACTGCACATACTATACAGCACACATTATACTGCACATATTACACTACATATTATACAACACATATTATGCTGCATATATTATACTGCACATAGCATATATTATACAAGGGATAATGCGCCCCTTACAGTGTAATATAAGGATATTACGCAACAGAGGAGTTCCCTGACCATATAGACGCACAAGGCCGTAGGCCGAGTGCTTTTATACAGGACAGGGAACTCCGAGGTGGCGTAATGTCCTTATATTATAATGTGAAGGGGCGCATTATTTCTTATAATACATAAGTATCTGATTCCTTCACCCCATTCGCATTTTAAATTCTAGCCTTGTCCCTATTTCCACCTTAAATCCCCAAGCTACCTTCTGTAACTTAAACCCAGTAGAAATGAACATCCCAGCCCAGCATCTATGCGGTTAAACAAATCTTTGTGGAGGAGGAGAGAGACATTGGTTATGAAGTGACAGGAAGCAGCTCCAGCAGGTTCTGTTAATGAAGTTAAACGCTGCAAAAAATTCTGAGTCATTGTCCAGGCATGAACACTGGAATGGGCGGAGTAGTGGGATATAAGAAATATAAGAAATGAGTCACTTAGTGACATAGCTGAGTGATTTTTATAAGGATATATACCACTGCAGCTCCCATTATAAAATATCACACTTATGTATTATATTGCACATATTATACAGCACATATTATTCTGTACATGTTATACTGCACATACTATACAGCACATAATATACTGTACATATTATACTGCACATACTATACAGCACATAATATACTGTACATATTACACTGCATATATTATACTGTACGTATTATACTGCACATACCACACAGCATGTATCGTACTCTACATATTATACAGCACATATTATACTGCACATACTATACAGCATATATTATACTGTACATATTATATTGCACTTATTATACTGCACATACTGTACTATACAGCACACAATATACTGTTCATATTACACTGCACATATATACTATACATATTATACTGCCCATGCTATACCGCACATACCACACAGCATGTATTATACTGTACATATTATATTGCACATACTATACAGCACATATTATACTGTATATATTACACTGCACATATTATACTGCAAATAATATATGGCACATACCTTACCACATATATTTAGCTTATTATACGGGATAGCAAACTGCTAAATTAATTTAGAGATTTCCCTACAGTGTACAGCACAAATGATAGTGCACATATTGTTCTGTACATATTACACTGCACATACTATACAGCACATATTATGCTGCATATATTATGCTGCACTTACTATACAACATATATTGCACTGTACATATTATACTGCATAATATCAAAAATAAGATGCATGCTTGATAAAGGAGCACATTGTCTCCGAAATAAATGTAATGTACTAAATAAAGAACATGTTTGCAGTATAAGTCTGCTGAAAGGCTCTCACGCTATTTTATTTTTGATATTATGGACTTTGCCAAGAAGGAAGGGTTGAGTGTGATCTGAGCCTTGATTGGCTTACAAACTGGGAGGAGGTGACTATAATCTGTTATATTACATATTATACTGCACGTGTTATACAGCACATATTATGCTGTACATATTATACTGCACATACTATGCAGCATATATTTTACTGTTCATATTATACAGCACATACTTTTCTGTACATATACTGCACATACTATACAGCACATGATATACTGTACATTTTAAACTGCACATATTATACTGTACATATACTGCACATATTATACAGCACATATTATTCTGTACATATTATACTGCATATACTATACAGCCCACATACTGTACATATTATACTGCACATATTACACTACATATTATACAACACATATTATGCTGCATATATTATACTGCACATACTATACATCATATATTATACGGTACATATTATATTGCACATATTATTCTGTACATATTATACTGCACATACTATACAGCACACATTATACTGTACATATTATACTGCGCATATTGCACTACATATTATACAACACATAATATGCTGCATATATTATACTGCACATACTATACAGCATATATATTATACTGTACATATTATATTGCACATATACAGCACATTATTCTGTATATATTATACTGCACATACTATACAGCACATAATATACTGTACATATTCTACTGCACATACTATACAGCACATAATATACTGTACATATTATACAGCACATATTATACTGTACATATTATACTGCATATACTATACAGCACATAATAAACTGTACATATTACACTGCACATATTTTACTGTACATATTATACTGCCCGTGCTATACCGCACATACCACACAGCATGTATTATACCATACATATTATACTGCAAATACTATACAGCACATACTGTACCACATATATTCAGCTTATTATATGGGATAGCATGATGTGAAATGGAATACACAGATCACAAACTGCTTAATTAATTTATAGATTTCCCTACAGTATTAAGCACAAATTATACTGTACATATTATACAGCACGTACTATACAACATTATACTGTACATATTATACTGCACATATTATACAGCACGTACTATACAACATATTATACTGTACATATTATACTGCACGTACTATACAACATATACAGCACGTACTATACAACATATTATACTGTACATATTATACAGCACATACTATACAACATATTATACTGCACATATAATACAACATATTATACTGTACATCTTATACTGCACGTACTATACAACATATACAGCACGTACTATACAACATATTATACTGTACATATTATACTGCACATATTATACAGCACATACTATACAACATATTATACTGTACATCTTATACTGCACATATTATACAGCACATACTATACAACATAATATACTGTACATATTATACTGCACGTACATATACAACATATACAACATATTATACTGTACATATTATACTGCACATATTATACAACATATTATACTGTACATCTTATACTGCACATACTATACAACATAATATACTGTACATATTATACTGCACGTCTTATACAGCACATACTATACAACACATTATACTGTACATATTATACTGCACATGTTATACAGCACATTACACTGCACATACATTACAGCACATTACGCTTTGCATGTAATTGTAAAGCTCTACGTATTATTCTGCGTACATTATACTGTACTTATATAATAAAGTATTAAATGTAATATAAGTAACGGAACAAATAAATCCCTATTGTTCCCCTCCCACTAACCACACTGGGCATGACGATCAACAATCCCTCAGCAGACTCCAAGGTTCTAAACTAATTGACCAATCAGTGTGCACCTTCCAAGAGCCAATCGGACTGCCCTTAGCTCTGCTTCCTCCTCCCCTCTGTTCACTGTTGGGTTCACTGTCTTGCTGTCCCGTGTTCCAAGCAAATCGGTAAGTGTAGAGATCACATGGTTTATTTTTATGGCTCCTGAAACTTACAGGAAATAGTAGGGAAGTCAGTAGATATTGGGAAGTACAGTAGGTAGTAAGAAATACAGGTAGGGAAGTACAGTAGATAGTAAGAAATACAGGTAGGGAAGTCAGTAGATATTGGGAAGTACAGTAGATAGTAAGAAATACAGGTAGGGAAGTACAGTAGATAGTGGGAAGTACAGTAGATAGTAAGAAATACAGGTAGGGAAGTCAGTAGATAGTGGGAAGTACAGTAGATAGTAAGAAATACAGGTAGGGAAGTACAGTAGATAGTGGGAAGTACAGTAGATAGTAAGAAATACAGGTAGGGAAGTACAGTAGATAGTGGGAAGTACAGTAGATAGTGGGAAGTACAGTAGATAGTGGGAAGTACAGTAGATATAAGAAGTACAGTAGATATTGGGAAGTACAGTAGATAGTAGGAAAGTACTTCATGAGCCTGGTATGTGTGGGTGGATCCTTTATAATATGGGGGAAGGTCCTTTAAATGTAAGAGATTTCATTTTGTGGCTCCCCATGTGTTTGGCCCCTGACTTCTGGTGTCTGTGAGGAATATGGGAGATGTAGTTTAGAAATTGTAAATAGCTGTTTGGAGGTGTAAGCCTAGTGTAACAAACATGGTTGAACTGCAGGAATTCTGACAAGCTGATGTCCTAATTTTTAATCTAGTAATAGTGATTAATATCCACACGAGTATTTTTCAGATCCAGTAGATCTTAGCCTGTAATATAAAAGGGACTGCCACTTTAAGGTAGAAGTATGTTAATGAGACATTATGGAATGAATGTAGTTG
The DNA here is from genome assembly GCA_019447015.1 of Hymenochirus boettgeri. NCBI lineage: Eukaryota > Metazoa > Chordata > Amphibia > Anura > Pipidae > Hymenochirus > Hymenochirus boettgeri. The sequence goes on along the minus strand of CM033474.1, from coordinate 47,976,086 downwards.
GAATTTGCACTTGTTTACAGTGGAAGATGTACTGTCATCTCTTCTACTAATGAATTGTATTTAGTTTCATACATTGAGGGTTATTCAATAAAAGTTATTTTTGTTAAGAATGGTGCTAATTTTGCCTGACCAATCAGATGTTAGCTTTCAAATGTTAAATAATATCTAATTGGTTGGGGCAATATTAGCACCATTTTTAACTATAAGAACTTTTATTGAATCTCCCTGTTAATCCATTTATATCCCTGACCCAAAGAGCTTATAAAATAATAAGGAGATTCAATAAAAGTTTTCAGGGTTATTCACTAAAAGTTCTTATTGTTAAAAATGGGGCTAATTTTGCCCCAACCAATCAGATGATAGCTTTCAAATGTTAAATAAGATCTGATTGTTTAGGGCAAAATTAGCACCATTTTAAACGATAAGAACTTTTATTGAATAACCCTGTTTAAAAATACCTTATCAGTATAATATTGGGGTAAGCTAGAGGAAAGTACAGTTAAAGGATATCTCTACTCTAATTAACTGTTTATAAAGGGAAAGTACCTGGGGCAGGGAGGTTGGATTGATTATTACTAGCTCACAATATGGTTTGGTTAAAGAGCTACAGCACGTACAGTTTTCATTTGCCAGGTTAGTCCTGGACTATTCCTGTATTAAAGATAGTGCTGAAGCCAGGAAGAAGACTGGCAGAATCCGTTTTCTTTGGGCTGGTGCTCACAGAAACAAAATTGGGAGTTAGGAATTACCATTCATATATATATTATATAAACTGCTGGCCTATTCACTGTCCCTGCCAAAACACCTTCATCTCTGGGTGTAAAAAACTCCCGGAATGAAGTCCTCTGGCTCGGACCTAAAATCTTATTTGCCATCATAAAATTGTATTGCATCAATTGGCAGTGTAATATCCGTTATATATAAGGTAACCGTTTTATCACTTATTATTTTATATTTGTGAAATGTAAGTTTGGTATTGTGTGATAAAATAAATAATCTGGTAGATGCACAGTTAGAATTACTGGTAATTTGAATGAAATTGGACCCGTCTATTAGAGGGTTTTTTTCAAATCTACTCTAGGGTCTAATTAAATAGCGCTTGGATATATAATATATATATATATATATATATAATAGTATATTCTCTATACTCAGTAATTTGTGCCATATTTCTCAAATTTAAAACACAAAGAACAAAATTGCAATTTAAGAGATGAATTAGCGTGTCGATAAATAACATTTTGTCTTTTGCAATTTCCTTTAAAGGGTTCTGGAGCTGCATGCTGGGGAAATTAAAGGGCAACTAATAAAACTAAAAAATAACAGTCGAGAAATGTACTTGAGGCGTAGTGCTCATTGTATATATATTCTCGCATTTTAATGACAATCATATTTCTTAAATTGTCCCTGGGTCGTACCAACAATCCTGTCTGTACTTTTATTGGCTATGTGTTTTTAGAAAAACGACCACTTCAATGGCCGACGAACGTACTCCATTGGCATTGGGAACGGTTGGTACTGATCAAACATTTCTCTCAGGCTGTTTGCTCTCTGTACTGTAGTTTAGGGAGTCGGCAGTGATTGCCAAGTGTGTACTAGCCCCAAATAATCTTCCCAATACTCATTATAGGGAAATCAATCAGGACTATCTGTAGCCATATTTTTAGCAAATCCCAGACAAAATCTTATGCAGGCTCCTCAAATTAAAATCCTAATTTGCTTACAGGCATATGCAATAAAAGTTCTTATTGTAATGGTAAGTAACATCTGATATGTTGGGGCAAAATTAGCACCATTTTTAACGATAAGAACTTTTATTACATAGTCCTGTCAATACCTTAAGGCTGGAACACGTGGTTGCTTGGTCAAGTTAGGGACAGACCAGCAACAACGCTTGACCAAATGTACGATTGTTGGCCATGCAAATTGCACAGGTGTACTCTGTGCAGCTCATTATTTTATCATACATTATTAAATGATTTGACCCCTGAGAAAGGCACCAAGCAGAAGAGTCTGTCTAGAGCTGATGAGGAACAGAACAAGGTGCATAACACCTAGGGGTTGGGGTAGTTACACTACTTCCAGAGGATTAAAGTGAGAGTGTAGATCCTTTTCCTTCTGGTATAAGTAACAGTGAAATGAGGCTGGGGCAGCACAGAGGCTCAGTGTACTGATAGGGTTGCATGTTCAGTTGCACCTGAGGACTATTTTATTTAATTTTAATCTCCATAGTGCACTATACCACCCTATGGAGTGTCTGACACAGGCTATGTCCGTGTGAGTGTGTGTGTAGATTCCAAATTGGTGAACACAGCTGTACAGAAGTAATTACAGATTCATTTTAATGAAAGTTCCAGGAGCAGGTAAGTGTGACAAGCTGTTGCACAGTTTTACAGAGCACCTGGCAAAATGAAAAGTGTTACAATGTGACACAAACCCTCCCCCCCCCTGATTTCTGCTAATGAACACCCAAATGACAGCAAATGGGATCGGTAAAATGAAGTGTGAAATTCTAGAAAGGTAAAAGCTTTCAGTCTGAGCTGTGGAAGTAATACAGGGATTAGATGCTTTGAAATAGCCAGCAATGGGAAATGTCTTGGTTTTACCCTGGGCTATGGAATGTGAGGATATTAGAAGGGACCAAGCTCGATGACCATTTAAACATTGTGGCTGAAAAGAAGCAACAGAACTAAGACAAGATGTCAATTCTCAATTGGGAATATATCAAATCAAATCTGTCTTACGTTTTAAAGGGTGATGGCAGTTTTTTTCTAGCATATCTATTTGTGATGATTTTCCCCTTTAAAGAATAAAACCTTGAACACAAGCCCAATAGGATGAACGACCCCCGATCATGTGCACATGCACCGCGAACGAGTGTTTCAGCTGATTATCGCACGTGTGTATGCGTTTGCTCAGGCATCGTTTGTCAATCTATAGATCAACACACAACGCTCGAGTGAATGCAAAGACGCATGATTATCAGCTGAAACGCCCTTTCATCTGGCATTTGTCTTGGGGGTTGTGTGTCATTCGACCGATCGGACGTGCGTACAGACCTAAACTTAAGGTATTTATAAACATTACCCACCAAAAGCCCACTTGCGTTATAATCTTACCTTTCGCCAACGCTCCCACGCTGAGATATTGGTACATACATAAACAAAAGGGGGGCTGTGGGAGCTCCTATGGCATCATCATTATAACATATAGTAAAAGTGCTACTGATCTGACCAAAACATTAGAACAAACAAGAAAAGATGATCAATGCACATTCCTGGGCCCCATATATCATAATATCTGTGCTAGTGCAAACACTAAAAACATGGAGGTTTATAGTTACAATACTATACATAAAAATGAAAAGCCTTCCAACCACATCAAGGTAACCTCAGTATGGAAGGTCCTAACAGTTTACCTTGGGACATTTATCTGGGATGACACTCCCTGCTTGGTTGCATTTTCTTGGGAAGGTTGTCTCCCTGACCTTCCATTAGATTAGTATTGAAGGCTATCACCTCCCCCCGCCTACTGGCTTTTAACAAGGAGGGAAGAGGCCTTCCATCCAATGCTTAGTATTCAAGGTGCAGGAAGATAGACCAAGCTTCCATGTGGTAGTAGCACACCCAACACGTCCCTTTAATTGGAGGTTTTACACCTTGAATACTAAGCATTGGATGGTAGGCCTCTTCCCTCTTTGTTAAAAGCCAGTAGGCGGGGGGAAGTGATAGCCTACAATACTAATCCAATGCAAGGTCAGGGAGACAACCTTCCCACAAAAATGCAGCCCAGATAATGATGACCCAAGGTAATTTGTTAGTACCTTCCATACTGGGGTTACCTTGACGTGGCTGGAAGGCTTTTCACTTATATGCATAAAATTGTAACTAAAACCCCCCATGTTTTTACTATTTGCACTAGCACAGATATTATGATAGTACATGGGGCCCAGGAATGTGCATTGATCATCTTATCTCGTTTGTTCTATTGGTACATACAGGCAGCTGATCGGCACAAATAAATATGCTTTCAAGAAAAAAAAAAACACCCCAGTGCCCCTTTATAATAAATGGATTCTAGGGTTATCATTACCCTACTTAGGAACAGCCCATCCATATATCTGTTTTTTATTGTTTATTTCAGTCTAATCTTATTATTTTACCAAAATATTTCATGGGACTTTAGGGAAAAGAGATCAAGAACTGACTCCCCAATGTAATTATAATATTTGACAGAAAACAGAAAATGTTAATTAAGATCATTTTAAATTAAAGGGCATGTCCACCCCTCAAACTAAAATTTAACCCCATACTGTCCCCACTGTGTAGTGTTCAAAAATCGTTACCTTACATCTATGCTCCTTATGGTTTATAAGTTTAAAAAAAAGAAATAGACTTAGGGCTAGGCCACACTGCTGCGTTTTGTTTGCGATTGCGTTTTTACAAAATCATTGAAAACGCGGCAACGCAAAAAAACGCACGTTTTTCATTGCGATTGCGTTCTGCATTTTTAATCGCAATCGCATGCGTTTTCCTATACTTATTGAAGAAATCGCAAGCGCAAACGCAAAAAAATCGCGTTTGCGTTGCAGTGTGGCCGTGCCCTTACTCACCTTTGTTCCCTTCATAGCAAGCAGCCGCGTCTGTGATTGGCTGACTCTGAGCCAATCACAGACACGGCTGCTGGTCCGGCCCCTATTGCTACTTCTGGGAATGGAGCAGCAATAGAGGCAAAGGGAACAAAGGTGGGTAAGTCAATTTCTGTTTTTTTTTTAACCTGGCGGTTGGGGGTGAGGAGGGAGGAAAAAAATATTTTGGGGGTGGAGATACCCTTTAAAGGGCATGTCCACCTCCCAAATGAATCCCCCAGATCCAAATATAGAAAATGCTTACCATTGTCCCATGTGTTACTGCACAGGGATATCCAACACCAACTCCCCCGGCCTTTGTTTTTATTTTCCCGGTCCTTCCAAGTAGCTTGTGCAGCCTCATAGGAAACAGATACCTGCAGAAAAAGAAATAGGGTTTGTGGGGGTCCTGGTAATTTGTATGAAATGTACTGTGGGGGGTGGCCATGCCATTAAGACTTGGATCGATGAACAGAGATTTTTTTTTTGCCATGTATATTAATTCGTTTTTTCTATATTGTCATTCATTTAAGATAGAAACATGTCCTCTCTTAGTGGCAAAGTACAAACTGTATTGGGACCGATTCATCCGGACCAGCTGGGATATACCCTGACCCATGAACATTTATCTATGACCTTTAACTGCTGCTTCTGCCCTCCACCAGCTCAAAAAGCATTAGTGGATGCCCCAATAGTAATGGAGAACTTATTCTGGGTGAAGCAAAATCCATACAGCAATAAAGAGAACCTTCTTCTTAATCAGGAAGCTGAGGCAGTAAAGGAGGAATTGTTGCTATTTAAAGCTGCAGGAGGCGGCAGTATTGTTGAAAACACTACGAATGGCATTAGTAGAGATGTGAAAATGTTAAAGAAGTTTTCAAGTGACACAGGTGTGAATATTATCGGGGGTGCTGGCTTTTATGTGGATGCTACGCACTCAAGTGCAACTCGCCTACTGAGAGTGGAACAGGTAAAGTACTGTAATGTAGGACTGTCACATCTGTATACTCTGACATAGCTGAGTAGGATTTATTGGTGTTTTGGGCCATCTAATAAGAACAAGGCACCATACAGGCATCAGATCGAAAATGAAACTCGAATGTAGCCCTAGCATCCAAATATAAACTAAAAGTAGTAACTTTAAGGAATTAATGGTTAAAGGGGAAGCTCATATAATGTAGCAGGTCAGCTGCAGTCTTATATGAAGATTAAAAGTTCCAAAACAAAAGAACTCATGCAGGTGGCATTCAGTTATGTCCATAAACATTCGGACGCTGACACAGTTTACAATGACGTGATCCCAATTGAGATGCAGTTGATGTGCAGACTTTTGGCTTCAATTTAAAGGGTAGAACAAAAATATTGTATAAAAATAACAGGAACTGGTAATTTTTTACACAATCTGATCATATCAGGGACATAATATAGTTAAAAATAATATGTTGAAAATCTTTGCAGGCAATGACTGCCTTAAGTCTTGAACCCACGGTTTCTATTCTTGGGGCTTATGAGTGGTTAATCCTTTGTATGTGCGTTCATGAAGTCTTCTCGTTCTGGAAGACTTGGATATTAATTTGCCTACCTCCAGGATAGTGGTTTTCATTTGAATGGATGTTTTAAAAGAGGTTTCTTCATGGAAATGATCCTGCCATCACCCACTACCGTTGTCTTCCATGGACCTCCAGGCCTTAATGCGTTGCTGGGTTCATCGGTTTCTTAGAATCTTAAGTTTCTCAGATAGAACCAAACTGTAGATTTCGCCATTTTGCATGTTTTGGATTCACAGAAAAATCTGAAAAACTCCCCTGAAATCGTAAGTTTGGAGTTAATTGTCCAATTACATTTAGCCAAGGATACATGTACGAGGTACCTCCCAGGCGTCCAGTCCCATCTGGCCACCTCTCTTCCAATTCTGGAAAATGAAAAGAATAGGGCTGTCCAGTTGTTTATAATTTTACAAGGGGTAATCCCTCTTTATTGTAGTTACACCAACACAACCTTGCATTGCATTACCCCTTGTAAATTATAAACGACTGGACAGACCTATTCTTTTCATTTTCCACAATTACATTTGACCCCTTTACAGAGAGGGTGGTACATATTAATAAGCTTAAAGAAGAACTAAAGTCTCCAGACAACATTGTCCCAATAGACTGAGCACATTCACAAACATACAAGCAGCTGTGTCTCACCTCTCCCTTTGCTGGGTGATTTATGAAATTAAAGGACAATTATACTTACCCTTTCCCCGATCCATTCCTGCAAAGTACCTAGGGTGAGGAACTAAAACGCTAAGTCCTCAACTCTGGGTACTTTACAAAAGTCTTGCACTAGTTACTTGTAATCTCCCTCGTCGCTCCGGTCCAATCCTCCCCACTGGCACTGTCAGTGACAGTCTGGGAGGCAGCCAATGGGAAGACACGCCTCCTTGCAGAGCGCGTCTTCCCATTGGCTGCCTCGCGACCTGTCACTCAAAGTGCCAGCGGGGAGGATTGGACCGGAGCGATGAGGGAGATTACAAGTAAGTTGTGCAGGACTTTTGTAAAGGACCCAGAGGTGAGGACTTAGCGTTTTAGGTCCTCACCCTGGGTACTTTGCAGGAGTGGGGGGAAAGGAACGAGGGGGAGGTGAGTATAATTGTCCTTTAACCTGTGGGTATTAGGGATCTGCTCCCATAATCCACCTTAGCTGGTTAAACCCCCAGCTAGGTGTCGTTGTACATGAACATACTCTGTAGTGCTCGACAGATCAAAAAAAAAAGTTGCAGCCTTGCTTCCTAAAAGTCTTAATCCAAGGCAGTGATGGTGTTCCCTAAATGTTAATAAATGACACATGACTCTGTAAAACTGTATCAAATGTTAGAAGCATTTTTAAGACCAGAATTTATTTTTATCCTTTACTCTTTGCTAAGTCCGTATTGTCAACAACAACGAAAAAAAGGATGTATTGTACAGATGATTGGATTTTATAGCAGATAAGCCACTAGCCAATAAAGCTTGTCCGGTGAGATTTATTTATGTGTGTTCCTCTTGGAAAACATCACGCTTAGTGTCTCAAATCGCTTTCCTAATCGCTTACACTAAAATACCACTGCTTTACTTTGTACCCCCACACTGTACACATTGCTTTTCACGCACAGACTAATGTAACAAATACATTACATACTGTATGTTACTTTACTCTACATTTTTTCCGTTTTTTTAAACTAGAGATGGCGGAACTCACTGAAATTCATTCTGCTTGCAGATATGCAGAAAAAAAAATTCAAAATTCGAAAATCCTTAAGCGGAACAGTTAAAGTCAATGGGAGTTAAAGAATCCCAACGTTCCACCTAAAATAAGGGTATAAGTAGCAATGGTAACTTACTGTAAATGGTCAGGGACTTCCTGTTTTGAGATTCTGTGTAGTAGTTTTGAGATTTCTAGAAATTTGGAAAATTTTTATTTTTAATTAGAAATATTGGAAGTTTTAGATTTTTAAATTCAAAAATTCATTTTTCCTTTGGAAAAAGTCAGAAATGTGCAAAGTTCCGTCAGATTAATTAAATCCGCTTCAGGCCTATCTCTTTTCAAAACATATACAGGGATATTCAATAAAAGTTCTAATTGTTAAAAATGGTGCTAATTTTGCCCCAACCAATCAGATATTATTTAACATTTGAAAGCTAACATCTGATTGGTTGGGGCTAAATTAGTACCATTTTTAACGATAAGAACTTTTAGTGAATGATCCTGTTAATTTCATAAATAACTCTACAAAGTCTAAGTTATTTCCAGCCTGAACTGCAACACGTAACATTCCCAACCTAAATGATACTAAACCTAATATTAGCATTTTAAAACAGGGGTGGACAGTTTGTTTGACATTAGGAAGCAAGCACACAACTTGAGAAGCCTATTTAGCATTAAGTTGCCATTTCTACAAATCCCTTTGCAAAATAAGTTGGTAGTAAAAACTTCAAGTCACTGGTAGTGAGATCCAATATCGCTTCTGTGATTTAATATTGGGATTGTTTCCCTCTATGAATTCCAATTCACCCTCTGTGATTTTAATGTAGAACTAGCTCAATAGCAATATTAAATCTACATGGCAGACACCGCTTTTCTCTTCATAAAGTGGCGGTAAACCTTGTTAAATGGGTTACCATCACTTTTAGATGGATATATACAGCTGCAGACAGGTTTTAAGTCACCTGCACTGTTAAATTGGTAAGCTTTTAAAGGAGAATTAAATTCTAACAATAAATTGAACTGATTTTCCAGTCCATTTTTTTAATTTTTGAAAGCAAATACCTTAAAACCCTATTCAATCATTAATGCTCCCTTTATCTTTCCAATGATCCTCTTCTCAGCTAATAGGGCTTGCCACAAATAAATATTTGACTCTCGTGGAGGAGCCACCAGAAGCAGAGGATCCTGTGAAGAAAAGGAGAAGCAACAGTGCTAAACATATCTATATTTGCGAATCAACTGAACATTTTTAAGGTTAAAAATATAGCAGTTTAGTTCCTCATTACTCTGGGAATCAACTGAACTAAATTTATTATCAGACATTCATTCTCCTTTAAAGTTATTCTAGTAACCATTTTAGAAATTAAGTGAGTGGTACTGACCCATTTTTACTGGGCCTGCAAGATAAATTTCCACTTAACTTTGCCATTTAATATTTATTTCCAGAAGAAGCATGGACTTAAAATAAACATGTCTTGTCTCCAATCTCATTTCCCCTGTATTCTGTCTCGATTATTTGTGTAATTGTGAGGGCTTCTTCTTGTTCCCACCCACTCAGCATGTGATTCCAAGTGTAGGCGCATACGTACGTCTAGATGGTATTTTAAGCCACCATTTTCTGATGCATGTGCCCCGTTAGTCTTAGGTTAATACATTTTTCTATTTAAATGTGTAATAAAAAAGTGAAGTATTAGTTTGTTAATAAAGAAAGGCATATTTGTGAGAAATGTCTGTATCTAAATTTCCTAGATTGTGGACATCCTGTTTGCTTTGCACACACATTATAGCTAAAAAAAAAATTGGATCAGTTTAAGAAAGAAGCAATTCATTTGCCTGATAGAAAGGAAACCAAAATCTATGAAGCTGAGATAAATGACATATGGAAAGTTATTATAGTATAGAATCTGGCAATTAAATAATGCTGTGCGGTAGCTTAGAGGTCTCTCTACATTCATTAACTGTATTCCTGGATTGTGTAACTCATCTTGATTTAAATACATTTAAATTGCAGGACATTTTCTTCCAACTTAACTAACTTATTCAGGTTGTCAGCCTTCTTCATTTTCCGCAGTTCAGTTCACTGTGTGAGACAGCAATTCCCCTATTAGTGGAATATATTATGTCAAGCGGCTGAACAAAGGACGATTTCACATTCTGTCCCCAAATGCCATATAACAATATACTATATCTAGCATGAGAAATAGCATTGTTGTCTGTAGGTAATGGCCTCTTTTGTAATTTTGAGATAAACCAAGAGGTGCACAATGGCCAAAGGTGTTTTATTGCCCATTCATTTATTTTTAGCCTAAATTAATAAAATCTGGATACAAGGTATTTTTTTCCTTTACCAAGAAAAATGTAAAGGACACTTTGTGGAACATTTCTGAAGTCTGAATTAAGAGTTTAGGGAGGTTTTAAAATGTTGATTGTAACCAGTAAATAACAATTATTGTTAGATATCAGTTTAAACTAGCAAAAATAGAAAACAAAGTAATAAAGGGTAACTGAACAGAGCAAGACAAACCCCAAAAAGTATATAGGTAGTAAAAAGATAAGATCAGAGAATGTGGGACCATTAAATAATGGGGCTATGATGATCATAGAGGATGCTGAGAAGAAAATGTACTAAAATAGTGTGTTCCCCTCTCTATACACTATAGGGCATCCTAGTTCTAAAAGTATAGATTGTAGTAGAATTCGTGGTCTATGGAAGCAAATGTGCTTCGGTTGACAGAGAATAACATGCACGATCGTTACAAAATGACAGACAGAATCTGCAAGTCTGTCTGTCATTTTGTAACATTTACACTTTGCATAGGTAGAAAACTCGGGATTGCAGATTTCCCTCAGCCACGGCCAACTCCCTATACTTTAAGTACAGGGAGACGACCACATGCGAGATTCTTTTTCGGGGGGGATTTCCGAACCACCCTGAGGGGGAATGTTCATCGTCCTTGAGAGTGCTGGGAAATGCGCTACACACAGTAAGGAGAAAGAGGCTTTACCGTCAGATCCAACAATATCATCCCTTTCTCCTTACTGTGTGTACCCAAATGCGTATAAAGTTAATATTAAAGGGCATGTCCACCCCATTTGTAAATTCTTTCTGTTTTGGAGGGCTCCCTCTCCCACCCCCAACCGCTATAGTTATTTGCAGAAAAACTCTCCCGATCTCTACTCACTTCACCCGACATTCTGTCACGACCCTCTGCTTGCATGAAACTTCAAGCAGGTGGCTGGACCGGCAGCTGCGTCCGTGATTGGCTGAGAGGCAGTCAATCACGGACGCGGCTTCCGGGTGCACAGAAAGTCTGGGGAAACAGGTAAAGTAAGTAGTGATCGGGAGAGTTTTTCTACAAATAACTTTTGGGGTGGGAGAGGGAGCCCTACACTACAGAAAAGGGGTTTGGAGCTAGGGGGAGGTTGAGGAAAAAGAGAGGGAGGGCTTCTCTGCGCATGACCAAATTCTCCCGGAGGAGAGACAGGAGGCAGAGACCATTTGGAGCAGGGTAAGGATTTTACAACACTACACAGTGGGACCAGTAGTGGGTTATAATTTAGTTTTGGGGGTGGACATGCCCTTTAATAAACTTTGGCCTTAAAAAACACATTTTTAATTGTATAGAAAAATTGGTTGATAGATTAAGTACAGCGAGCAGTGGTCAATAAATGGTGTTTTCTGTTCTTGGGCCACTTTTATTTAATCTATTTATCAATGCAGAAAGCAAGGCTGCTTGCTGATGACACAACAATACAGAACAGGTACAATTGTTGCAGGCAGATCCAGACAAATTGGCAGCAAAGTGTCAGGGGAGAATAAATAGAAAAGGATCTAGCAAACTGATATAGTTGACAACAGCTAGAATTAGCAAGATATTGTCTTAAATCAAGATGGGTATAGATTCAGTGGAGTAATGTATTTTCCTCCCATTTTACAAAGCATTGATTCATTTAGAATATGCTGGGCAATTTTGGAATCCTGTGTACAGAAAGGACATCTTGGAACTGGAAAGGGTTCTGAAATAGGCAACTAAATTAATAAGGGGAATATTTTCTATTGCAACCAACAAGATAAGTTATAGTTATTCAAAATGAAGAAGTACTTAGGTGGAAATCTGGTCAATTTATATAAATATATCAATGGGCCTACTATAAGCTGTCTAGTGTATTAGCACAATCACTGCCAATCACTGCTAAAAGAAAACACACCCTTGAACTAAATCTGGCATGATTTGTTAATACCTGGATGAAGTTACTAGAAATTACACAGTAGCTGAATTATTATACCCCACATATAAGATTAATTCTATAGATTACTTACTGGTTGCATTGTTACCGTTTGCCTTACTGTTGATGTTTTGAGACTGTATTGAAAGTAAGTTTATGTTTTATAGCTAACAGAAATTATAGTTAATGAAGTACTTCAAGGAGCAGATGGAACAGATATAAAATGTGGCATCATTGGAGAGATTGGCTGCTCCTGGCCGTTAACTGAGAGTGAAAAGAAAATTTTGCAAGCAACCGCTGAAGCGCAGATACAGCTTGGCTGCCCTGTAAATATTCATCCTGGTAGAAATAGTGATGCCCCTTCCCAGATCATACAAATACTACAAGAGGCAGGATCAGATATCTCTAAAACAGTCATGTCTCACCTGGATAGGTAAGCAAGAAAACAAATACACATGTCTGTATATGTAGAAACATGATATTCACTTTATTCTATTTTATTATTTTATAAATCAAAGTTTTATTAGATTTGCTGGACAGCAGGATATTGAGAAAACCCTCCCAGTCCGTACAGTGCATGATGATTTAGTAAGCAGTAAATGACAAGGACTTCTCTATTATTGTGTGTGTAGGTTGGTGGCAGGTCAGGATCAAGGTATACAATAATAATTCCATTGTACCTCTTAAGCTGGGTACACACAGTACCGATAAAGCCCCAATACTGTGGATCCGACGGTATCGGGGCTTTATCGGTACTGTGTTGTTTGCTTTCCTGAACGATCGGGTGGGCTGAATGCTTGTTCGGGAAAGAATGAAAATTTCCCTTGGCCGAGGTAGACTCCCTATAGGGGAGTCTGCCGCGTCCGAGGGAAACTCACTGTCCCGAGCATTTTCCCTATGCTGTGTATATGCTGTGATTAGGGAGCGCTCGGGACTGTGTGTTCTCCGATCTTTGAAAAATGACAGATAGGATTGTGCAGATCTTGTCTGTCATTTTTCAAAAATCTTTGCTGTGTGTACCCAGCTTTAGGCTGGGTAGGTACAAGCAGATTTTTCAGGACGACTGACCGATATTTCTGTGTATCAGTCAGTCGTCCAGGAAAAATCTGCTGGCAGTCACGGAAAACTGTCGGCTGTGGCTTCGTTTGCTGCAACCTACAGTGATTGTTCCAGCTGTCCACTCGCTATTGGCGAATGGTTGGCCTGGATGAAAAATGGATAGTGTGTGTCCAGCCTAAAAAATGAATAAAGTATATGGCTTTTCCTGAACGTTTACATGAACCCATGTTTATTCCCCTTGACTTATATACAAGTGGGCGTATCTGTCTTCTACCCCCTTTTCCACCAGGGGATTTAAAGGACAAATAAACTCACCTTCCCATGCATTGCACCCAGGTGAGGACCTAAACCTGCAAGGTCCTCACCCCTGGGTTAATTTTAAGTTAAGCAGCATTACTACTACTATGTTTCCTTCGCTGCTCCGGTCACTCTTCTAGGTTTGCTATGGGGTCTTCTCATTGGCCTCATTTATCTTTTAGTTTCTATGTAAAATTCCCTAGATCCTTCATATTAAAATATCCGTAATTAATAAACAAAATTAAAAAAAAAAATTTTTTAGAACCATTAAAACAGATTAGTGTTAAAAAAAATGCTATGTTACATTGACTACCCAGATTATTACAGTGTGTGTACATTTTACATGTTAATGGAAATGAGTCTTAGTTTTTCCTTTTTAGCATATGGCAAACCAATCACAGTTTTCTTTTACTGCTTTTTAAAATCTTTCACTGTAACACATTATTGCATCACTCAGCAAGATATGCTTTGCCAGTCTGGAAAGTTTTTCTACACACATGGTACCCATCTGTACCCTAAAATATGGCTGGCTTGTACACTAGTCTGGCAGTCTTCTTAATAGATTTCTTAACAGTGTATAATCCAGGCGTGGGTAAGAGAACTATCCAATACAACATTCCAATAGAATAAATACCTAAGCAGAATTACCAAACATGGAAACACACGTTGCGTGGGATTCCTTCCATTGTGCGCCAAGGTACAAGTTTGGATTTTGCTTTGTATACCGTGTGGAAAAGCCGACGGGTCTGGGGTCGCTGCACCTGGACCATTATCTACTAACTGTGAGCTGGGATTACTTTTCTTTGCTTAACATCAAAAAAACATATAAAAAGCTACAGAGATAGTGGGGCATGGGCACTGGGATTTCCATGTAATCACGGTGTCCATGCCATGCACAAAGCCTCTGCAATCCCAAAAATGGATCACATCACACACATTTTGTGCATAGTGGGGCCCCCAGATACTCCCAGGTAAAGGCAGTCAGTTACGGCTGTGACAATGACATCACGCCCAATGGCTAACTGCCATTCCCGAAAGAGTCCCTGCTACTGCTGCTCAGGCATGTAAAGGGCACGTGCAGCAGTAGCAGAGGCATGGACTTACCGGCGCTGGAGCGTGGGATTGTAAGCAGCTTTACACAGCCTGGGAGCATCTTTGTTGCGTAAAACGAAACCCAGCTTTAGGGGGGGTGTTCTACTACATATTGGATTTTTGAAAGAGGGGTGGACATGTCCTTAAAAGGAGATCCACCTGCCAGTGCTTACACCATATGCTGCACACTGCATCATATAGGTCTGCATGGCTGTTGTCCCAGAAGGAAACATTTTCTAAAGATTATGCACAAGAAAGCTTGCAAACAGTTTGCTAAAGACAAGCAGACTAAGGACATGGATTACTGGAAGTGTGTCCTGTGGTCTAGATGATGTCATGGGTGTGTGGCAGCAACCAGGTGTGGAGTACACAGACAAGTGTGTCTTGTCTACAGTAAGCATGGTGGTGGGAGTGTGATGGTTTGGGGCTGCATGAGTACTGCCAGGGCTGGGGAGCTACAGTTCATTGAGGAAACCATGAATGCCAACATGTACTGTGACATACTGAAGCAGAGCATGATCAACTGCCCTTTGGAAACTGTGCCGCAAGGCTGTATTCCAACATGAACAATGACCCCAAACATTCCTCCAAGATGACCACTTCCTTGGTCTGGCCAAGCATGTCCCTAGATTTAAACTCTATTAAAGGGTATCTCTACCCTAAAAAAACGTTTAATATTCTGTAGGGGACCCTAGCCAAGTGCAAGGTTTGTTAGTTAAAAAAAAGCAGGATGCCGGACTGGCAGCCAATGCCAGGGTAGTGCAGAATGCCGGTGGAATGAAGGCCTGTAAGTAGAGTTTGGATTGCTTTTTAAACAACTGGATTTGGCGGTTGGGGTGGAATAGGGTAAACCCAGTGTTTTACAGGTAGGGAAGCAGGCAGCATAGATAGATCTGGAGGGAGGAAGATGTCTCCCCTGTGCATGTGGTGTCATATCTTAAGTATTGTCCCATGAAAAGATATAATAAAATATTTACAAAAATGTGAGGTGGTTACTCACTATTGTTAGATACTGTATATAGCCCCCATTTAAATATTTATGGGAATTCTGAGGGGAGAGGGCATGCTGTTTCCTTGGGATTGTGCTTCCAGATTTCCACCCAATTATCCAGCAAAACTTTCATTTAAGGGTTAAGTTCAAAAATATAATGGTTCTCATCTTCATTACGTAGGTGATTACTTGGTTGTAGTTATTATTTTAGTTATTTACTTTTGATTATTTTAGGACTATTTTCGATGAGTCAAAATTGTTAGAATTTGCCAAACTTGGATCCTACCTGGAATATGACTTATTTGGTACAGAAATGCTGAATTACCAGTTTAACCAAGAGGTCGACATGCCCAGTGATAATGACAGAATTAAAATGTAAGTATTGAAAACAATAATCTTTATAGAAGCCTCTGCTACTGATCAACGTACCATTTAATAGGAATGAGATTACTTGGTGAACACAGTCCTCTGTATGAACAGCTGGCTCTGTGACACTGCTGGAAGAAGTGCTTATTAAAGCATGGTATCCTAATGGTAGGTACACACAGGAAAGATTTTTGAAAAATGACAGACGCGATCTGCAAGATCCTCTCTGTCATTTATCAAAGATCAGGATACACACAGTCCCGAGCGGTCTCCCTATACACAGCATATGGACAGCATAGGGAGAACGTTCCGGACTGCTTTTCCCTTGACCGCGTCCGACTCTCTCTATAGGGAGCTTACTGCAGCCGAGGGAAATTTAAATATATTCCCGAACAACCGCTCATCCGACGGGAACGTTTGGCGGCCGTGCGCTCGTTCAGGAAAGCCGCTACACACACTGCCGATAAAGCCCCGAATGGACAGTATCAGTGCTTTGTCGCTAGTGAGTGTACAGAACTTAACAGCCATACACATAACTATTTATTTCCCTATTGCTGTGCATACAGATCAGTGTTCACGGGTCTGTCAGTTTCAAGACACTTCAGCGGGTATAGTCCACCAAGGTCAATTTGCTATCAAAAATGACCAATCTTCCAACTTAAAAACTGGGTTTAATAGTGTTGCTATTGGTCATTTTGGAGATAAATGTATTTAGCAAAATATAAAAAAAACTCTTTTGAGATACCATACTTACATGACTATGTCCAGACTATGGCAGTACTGACCAATGGGAAGAAACATTTGTTGCAGAGTATGCCTTACCATTTATCAAATACTTGGTTGTGGTGAGGGCGGGCCCTGACAAGGCCTTTTAAAGGGGAACTATGTTCTTCATATTCACTCTAGCACACCAGTAGGGGTAGCTTGCCAATGTTCCAAAGCCCTTTACCCTTTGGCCAATATATTCAATGAAAATGAAAGACGTACACTACATCAGTGAAATGCAGTATGCTCCTCTCATTTTCATACAAGTGCGCCCTATTAAAAAGAACACACTCCTGTCTTTTAAATGCCTCCAGAATCATTACACAGTGAGCTGTGACATCAACAGCACCATTGCTCTTACCCTTCACCGCTAGCTTGACAGAGAGAAAGATGCAGCATCATCAACTGTATGATCATAAGCTCTGTCCACAAACTGTCTGGGTGCTGTCCACACTGTCCAGCTGCTACTAAATTTGGACCCCCAAAAAATCTTCCAAAGATGAAAAACATCTGTTCTTGGGCTCAGGCTGGTTAATCTTTTTATGTTTAGTTTTTTTTTTTTCTTATGTTGCTAAAAATAAACCTTAAAGGGCATGTCCCTCAAAAATTGAGCATGTTCAGGAGCAGCACCCAAAACCCCAGTTGCATTGTTCTCCCTTGTTTAATAATGCTTCCAGGCTGAGGAATTACACAACTTCACGATCCACTGCCATTTGCTCTGCCTCATCTGCTGCTGCAACTTGCCCTTTACATTCATATGCAGCAGCAGGCCTCTATAGAGATTGGTCTTAAATTAGCAAGTGATCGTTTTCTAGCCAAAACCATTTTTTACTTTGATGCAAATGCATCTAGGACAACCCATCCAACATTCAGCTGTGTGTTCCTTTTTTCCCATTTTGATTAAGCCATTTTTATTAGTTTAGTTTTAGGCTATTACATATTTTGAACCCTTGTGGTTATCTTTGGACATAAAGAAATCCATGTAGGGGCCACCCTTTTGCAAGCCCAATTTCAGTATTATCTGCTGGGGGACTATTTTTTTTTACTTCTCCATTTCCACACCTGCTGTTGCCTTGTTAAGTTGTAAGATCATGTGTCAAAAACATTTTGATAGATAGAGGAAAGGGGGAGAAGAACATTTTGCTGCATCCCATATTAGTCCTACATCTGTCAGCTTTCAAACTATTGGGGTTATAGATTTGGGGTGTGATTTACCTATATAACATTTTTAATTTGGGGGGAATATGCCCTTTAAAATGAAATTGGCTTGCTATCTTGTTTTTATACTGATAGTAAAATAAATATTGTCGACATTTAGTGTTATTGAGTGAATATTTATTTATGAATGAAGGTTTGCACTGTTTGTGTTTTGCAGGGTGCGGATGCTAATTAATGAAGGTTATGAAGATAGGATTGTAATTTCTCATGATATACATACAAAGAATAGGCTGCTGAAATATGGTGGACACGGATATTCTCATATTCTTAATAACATAGTCCCAAAAATGTTAGTCCGAGGTATATCCCAACAAAGTATTGATAAGATCTTACTGGAGAATCCCAAAAAGTGGCTAACATTTAAATAGTTATTTACATCGAGCCATTCATTATGTTTGATTGCAAGTTTCCTAACTGGAAATATGAAAGGAAATTACATATACTAAAGTCAATTTGATCTTTATTTTTTGTCCCCCAGATACCGATACATTGCCTTTAAAATAATGATTTAGTCTGTACCATCATGTTATATATAGAATACTATGGAGCGAGTAATAATAATAAAGCAACTTGTAGGAAAGTTAAGCGGTTCCAATTAAATTACTCCCCTCTGGAACAATTGATGTTCCTTGTAATATCGATGATGCTTGTAATTATCCTTCTTTTCTTTAATTATTGCTTGATACGGAACATGGCATTTAAATTACTTTCCTGTGAAAAGTTTAAATACAACAATCTAATTATGCTTTTAAGGCATTGTATGTTTACTTAACATCCGAGAATCTCTTATATAATAATCAAATAAATTTATATCTGTTTTCATTTAGGGCAGTTTATTCTAACCTTTCTGTTAAAATGGTATATGATCATATGCCCTATTTGATGTTCTTTTGATGATTTAGCCCCAAGTTTTGTTTTAGTGGAATGAAATCTAAGGTTGTTGTGTGAGGTTGTTTGGAT
Source organism: Hymenochirus boettgeri (assembly GCA_019447015.1). Classification (NCBI taxonomy): domain Eukaryota; kingdom Metazoa; phylum Chordata; class Amphibia; order Anura; family Pipidae; genus Hymenochirus; species Hymenochirus boettgeri. Next base: position 47,957,253 of record CM033474.1, on the reverse strand, counting down.
AATAATCTTCTCACAGAGCATCATAAGTCAGAGATCACAAAGTGCCACTGACTTCATTGCATATACGTGTTGAGAGGGGAAGCCATCTTGGTAACATTAATGACATAATCTAAATGGCAAAGGAGAATGTACATATCTTTAAATATCCTATTCTATGCTGGAGCATCCATTTTCTTATAGTCTGTGCAACCAACTGTTAGATAAGAGTAGCAAATGGTGATTTTTATGGATTTTACTAAGGAAGGGAGGCACAAATGGTGTTTGTATGGATAAATAAACACCAGTTGCACCAAGTCTGGTGTGCGCAGTTTTTTCTTCTTCTTTGTGACATGCTTGCCAGCTTACTGCTGCACCCAGCACACTAGGGGCCATATTTATAAAGGGCCGCAAATAGCTCCCTGAAATTACCGCCGCACATCACAGCGGAAAAAATACCGCTTTCGCAATATTTATAATGGCGAGCGGCATCGCTGCGAAAAGTATCACCGTGGTGTTGATTTGAGCTCTCTTTGCGACAATACTGCACTTAGCGCAATGCGCTAAGTACAATATTGCCGCGAAGGAAGGGAGTTAAATTCCCTTCACGGCAGGGGCTGGGAGGGGCAAAGTCTAAGTTATTTCCAGCCTGAACTGCAACACGTAACATTCCCAACCTAAATATACTAAACCTAATATTAGCATTTTAAAACAGGGGTGGACAGTTTGTTTGACATTAGGAGCAAGCACACAACTTGAGAAGCCTATTTGCATTAAGTTGCCATTTCTACAAATCCCTTTGCAAAATAGTTGGTAGTAAACTTCAAGTCACTGGTAGTGAGATCCAATATCGCTTCTGTGATTTAATATTGGGATTGTTTCCCTCTATGAATTCCATTCACCCTCTGTGATTTTAATGAGAACTAGCTCAACAATATTAAATCTACATGGCAGACACCGCTTTTCTCTTCATAAAGTGGCGGTAAACCTTGTTAAATGGGTTACCATCACTTTTAGATGGATATATACAGCTGCGACAGGTTTTAGTCACCTGCACTGTTAATTGGTAAGCTTTTAAGGAGAATTAAATTCTAACAATAAAATTGAACTGATTTTCCAGTCCATTTTTTAATTTTGATGAAAGCAAATACCTAAAACCCTATTCAATCATTAATGCTCCCTTTATCTTCCAATGATCCTCTTCTCAGCTAATAGGCTTGCCACAAATAAATATTGACTCTCGTGGAGGAGCCACCAGAAGCAGAGGATCCTGTGAAGAAAAGGAGAGCACAGTGCTAAACATATCTATATTTGCGAATCAACTGAACATTTTTAAGGTTAAAATATAGCAGTTTAGTTCCTCATTACTCTGGGAATCAACTGAACTAAATTTATATCAGACATTCATTCTCCTTTAAAGTTATTCTAGTAACCATTTTAGAAATTAAGTGAGTGGTACTGACCCATTTTTACTGGGCCTGCAAGATAAATTTCCACTTAACTTTGCCATTTAATATTTATTTCCAGAAGACAGGACTTAAAATAAACTGTCTTGTCTCCAATCTCATTTCCCCTGTATTTGTCTCGATATTTGTGTAATTGTGAGGGCTTCTTCTTGTTCCCACCCACTCAGCATGTGATTCCAGTGTAGGCGCATACGTACGTCTATATGGTATTTAAGCCACCATTTTCTGATGCATGTGCCCCGTTATCTTAGGTTAATACATTTTTTCTATTTAAATGTGTAATAAAAAGTGAGTTTAGTTTGTTAATAAAGAAAGGCATATTTGTGAGAAATGTCTGTATCTAAATTTCCTAGATTGTGGACATCCTTTTGCTTTGCCACACCATTATAGCTAAAAAAAATTGGATCAGTTTAAGAAAAAAGCAATTCATTTGCCTGATAGAAAGGAAACCAAAATCTATGAAGCTGAGATAAATGACATATGGAAAGTTATTATAGTATAGAATCTGTCAATTAAATAATGCTGTGCGTAGCTTACAGGTCTCTCTACATTCATTAATGTATTCCTGGATTGTGTAACTCATCTTGATTTAAATACATTTAAATTGCAGGACATTTTCTTCCAACTTAACTAACTTATTCAGTTGTCAGCCTTCTTCATTTTCCGCAGTTCAGTTCACTGTGTGAGACAGCAATTCCCCTATTAGTGGAATATATTATGTCAAGCGGCTGAACAAGGACGATTTCACATTCTGTCCCCAAATGCCATATACACAATATACTATACTAGCATGAAATAGCTTGTTGTCTTGTAGGTAATGGCCTCTTTTGTAATTTTGAGATAAACCAAAGGTGCACAATGGCCAAAGGTGTTTATTGCCCTTCATTTATTTTAGCCTAAATTAATAAAATCTGATACAAGGTATTTTTTTCCTTTACCAAGAAAAAATGTAAGGACACTTTGTGGAACATTTCTGAAGTCTGATTAAGAGTTTAGGGAGGTTTTAAAATGTTGATTGTAACCAGTAATAACAATTATGTTAGATATCAGTTTTAAACTAGCAAAAATAGAAAACAAAGTAATAAAGGGTAACTGAACGAGCAAGACAAACCCCAAAAAGTTATAGGTAGTAAAAAGATAAGATCAGAGAATGTGGGGACCATTAATAATGGGGCTATGATGATCAAGAGGATGCTGAGAAGAAAATGTACTAAAATAGTGTGTTCCCCTCTCTATACACTATAGGGCATCCTAGTTCTAAAAGTATAGATTGTAGTAGAATTCGTGTCTATGGAAGCAAATGTGCTTCGGTTGACAGAGAATAACATGCACGATCGTTACAAAATGACAGACAGAATCTGCAAGTCTGTCTGTCATTTTTGTAACATTACACTTTGCATAGGTAGAAAACTCGGGATTGCGATTCCCTCAGCCACGGCCAACTCCCTATACTTTAAGTACAGGAGGACGACCACATGCAGATTCTTTTTCGGGGGGATTTCCGAACCACCCTGAGGGGGAATGTTCATCGTCCTTGAGAGTGCTGGGAAATGCGCTACACCACAGTAAGGAGAAAGAGGCTTTACCGTCAGATCCAACAATATCATCCCTTTCTCCTTACTGTGTGTACCCAAATGCGTATAAAGTTAATTTAAGGGCATGTCACCCCATTTGTAAATTCTTTCTGTTTTGGAGGGCTCCCTCTCCCACCCCCAACCGCTATAGTTATTTGCTCAGAAAATCCCCGATCTCTACTCATTTCACCCGCATTCTGTCACGACCCTCTGCTTGCATGAAACTTCAAGCAGGTGGCTGGACCGCCGCTGCGTCCGTGATTGGCTGAGAGGCAGTCAATCACGGACGCGGCTTTCCGGTGCACAGAAAGTCTGGGGAAACAGTAAAGTAAGTAGTGATCGGGAGAGTTTTTCTACAAATAACTTTTGGGGTGGGAAGGAGCCCTACACTACAGAAAAGGGGTTTGGAGCTAGGGGGAGTTGAGAAAAGAGAGGGAGGGCTTCTCTGCGCATGACCAAATTCTCCCGAGGAGAGACAGGAGGCAGAGACCATTTGAGGCGGGTAGGATTTTACAAACACTACACAGTGGGACCAGTAGTGTTATAATTTAGTTTTGGGGGTGGACATGCCTTTAATAAACTTTGGCCTTAAAAAACACATTTTTAATTGTATAGAAAATTGGTTGATAGATTAAGTCCACGAGCAGTGGTCAATATGGTGTTTTCTGTTTCTTGGCCCACTTTATTTAATCTATTTATCAATGCAAAAGCAAGGCTGCTTGCTATACACAACAATACAGAACAGGTACAATTTTGTTGCAGGCAGATCCAACAAATTGGCAGCAAGTGTCAGGGAGAATAAATAGAAAAGGATCTAGCAAACTGAATAGTTGACAACAGCTAGAATTAGCAAGATATTGTCTTAAATCAAGATGGGTATAGATTCAGTGGAGTAATGTATTTCCTCCCATTTTACAAAGCATTGATTCATTTAGAATATGCTGGGCAATTTGGAATCCTGTGTACAGAAAGGACATCTTGAACTGGAAAGGGTTGCGAAATAGCAACTAAATTAATAAGGGGAATATTTTCTATTGCAACCAACAAGATAAGTTATAGTTATTCAAATGAAGAAGTACTTAGGTGGAATCTGGTCAATTTATATAAATATATCAATGGCCTACTATAAGCTGTCTAGTGTATTAGCACAATCACTGCCAATCACTGCTAAAGAAAACACACCCTTGAACTAAATCTGCATATTTGTTAATACCTGGATGAAGTTACTAGAATTCACAGTAGCTGAATTATTTACACCCCACATATAAGATTAATTCTATAGATTACTTACTGGTTGCATGTTACCGTTTGCCTTACTGTTGATGTTTTGAGACTGTATTGAAAGTAAGTTTATGTTTTATAGCTAACAGATTATAGTTATGAAGTACTTCAAGGAGCAGATGGAACAGATACAAAATGTGGCATCATTGGAGAGATTGGCTGCTCCTGGCCGTTAACTGAGATGAAAAGAAAATTTTGCAAGCAACCGCTGAAGCGCAGATACACTTGGCTGCCTCTGTAAATATTCATCCTGGTAGAAAGTGATGCCCCTTCCCAGATCATACAACAAACTACAAGAGGCAGGATCATATCTCTAAAACAGTCATGTCTCACCTGGATAGGTAAGCAAGAAAACAATACACATGTCTGTATATGTAGAAACATGATATTCACTTTATTCTATTTTATTATTTTATAATCAAAGTTTTATTAGATTTGCTGACACAGGATATTGAGAAAACCCTCCCAGTCCGTACAGTGCATGATGATTTAGTAAGCAGTAAATGACAAGGACTTCTCTATTATTGTGTGTGTAGGTTGGTGGCAGGTCAGGATCAGGTATACTAATATTCCATTGTCCCTCTTAAGCTGGTACACACAGTACCGATAAAGCCCCAATACTGTGGATCCGACGGTATCGGGGCTTTATCGGTACTGTGTTGTTTGCTTTCCTGAACGATCGGGTGGCTAATGCTTGTTCGGAAAGAATGAAAATTTCCCTTGGCCGAGGTAGACTCCCTATAGGGGAGTCTGCCGCGTCCGAGGGAAACTCACTGTCCCGAGCATTTCCCTATGCTGTGTATATGCTGTGATTAGGGAGCGCTCGGGACTGTGTGTTCTCCGATCTTTGAAAAATGACAGATAGGATTGTGCAGATCTTGTCTGTCATTTTTCAAAAATCTTTGCTGGTGTACCCAGCTTTAGGCTGGGTAGTACAAGCAGATTTTTCAGGACGACTGACCGATATTTCTGTGTATCATCAGTCGTCCAGGAAAATCTCTGGCAGTCACGGAAACCTGTCGGCTGTGGCTTCGTTTGCTGCAACCTACAGTGATTGTTCCAGCTGTCCACTCGCTATTGGCAATGGTGGGCCTGGATGAAAATGAATAGTGTGTGTCCAGCCTAAAAAATGAATAAAGTATATGGCTTTTCCTGAACGTTTACTTGAACCCATGTTTATTCCCCTTGACTTATATACAAGGTGCGTATCTGTCTTCTACCCCCTTTTCCACCAGGGGATTTAAAGGACAAATAACTCACCTTCCCATGCATTGCACCCAGGTGAGGACCTAAACCTGCAAGTCCTCACCCCTGGGTTAATTTTAAGTTAGCAGCATTACTACTACTATGTTTCCTTCGCTGCTCCGGTCACTCTTCTAGGTTTGCTATGGGGTCTTCTCATTGGCCTCATTTTCTTTTAGTTTCTATGTAAATTCCCTAGATCCTTCATATTAAAATATCCGTAATTAATAACCAAATTAAAAAAAATTTTTTAGAACCATTAAAACAGATTAGTGTTAAAAAATGCTATGTTACATTGACTACCCAGATTATTACAGTGTGTGTACATTTTACATGTTAATGGAATGAGTCTTAGTTTTTCCTTTTTAGCATATGGCAACCAATCACAGTTTTCTTTTACTGCTTTTTAAAATCTTTCACTGTACCACATTATTGCATCACTCACAAGATATGCTTTGCCAGTCTGGAAAGTTTTTCTACACACTGGTCCCCATCTGTACCCTAAAATATGGCTGGTCTTGTACACTAGTCTGGCAGTCTTCTTAATAGATTTCTTAACAGTGTATAATCCGGCGTGGGTAAGAGAACTATCCAATACACATTCCAATATATAAACCTAACAGAATTACCAAACATGGAAACACACGTTGCGTGGGATTCCTTCCATTGTGCGCCAAGGTACAAGTTTGGATTTTGCTTTGTATACCGTGTGGAAAAGCCGACGGGTCTGGGGTGCCGCTGCACCTGGACCATTATCTACTAACTGTGAGCTGGGATTACTTTTCTTTGCTTAACATCAAAAAAACATATAAAAAGCTACAGAGATATTGGGGCATGGGCACTGGGATTTCCTGTAATCACGGTGTCCATGCCATGCACAAACCTTGCAATCCCAAAATGGATCACATCACACACATTTTGTGCATAGTGGGGCCCCCAGATACTCCCGGTAAGGCAGTCAGTTACGGCTGTGACATGACATCACCCCAATGGCTAACTGCCATTCCCGAAGAGTCCCTGCTACTGCTGCTCAGGCATGTAAAGGGCACGTGCAGCAGTAGCAAGGCATGGACTTACCGGCGCTGGAGCGTGGGATTGTAAGCAGCTTTACACAGCCTGGAGCATCTTTGTTGCGTAAAACGAAACCCAGCTTTAGGGGGGTGTTCTACTACTATATGGATTTTTGAAAGAGGGGTGGACATGTCCTTAAAAGGAGATCCACCTGCCATTGCTTACACCAATGCTGCACACTGCATCATATAGGTCTGCATGCTGTTGTCCCAAGGAAACATTTTCTAAAGATTATGCACAAGAAGCTTGCAAACAGTTTGCTAAAGACAAGCAGACTAAGGACATGGATTACTGGAAGTGTGTCCTGTGGTCTAGATGATGTCATGGGTGTGTGGCAGCAACCAGGTGTGGAGTACACAGACAAGTGGTCTTGTCTACAGTAAGCATGGTGGTGGGAGTGTGATGGTTTGGGGCTGCATAGTACTGCCAGGGCTGGGGACTACAGTCATTGAGGAACCATGAATGCCAACAGTGTACTGGGACATACTGAAGCAGAGCATGATCAACTGCCCTTTGGAAACCTGTGCCGCAGGCTGTATTCCAACATGAACAATGACCCCAAACATTCCTCCAAGATGACCACTTCCTTGGTCTGGCCAGCATGTCCCTAGATTTAAACTCTATTAAGGGTATCTCTACCCTAAAAAAACGTTAATATTCTGTAGGGGACCTAGCCCAAGTGCAAGGTTTTTTAGTTAAAAAAAAGCAGGATGCCGGACTGGCAGCCAATGCCAGGGTAGTGCAAATGCCGGTGGAATGAAGGCCTGTAAGTAGAGTTTGGATTGCTTTTTAAACAACTGGATTTGCGGTTGGGTGGAATAGGTAAACCCATGTTTTTACAGGTAGGGAAGCAGGCAGCTAGATATATCGGGAGGGAGGAAGATGTCTCCCCTGTGCATGTGGTGTCATATCTTAAGTATTGTCCCATGAAAAGATATAATAAAATATTTACAAAAATGTGAGGTGGTTACTCACTATTGATTGATACTGTATATAGCCCCATTTAAATATTTATGGGAATTCTGAGGGGAGAGGGCATGCTGTTTCCTTGGGATTGTGCTTCCGATTTCCACCCAATTATCCAGCAAAACTTTCATTTAGGGTTAGTTCAAAATATAATGGTTCTCATCTTCATTACGTAGGTGATTACTTGGTTGTAGTTATTTTTTAGTTTATTTACTTTTGATTATTTTAGGACTATTTTCGATGAGTCAAAATTGTTAGAATTTGCCAAACTTGGATCCTACCTGAATATGACTTATTTGGTACAGAAATGCTGAATACCAGTTTAACCAAGAGGTCGACATGCCCAGTGATAATGACAAATTAAAATGTAAGTATTGAAAACAATAATCTTTATAAAGCCTCTGCTACTGATCAACGTACCATTTAATAGGAATGAGATTACTGGTGAACACAGTCCTCTGTATGAACAGCTGGCTCTGTGACACTGCTGGAAGAAGTGCTTATTAAGCATGGTATCCTAATGGTAGGTACACACAGGAAAGATTTTTGAAAAATGACAGACGCGATCTGCAAATCCTCTCTGTCATTTATCAAAGATCCAGATACACACAGTCCCGAGCGTCTCCCTATACACGCATATGGACAGCATAGGGAGAACGTTCCGGACTGCTTTTCCTTGACCCGTCCGACTCTCTCTATACAGCTTACTGCGCCGAGGGAAATTTAATATATTCCCGCCAACACCGCTCATCCGACGGGAACGTTTGGCGGCCGTGCGCTCGTTCAGGAAGCCGCTACACACACTGCCGATAAAGCCCCGAATGGACAGTATCAGTGCTTTGTCGCTAGTGAGTGTACAGAACTTAACAGCCATACACATAACTATTTATTTCCCTATTGCTGTGCTATACAGATCAGTGTTCACGGGTCTGTCAGTTTCAAGACACTCAGCGGGTATAGTCCACCAAGGTCAATTTGCTATCAAAAGACCAATCTTCCAACTTAAAAACTGGGTTTTAATAGTGTTTGCTATTGGTCATTTTGGAGATAAATGTATTTTAGCAAAATATAAAAAAACCTTTTGAGATACCATACTTACATGACTATCCAGAACTATGGCAGTACTGACCAATGGGAAGAACCATTTGTTGCAGAGTATGCCTTACCATTTATCAAATACTTGGTTGTGGTGAGGGCGGCCCTGACAAGGCCTTTTAAGGGGATATGTTCTTCATATCACTCTACCACACCAGTAGGGTAGCTTGCCATGTTCCAAAGCCCTTTACCCTTTGGCCAATATATTCAATGAAAATGAAAGACGTACACTACATCATTGAAATGCAGTATGCTCCTCTCATTTTCATACAATGCGCCCTATTAAAAAGAACACACTCCTGTCTTTTAAATGCCTCCAGAATCATTACACAGTGAGCTTGACATCAACAGCACCATTGCTCTTACCCTTCACCGCTAGCTTGACAGAGAGAAAGATGCAGCATCATCAACTGTATGATCATAAGCTCTGTCCACAAACTTTCTGGGTGCTGTCCACACTGTCCAGCTGCTACTAAATTTGGACCCCCAAAAAATCTTCCAAAGATGAAAAACATCTGTTCTTGGGCTCAGGCTGGTTAATCTTTTATGTTTGTTTTTTTTTTCTTATGTTGCTAAAAATAAACCTTAAAGGGCATTTCCCTCAAAATTGAGCATGTTCAGGGCAGCACCCAAAACCCCAGTTGCATTGTTTCTCCCTGTTTAATAATGCTTCCAGGCTGAGGAATTCACAACTTCACGATCCACTGCCATTTGCTCTGCCTCATCTGCTGCTGCAACTTGCCCTTTACATTCATATGCAGCAGCAGGCCTCTATAGAGATTGGTCTTAAATTAGCAAGTGATCGTTTTCTAGCCAAAACCATTTTTTACTTTGATGCAAATGCATCTAGGACAACCCATCCAACTTCAGCTGGGTGTTCCTTTTTTCCCATTTTGATTAAGCCATTTTTTTAGTTTAGTTTTAGGCTATTACATATTTTGAACCCTTGTGGTTATCTTTGGACATAAAGAAATCCATGTAGGGCCACCCTTTTGCAAGCCCAATTTCAGTATTATCTGCTGGGGGACTATTTTTTTTTACTTCTTCCATTTCCACACCTGCTGTTGCCTTGTTATTTTGTAATCAGGTGTCAAAAACATTTTGATAGATAGAGAAAGGGGGAGAAGAACATTTTGCTGCATCCCATATTAGTCCTACATCTGTCAGCTTTCAAACTATTGGGGTTATAGATTTGGGGTGTGATTTACCTATATACATTTTTTAATTTGGGGGAATATGCCCTTTAAAAGAATTGGCTTGCTATCTTGTTTTTATACTGATAGTAAATAAATATGTCGACATTTAGTGGTTATGAGTGAATATTTATTTATAATGAAGGTTTGCACTGTTTGTGTTTTGCAGGGTGCGGATGCTAATTAATGAAGGTTATTGAAGATAGGATGTAATTTCTCATGATATACATAACAGAATAGGCTGCTGAAATATGGTGGACACGGATATTCTCATATTCTTACATACATAGTCCCAAAAATGTTAGTCCGAGGTATATCCCAACAAAGTATTGATAAGATCTTACTGGAGAATCCCAAAAGTGGCTAACATTTAAATAGTTATTTACATCAGCCATTCATTATGTTTGATTGCAAGTTTCCTAACTGGAAATATGAAAGGAAATTACATATACTAAAGTCAATTTGATCTTTATTTTTTTCCCCCAGATACCGATACATTGCCTTTAAAATAATGGATTTAGTCTGTACCATCATGTTATATATAGAATACTATGGAGCGAGGAATAATAATAAAGCAACTTGTAGGAAAGTTAAGCGGTTCCAATTAAATTACTCCCCTCTGGAACAATTGATGTTCCTTGTAATATCGATGATGCTTGTAATTATCCTTCTTTTCTTTAATTATTGCTTGATACGGAACATGGCATTTAAATTACTTTCCTGTGAAAAGTTTAAATACAACAATCTAATTATGCTTTTAAGGCATTGTATGTTTACTTAACATCCGAGAATCTCTTATATAATAATCAAATAAATTTATATCTGTTTTCATTTAGGGCAGTTTATTCTAACCTTTCTGTTAAAATGGTATATGATCATATGCCCTATTTGATGTTCTTTTGATGATTTAGCCCCAAGTTTTGTTTTAGTGGAATGAAATCTAAGGTGTTGTGTGAGGTTGTTTGGATAATAATCTTCTCACAGAGCATCATAAGTCAGAGATCACAAAGTGCCACTGACTTCATTGCATATACGTGTTGAGAGGGGAACCATCTGGTAACATTAATGACATATCTAAATGGCAAAGGAGAATGTACATATCTTAAATATCCTATCTATGTGGAGCATCCATTTTCTTATAGTCTGTGCAACCAACTGTTAGATAAGAGTAGCAAATGGTGATTTTTATGGATTTTACTAAGGAAGGGGCACAATGGTGTTTGTATGGATAAATACACCAGTTGCACCAAGTCTGGTGTGCGCAGTTTTTTCTTCTTCTTTGTTGACATGCTTGCCAGCTTACTGCTGCACCCAGCAACACAGGGGCCATATTTATAAGGGCCGCAATAGCTCCCTGAAATTACCACCGCCGCACATCACAGCGAAAAAATACCGCTTTCGCAATATTTATAATGGCGAGCGGCATCGCTGCGAAAAGTATCACCGTGGTGTTGATTTGAGCTCTCTTTGCGACAATACTGCACTTAGCGCAATGCGCTAAGTACAATATTGCCGCGAAGGAAGGGAGTTAAATTCCCTTCACGGCAGGGGCTGGGAGGGGCTGCTGGGAAGGGGTCATGGCAGGTGGTCGCATCCACTACGACAGGCAGGGGGGCGGGAGGGGTGTACGGCTCCCCCTCACCCCCGCTGCGGATGCGACCACCCGCTGCGAGCCCTTCCCAACAGCCCCTCCCAGACCCCCGCCCCGTACTCTCGCGGGAGGGAAAGGGAGGACACGCTGGGAGGGGTGGAGGAACCCTCCGCGGGGCACTGACAAGTGCCTTTTGGGGCTTAGGGGGGTCCCGCAGCTCGAACTAGGACCCCCTCTCCCCGCACTAACAGTCCCTTGTGGCAATTGAAGTGCCCTTTGGGGCTTAGGAGGTCTGGGAGGGGCCCCTCCCCACGAGAGTACGGGGCGGAGGTCTGGGAGGGGCTGCTGGGAAGGGGTCACTGCGGGCGGTCACATCCGCTGCGGGAGGGTGAGGTGGGCGTGCACCCCGCCGGCCCCCCTCCCTGTCGCGGCGGATGCGACCACCTGCCGCGACCCCTTCCCAGCAGCCCCTCCCAGCCCCCGCTGTGAAGGGATTTCAACTCCCTTTGCTATTGTGCATATTGCACTAAATGCAGTATCGCCGTGAAGAGAGCTCAAATCACTGCCGCACATCGACGCAGCGATACCGCTCCCCATTATACATATTTTTTCCGTGGCAATGTGCGGCGGTAATTTCAGTGCGATATTTTCGGCCCTTTATAAATATGGCACTAGATCTCTACGACAGGAGTTGTAAGTGTGCAGGATTTTCTTTATGTTCAAAACCTTCCCAAATTCAAGGCAGATTAAATCAAAATTGTGTGTACTACATACTGCAGTGCCTATATTCAGATGGAATGTTTGTGTGCATTGTTGTAGATCCTTGACCATAACAGTGTAGTGTAGTCCCACACTGTATCAGGTAAAAACATACGTGTAGTAAACTACTCTGCAGCCTCCCCATTGTGGAAAATTTCCCTTGAATGCCCTTCCTTCACTCTACAAGCTCGCTTTTAGTTCTACTTTTTTAATATCCGAATATATTAATTTTAAATATTCAAATCCCAGAACACACTGGGAAGTGCACTGAGCTTCATTCGCTGATTTGCAAATTCCTAGTGGCCCTTGCTAGTATTGTTTTATATCAAGTAAAGTGTGAAGCTCTCATTCTCCCTTTCAGCTGCTAGTTAGACTAAAGGATCATACACACGTGTGATCGCAGGGCCGACCCCGTGACACACAATGTGTAATGAATGTCTGTTTTGGCTGACGATTGTTCCATGTATGGGCACTTATGTGTTCAGTTAGGGCTTATTGTTGATCTACCTGGAAAATTGGAAAAAGAGCCTCGACTGAAAGCCTGTGTGTATCAACCTTAAAGGACAAGAATATAAAAAAAAACATCACCCCCATTACACTTGCAGCAGCTGAAATCACTTACACACATTTACAGCTGTGCTGCCTTCCCTTAGATATCATACAGCAAAGATGAGTGCTAAAAGCCCGCCTCCTAGACAGCCCAGGGCCATGATTAACATAACACTTGTCATTGGCTGATGGGAATGTCATCAAGGATGGGTGGAGGAGTGTTTTCTCACTTGCTAGCTTTGAGTGACAGTTAGAGGCAGAGAGAATCGTTACGCCCCCTTCACAGCATGGATAATTAAAGGCAGAGGGAGGCTTGAAATCAGGAACATAACGTATGGGAAGGGCTGCAAACCTTTACTCTTTTTAAAGCAATTTTTAAAAAAATGCATTGAGGCAATACAGTTATCCTTTAAGTGGCACAGGACCTAGAGAGAAATAGCACAGGAGTTATTGTCAAAAGTAGGTATAGGAACATAGAAAATAAATATTTACCTATTTATATATATTGTATTGATTTTCATTTTTTGATGCTTGTGACAATAACGTCTGTCACTTTTCCCCTGCCCTGATGCTCCTGTGTCAGTTACTGCAATATTCACACACCCTCCAACATTCCCCTTTTATAAGGTACACATGGTGCAGGGCGAGGATAATGAAATTAACCTGATCTTAGCACCTTTCTGTGCAATGCATTTCTAATCACCATACGTGTTAGAGAATATACGAGTTATATGAAGACCATCTGTATTCATAGGAGACATTTGGAGGGAATTAAAAGAAACTTTAGAAACACATGTAGCAAAGCTGATTTAAAATATCTGCAGTGTAAATGCAATCGGTGTGCTAATAGGGTGAGGACCTAGCACATTAGGTCCTTACCCTGGGTACTTGATTTTGGGGTGAGTTTAGATCCCTATTGTTTTCCTTTAATTGTGTCCTGTAATCACATATAAAACATGGAATGCTGGAAATACCCACTGGTTAATGCAATATCATAAACACTGTTCTGCATTTGCATAATGACCAACATTCCCCTTTAAATAAGTACACTATTGATTTTTTTATTGATTGATTGATTGCTTAAATCAGGTTCAATTAATTATCCCCCCAGCAGCTCTGCACCATGTTGTGTACCTATTAAAGGGGTGATGGAGGTTATACACATGTAGTTATATTAACTGATTCAATCTAATGTCAACATGTGGCTTGCACACAGGCTAATAATGAACTGAGTCTTAATTTGGCTGCAGGAGCGAGACACAGATAGACAGAGATATATAGAAATATTTGTGTTTTGAAAAAGTGCTACATCCTAAAATGGTCCTTGGCCTAAAGGACTTGCAAAGCACCCCTGTGTATGCACCCCACCCCTGGTAATAGAAATACAACTCCCAGTGGAGTTAAAAATAAAGATAGAGATAGTTGTCCATACACAGATTAATGGCTGCACGATAGTTCAATCAAATCTTAACAATCATAATTCAATGGGAAAGTAGTGATCACAATGTTGAGTGGCCATGAATGGGCCTGGACTATTGACATCATAAGTGTGACATCACATAATCTCATAAACACTTCCCACATACGGTACTCCAACCAGTACACAGCAGGAATACAGGGGAAGTAGCAGAGAAGCAGTAATATGGTGCCCACAATATCTTAATAACAACCCTGTACAGCCATATTTTGATCGAAATTCAAATTTTTCTCCTTGACAAGTCAATCTGCTTTCCCATCCAATCTGTACCTATTCACAAATAAACCTACCTCCCCATCCAATCTGTACCCATTCACAATCAAACCTACCTCCTCATCCAATCTTTACCCCTTCCCCAATCAAACCTACCTCCTCATCCAATCTGTACCCATTCACAACCAAACCTACCTCCTTATCCAATCTGTACCCATTCACAATCAAACCTACCTCCTCATCCAATCTGTACCCATTCACAATCAAACCTACCTCCTCATCCAATCTGTACCCATTCATAATCAAACCTACCTCCTTATCCAATCTGTACCCATTCACAAGCAAACCTACCTCTTCATTCAATCTGTGCCCATTCACAATCAAACCTACCTCCTCATTCAATCTTTGCCCATTCATAATCAAACCTACCTCCTTATCCAATCTGTACCCATTCACAATCATACCTACCTCCTCATTCAATCTGTACCCATTCACAATCATACCTACCTCCTCATTCAATCTGTACCCATTCACAATCAAACCTACCTCCTCATTCAATCTGTGCCCATTCACAATCAAACCTACCTCCTCATCCAATCTGTACCCATTTACAATCAAACCTACCTCCTCATCCAATCTCTACCCATTCACAATCAAACCTACCTCCTCATCTAATCTGTGCCCATTCACAATCAAACCTACCTCCTCATCCAATCTGTACCCATTCACAATCAAACCTACCTCCTTATCCAATCTGTACCCATTCACAATCAACCTACCTCCTCATTCAACTGTGCCCATTCACAATCAAACCTACCTCCTCATTCCCCCAAAAAATCTGTACCCATTCATCAAACCTACCTCCATCAATCTGTACCCTTCACAATCAAACCTACCTCCTCATCCAATCTCTACCCATTTCACAATCAAACCTACCTCTCATTCAATCTGTGCCCATTCACAATCAAACTCACTCCTCCTCTAAGCTTGTGCCCATTCACGATCAAACCTACCTCCTTCATCCAATCTGTACCCACTGACAATCCAATCTGCTTCCCTATCCAATCTATACCCACTTAAAGGGTATGTACACTGTTAACACAACTTACTATTACTAGATAAGTTTATCTAAATGTGTTTTTTTTTCTACCTTTACTCCTTGAAAGTTTCTGTCTCCTTCAACTTTCAGCTGCCCCCACGGGATTGGCCAAATCCCTTTGTCAAGCAAATACTGTTTCCATTTGAAGAGCACACGTCAGTGCGCGCGAGTGGTTGCAGCAACTTCACAGCACGTGACGTCATCACGCCACAACCGTGTCAATGCGTGCATGCTTGCGGCTGGGTGCAGCTATATTACCACTGGCTGTCGTATCATAGCTGCACCCACCACATATTTATGCTTTTATGGAGTAGTGGTGCGGGAGGCTTATTCTCAAGTATCTATCAATACAAATGGCACAGTGATGTCATAGCCACATCCCTTTATGCAAATAGCTAGGCATGCTGGGGTTTAACTGTAATAAACATTCCGATGTGCATTTAATACAACCCTTCCAAAGGATTTGTTATAGTTTACCATTATCATTTTTCCTATAGGGGGAAAAGTCTCCCTGAATATCCCCAACCTGCACAAATCTCATTATTTATTGTGGCCATAGACACTAAGATTGGACGACAATGCCTCTAGGGCCACAATAAGTCTTGTGAGCTTGATGAACAATAGATATTACCTCATATACTCATGAACTGTTAAATATAGAAATAGAATTCCTAGTCCATCTGCACCATGGCTTATGGTAAATCTGTCATTGTTTATTTTCTTTTTTGGCCAATACTGGGCTATATATTATAATACAGAACATAATAAATGATGCCATCTCCTAATGCTGTACCACGCATTCTTGTGACAGCTATGTGTGTGTAAAATGAAAAGTAGTAGGGACAGGGATATAGGACTGGTATTTCCTACTTCCCAATATTCCAATATTGGTTCTGTGAGGAGCACCAGCCCAAAGAGGAGCTCACCAGCCATCTGTTGGTTGTAAAAGTTCCTACCGTTGATCTACAAAGACTAGTAGTCTATCATAAGAAAAAATGCAAAGAAAAAAAACAACAGTGCCATCTGTGATTGTGCTAGTTCACTAATAAACAAGAAAAGATAAATGGCCCTACCGTATATACACGAGTATAAGCCGAGGTTTTTAGGTTTAAAAATACAACCTAAAAACCTTGCCTCGGCTTATACTCGAGTCACAAGACACTTACCTTCATCCACGAAGCAGCCGCGAGTCAGGCCGCAGTTCCCCAGTAGTTCTTCACGGTTGCGCGATGCTGTCATCGCGCACGCTGGCGGGATGACGTCATCCGCGCAGCCCAAAGCATACTGGGAACTTCCGTCCTGACTCGCGGCTGCTTCTGGATTGCGGCAGCCGGCAGAGAGAGAAGACTGAAGACCAGGTACGGTAAGTGGAGCTGGGGGGGGACTGGGGGAGGGCTGGGGGACAGTATGCATGCAGACACCCACATTACCTTTTTACTATAGGTGGTTGGAAACTACAACTCCCAGCAACCGACATGCTGGAGTTGTAGTTTCCAAACATCTACAGTGGAAAGGTATTAGGGTGGGGGTACAGTTATGCCATACAGTAACCCCCAATACCTTTCTTACTATAGGTGGTTGGAAACTACACACTCCCAGCAACAAAGCTGCTGGGATTGGTAGTTTCCAAACATCTACAGTGGAAAGGTATTAGGGTTACTGTTTACCTCGGCTTTACTCGAGTAAATCATGTTTTTCTAATTTGATGGGCGTAAAGGCCAAAATGGGTACCTCGGCTATACTCAGTCGGCTTATACTCGAGTATATACTGTATTTTAAAAGTTCGTTATCGTTAAATAACGATCGGTATTTTACGATATCGCTATCATAAATATATGATACCGATATGTAGGAATAACGATCGCTATCGTAAAATAATGATCGCTACCATCAAATACCGATTTTATCGTAGAATACAACGTTATCGTTGAATACCGATCGTTATCGCCGATATTGAAAACCCCCGTAGTCTACGATAACGATCGATATTTTACGATAGCGATCATTATTTTATGATAGTGATCGTTATTCTACAATATCGGCATCGTAGATTTATGATAGCATATCGTAGGATTAAAGATCGTATCGTAAATAATGGATCGATATTGTACAATACCGATCGTTATTTTTTCGATAACATTAACAAAGTTTTATAAATAGGGCCCAAAAGCACTGAAGTTCGAATCCACCGACACATCTGCAAGGTGTTTGAATGTTCCCCCCCTGCTTGCTTGGGTTTCCTCCAGGCACTTGGTTTTCCCCACAATCATAAAGACATAAATAAATTGGGCTGTTCGTTTGAGTTGGGTGTTTGTTTAATAAAAAAATCTTTAAAAAATCAAGCTTATGACAGAGCCATGTAATGGTTGTAAAAGTTTATAGTATAGTATATTATTTGAGGTTGAATAAAGACATACGTCCATCCAGTCCAACCCATCTAGCAATATCCTCATTTCCTGCCTAACTGTTGATCCAGAGGAAGGCAAAAAAAAACCACCAAATTTATGAAGGGGGAAAAAATTCCTTCCTGACTCCAAGTGGCAATCGGAAATTTCCCTGGATCAACTCTACTTTATGAATCAAAGTAACTTGAAACATTCCTTGTTTGCAGAAACACATCCAGCTTTTTTTTTAAAGGGCATGTCCACCCCCAAAACTATAATCCCTGCAACTATAATCCCTCCAACAGGTAGCAAGCTCTGCCTGCTACCTGGCCTCCCGGAGATTTCTGCCATGCGTGCTGCAGCCCTTCTCCCTTCTCCCCCCTCCCTCTCCCTCAAGTTCTGCTATGCCTCCCCCTAGCGTTAATCCCCTTTAACACAGCCTTCCCCCATGTCCCCCAGCCCCAACCGCATACTTTTTATTTTAGAAAGCTCCCAATGTTTTACTTACCTCTCCGCTTTCCTACGCGGAAGTGAGCTGCCGGCAGCTGCGTCCGTGATTGGTGCCGCTCAGCCAATCACAGACGCGGCTGCGGTCCCGCCCCTCTGCTTGCATTCCTCGCAAGCAGAGGGCCGGGAGCGCAGCGAAGGAAAGGGGGAGGTAAGTAGAGTTTGGGGGGCTTTCTGAAATTAAAAATTACGCGGTTGGGGCTGGGGGAAAAACATATCAAATATTAAATTTTAGGGTGGACATAGCCTTTAAACTGACCAATGAACCTGCCATAACAACTGTTAGAATAAATATCCTCACTAGTCCCCCAGACTCTGATTGATGCCTGTCAGACCCACTAAGAGACCTTTTTACAGCACCGGGAGATAGAGTTGAGCTACACATCTTTGTAGCAAAAATCTAACTCAGTTTATTTAGTTCATACGTTGGTATATATCAACCAAGGAAAAACTTTGCAAGACAAAAGGGGCTTTACCAGACATCATGTCTGCAAATAATATAATAAAACATGTCTTGGAATGTGAAGATAGAGTCAAGTTGACATATAATGTAGGAGGCAAAAGCCCTTGAGATAAAATATTATCTATGGCCATGAGAACAGTTGGTAATTTCATGAAAAACAGAAAATGGCGTCAAAAAAAAAAATGGCTGATTAGGCTAGAGTGATTATAGAGAATATATAAAAACCTAACAGTTCCACCCTTTTATCCCAAAGGGATAACTAAACGGAAATTATATGTAATTTATAGCAATATTATCAGTGGAAATAGTATTCAAAGAAAACAATTCATCTACTTTGATGTGATTGCTAAGTTGTTGCAAATTACTGATCTGAGATTGTTTGGTAGGTGAGATTACACTTCTTGTCATTGTTCACAGAAAACACATTTGGCATCAGCAGGACAAATAAAAATGAAACAAACTTCAGCAGCAGTAACATTTTGAGTCCGAATCATAACTATATCTACAGTTCGTTCACGGGAGGTTTGTTGAGGTATTCAGGAAAATTAAGCGGGTTACATCATCTTCTCAGATAATTGGGATCCAATATCTTATAGTGCTGATCAGTCAGATAATATTGGAGACATATTGGAACTGAAACTGGAATAGCGACTAAACAAGTACTTATAATGTCCTGAACACTTTTACATTTCCTAAACAAAAGTCAGTTATATTTAGGAGCTTCTTTGAAATATACTCCCAAATGTTACCTGGGGCACATGGGGGAAAGTAATAGAGTGAGAAGCTCTGTTCATTCTAATAAATTCAAAAAAGAAAAACCACAGAATAAGATGAAAAATGAACAGGTCAGGAAAATGTATTTCATCTGGAGTTTACAATTTATCACTGGTTTGGAATCTGGGCTCATCTTAATCTTCCTCCTTGAGGGTGGGTGTGTCTGAAGTCATCTGGGCGGTCTCTGAAGTCATCTGGTTCTCCAATCAACAGATTCAGTGCGCGCTTTACTCTGGATGTATCCACGATGGATTGCCTTCAACCAAGATAGCTGTGCGAGTCACAGAGAGGCTCTAAAGATTTATGTTGATGTCACGCCTTTACCAACTCCACATCACCTTATTTAAACGGGTGCGTCGGAGCACTAGAAAGTAAAGAAAAAACAAAGAAACATCACCACAGATGCTATTCAATTTTTCAATCAGTTTTAACACATAAGCTTCCTGGATAAATTCCAGGTCACCTGTAATTAATGTCCCTGTCTAAACTGCCCATGGCGTAGGGAATGGTTTACCATTAAAATTTCGAAAGGGGACAACTTGGATGTAGAATTGGGGGCCATACGAATCTCTGCTAATACAACTGGTAATAAAATATCCCATTTACTGGAAGAACCTGCAGTAGCCTTCCTAAATTTCTCTTTTATTGTGCGTTCATTCGTTCAACAACACCTGAACTCTGGGTATGAAACTTCTATTCAATCAACATCAATTACACAATCTGGTGTAATACTTTAGAAATAAAAGCTGTGTCTATCTGAATCTATCCTAACAGGACAACCTCATTTAGGAATAATTTCCTTATACAAAATTTAGCAACAGTTTTCACATCTTCTTTTTACTAAGTATATACATTTTGGCAATAAACATTGTAGGGTATAAACTAGGAAGATAGATAGTCTTTATAATTACTCATTGCTTTCAAAGGTACAAACCATTGGCAGAATACTATTAATATATCTTGTGAAAGGGTTAGGGGCATTAAAAAAATAATCCATACATCAACTTTTACTTCCAACAGGTTATGCCACTAAGAAAATTAAGATACACAATTTACTTACTAAATCCTGTATTATCAAGTTAATGGGGTAATCTGGTAATAATTTAAAGGAAAAATGAGACAATAACAATAGGCCATTATCCCTATTAGTGACAAATATTTTATATTCTTAGTCTCTGCAGGTACCCCAATAAATCTCTACAAAAAACTTGCAATCAGCTGAGGGACCATTAATATAAGGAAGCTTTGATAGAGAAGCACACAGTCCGTATCATTAAAAAATTAAACAGCTTACCTCGTATATGAAGAGACACAAATAGGATTACACATTCTGTCCATGAGCTGTACCACAGCAAGGGAATCACTTGTGGGAAATCCATCACAACTGCCATCATAGGGATATCTATCTGTGACTGTATTTTCACATCCTACTTAGCTATATGGATATAACGGGTCTCACTAATAATCTAATTTATTACAAATAACATATCTACTATTATTAAGCTGATCCTCTTTAAAAACCACCAGAAACTCTGCCAGATCCTTGCCCTCTACCACTTCTAAATCTCACTTTCTCAAAAAACCTCTATAATATAAGAAAAAAACTTCCATAGACATTCCTACCTATTTGCAATATATAAAACTCCCATTTACAACTAGTTAGACATGAAATTTACTTTCGTTTCCCGTGAGCCAAAACAAAAAAGAGGAGGAGGGGGAAGCGGGTTTAGGAATGTAAGAAGATAAGAATTAGACACAGAATTTTACCTTAAAAATCCAGGAAGGAAAATACATTTATAATAGAAAACTTCGAGTCCAAACATTCTAAGTAAAAAGCCAGCATTAACCAAATTTAAACTTTACTTATTAATATAATTAGATTTATAATAAAATTCACAAGAGAGCTCTCAATGAGAATATACATCTTTTATCCAACCCAATATTTATCAACCATGGATTGCCATAAATTGTACACCAATACGGTCACTTAATCCTCCAGGAAAATTCTTCGGAACTTCTGTACCAGTCTTGTTATCAGTATTTTTCCACACATTGGAAACCTGTAAACTTAGAATTAAAACACTTTATATATTTTAAATGACTTATCATGTTTGGGTCAGACACCTTACTGTGAAACTTTCCATCCTGTAAGCAAGAAGGTTAACAATAAGGCAACGCAAGCAAGCTCAGCAGATTAACAAATTTGACAGACAAAAACTGTTACACATAAAACACACAAGAAATACAAAGGTAAGGTCTCTTAAGTTCCGTATAATGCTAGCTAGCAAAGAAACACAACTCAGAAGTTCGAACTTCAAATGAACCGGACCACACTGTCCGTTCTATAAATGGTTAAGCTTAACTCTTAAGTCCCTGTCCCTAACTCCCACGTTTCACAATCCACGCCGGAAGCAACTTCTATTTAAGAAGAAAACATTAACTCTTATGTGCAGGTCGCCGCCTGCGGGAGTATTATCTCATAGCCAACTACGAGTTGCGAGTCCAACCCGCAACCCAAAATATATCTCTTGTATGGCTCCCAGTTACCTCTTCCAAAGAGAAACTAAACAATGCAGATCGCCACCTGCGGGAGTCTACCATAACTCTTTAGAACACCCAGCACCAAGTTTTTACATTCACTCCGGGAATAAAACTCTTCAGAATTTAACACTCCACCCACGAAGCAACTTCCTCAAGAGAACTCGATCACAGGTCCCAGCCTGCGGGCATTCTACTTCACGTCGTAAGACGTGGGGCATGCGTCCGCCCTTCCAGACCCACGTTTTAAAATCTATACCAATGTGCTGATACAAGTTACAGAACAAGCAAGACAGAACCTAAAATTAATAAGTTCAATACTCACAGTCCTGTAGGTTGTATCCCACTTCTGACACCAATTGTTAGAATAAATATCCTCACTAGTCCCCCGGACTCTGATTGATGCCTGTCAGACCCACTAAGAGACCTTTTACAGCGCCGGGAGATAGAGTTGAACTACACATCTTTGTAGCAAAAATCTAACTCAGTTTATTTAGTTCATACGTTGGCATATATCAACCAAGGAAAAACTTTGCAAGACAAAAGGGGCTTTACCAGACATCATGTTGCAAATAATATAATAAAACATGTCTTGGAATGTGAAGATAGAGTCAAGTTGACATATAATGTAGAAGGCAGAAGACCTGAGATAAAATATTATCTATGGCCATGAGAACAGTTGGTCATTTCATGAAAAACAGACTAAGTAAAATGGACACAAAATGGCGTCAAAAAACAAAATGGGTGCTATTAGGCTAAGTGATTATAGAGAATATATCAAAACCTAACAACAACGTCCACTGGAAGACAGTTCCATAGCTTTACCGTTCTCACAGTGAAAAACCCTTTCCGAACTTGAAGCCTAAACCTTTTTTCTTCAAGTCTTAAGGTGCTCTCGTGTCCTCTGACATGTTCTATTGGTGAACAATGGCCCAGATAGTTGATTGTATGGCCCGTTAATGTATTTGTACACAATTATCATATCCCCACGCAAGCGCCTTTTCTCCAGCGCACATAATTGTAACTTTTCCAGTCTCTCTTCATATTTCAAGCTCCTCCAATCTCCTTATTAATTTAGTTGCCCTTCTCTGAACCCTTTCCATTTCAAAGATTCCTTTTGTACACAGGATTCCAAATTGCACTGCATATTCTAAATGAGGCCTTACAATGCTTTGTAAAGAGAGAGAATAACATTTTCCTCCCTTGAATCCATAACTCTCTTTATACAAGACAATACCATGCTGGCTCTGGCTCTTGCCGCCTGGTACTGCTTGCTACTTTTAAGTTTGTTATCCACCAAAACTCCAAGATCCCTTTCCAACAGGGATTCACTTAACACAGAGCCATTTATAATATAAGTAGCACAAGGATTTTTGCATCACCTTACATTTCTCAACATTGAATTTCATCTGCCACTTAGCAGCCTAATGTGACAATCTATCTAGATCCCCCTGCAAGGATTGCACATCCTCTGAAGTTTTTAATGGTCGACAAAGTTTTGTGTCGACAGCAAACACAGAAACCTTGCTGACAATACCCACTTCCAAATCAATAATACATAGATTAAATAGAAGCGGTACCAACACAGAACCCTGTGGCACCCCACTTAGCACTTTAGTCCATAATGATGAAGCCCCATTTACAACTACTCTCTGCATCCTATTCATTAACCAATTTTCTATCCATGTACAAATGTGACTCCCCAGACCAACAGACCTTAGCTTATTCATTAGTCGCCTATGGGGGACTGTATCAAAAGCCTTTGCAAAATCCAAGTAAACTACATCTACTGCTATGCCAGAGTCTAAATTTCTACTTACTTCCTCATAAAAACCAAGCAAGTTAGTTTGACAGGATCTATTCCTCCTAAGTCCATGCTGGTTACTACTTATAATGTCAGTCCTTGAAACATACTCTAGAACATGTTCCAGGATCTTCCCCACCACTGAAGTTAAACTTACAGGCCTGTAATTACCCGGCTGTGAACGACTACCCTTTTTGAATATTGGAATAACATCAGCCTTTTATCAATCCAGAGGCACACCTCCGGACGTGAGGGAATCTGCAAAAATAAGAAACAATGGCCTAGATAAAACTGAACTTAGCTCCTTAAGTACCTGAGGATGTATTTTATCCGGTCCAGGAGATTTATTAATATTAACCTTATTTAGTTCTTTCTGTACCATATCCTCGGTTAACCAAAGTGCACTTAAATCTTTTATACCATTATTGCTACTATACTCTATATCTGTACTTGGATCTTCTATAGTGTATACAGAGGGGAAAAAAGTATTCAAGACATTTGCTTTATCCCCATCCTCCATAACTAACTTATCCCCATTAATTAATGGTGCCACATTCTCAGTCCTCATCTTCTTACTATTCTTACAAGTTATCTTCTTACAAGTTATCTCAGAAGACTGGTAGCCAGCCATAAGAAACAAAATGCAAAGATAAAATGAAGCTTGCAAATGTGAGTTTGAGTCTTCAATTGAGTTAAAATTTTAGATAAACAAAAAAAGGAGAGGCCCAACCGTAAAGTTAGGTTCCCATCATAGGCAATTACCCCATTTATAAAGGCTGTGGAAGTTTGCTGTGGCCTGTAAAGCCAAGATAATAAGTTAGCTGTGCTGATGTTAAATCCAAAGATTTTATGCTCCTCTGCCCATATTTTATTGAAAAGTAGTACCCAGGCAACGCTGGGTACTCGATTCACCAACAGATGGCAGCACAAAGGTCAGAACTCATCCACAATTAACAAAGGCAATCACTCAATTCACCAAAACATGGCAGTACAAAGGTCCAAACGTAGTCATTTTGTCAGTGGAGCGATTACTCGATCCACCAACAAGTGGCGGCGTTGCGTTTTTTTCCCCATCAAAAACCTTGATGAGCTCAGCCGTTTCTCACTGAGGTGATCACTCTATTTACCAACAGATGGCAGCACAAAGGTCAACATTGTTATGTTATCCGGCAGCAAAATATATAAAAATTTAACAGTCAGATACTTGAAAGTAATATCCCTTTAAAATAATAACAGTACTGCCATTAAATGTAACTAAATACAGCATCACAATTCTAAAGTGCACGAGTGCAATATAATACATGAATGAATACAAAGTCCAAACAGAGTCACAAAACATATACCGTACAAGTATTATGGACGACAGTTTTCATAATCTTTTATCCACTATTCCGTGATATTTTGTGACTATATTTGGATACTAAGGGATAATAAGTATCTGATTATGTTTTTATATAAGGTGTTTTATGGTCCTTTAAGGCATACATAAGGTTCTTAAACCTCTACTGTATGTTTTTATTAAAGGAAAGATCTTTCTTTCAGACCTATATTTTATTTATTCATTTTATTTGAATATATTCCTATATTAATTAATATTCCTTTTAAAATAATGAATGTAGATGTCCTATAAAGATATGTATTAAAATTTTAAATGTTAAAAACACAGCATACCAGCTTCTTCTAAGGAATTACCAGAATTTATTCTATTAGATTTATTTATTAAGGTGCCACAATCCCACATTCTCTTGCAATATCAGTTTAAATGTATCTGGTTTTATTTCCTGTTTAAGGCAGACATTATCTGCATCCTTCCCTGGTCTCCCAGCATGAGGAGGGGGGATATGTCATTATTATACCCACCCTGGCTCAAAATGACCCACCAGGAGAAACTGCTACAGGTGTAAAAGTTATGGGAGTCAGCAGTTTTTAAGGGGGGGAAAACATTTAGAACAGGCCAGATATAAGATGTTTAAAGGACAACTGTGGTCTCCAAGCAACATAAGTCCTGCAGTCTTTCTTTTAAAATGAACGCTAAATCACACTATTGGCTGCAGCCAAATGAGAAATCATATTGTGGATAATGTTCAAACCTCTGGCTTTCATAAGCTTGAGTGAAATCACTTGACCCCCTGCTCTTCCCCTTTTCCCATGGCCTGAGCATGCTCACTTAATATTTAATGTTGGGAAAGACATGAAGTGCCTGCACAGAATTAAAAAAATGACAGTAAAGAGGGGTGTCTATTAATGCAGGCATATAACTACAAGCTGGTGAAAATAGTTCATTCATATTGCTAAACCTTCTCAGCACTTTAACTTCTTCAAAGTTTTACTTAGATTTGTGGTCCGGGTTGATTTTAAAAGTTTAATGGAAGGGCTTTTATTTAACCCTATATTTGTTTCTACGCCACTGTTGTCCTTTAAGAAGCAGAAGGCCAGGAAAGTGCAAACAGCATAGGGAAATAAACTAACAAGGATTAGAGGGTGTAACTAAGGGTTACGTTGTAAAGTTGCCTGCCAGGTTAATATATGAAAAGTAATGTCAATATTGCATAAAGTGAAAGAAATCAGGTCACTTGATCAGACGACACAAGGGGAAATAGAGAAAATGAGGTCCAGCCTTCACCTCCAGTTTTTGCAGCTTGGAAAGCCAACTGCATACATTGTTTGAACTGACCTTTCCATATTAGAGGATCTAACACACCCTTTCAGATCCAACTTGGGTCTCTTGGCACTTCCTCTCTGCAGATATCGCCTCTGCATCATCTTCATGTCTTTGTTTTCTTTCTCTCGCATTTCTCTGTTCTTCTGGGACGCTTCCCTGCTCGATATTTTTCACATGCAATCTCTCACCTTCCACAAAGAAATACAGCCATAAATTGCCTCTACCAACAAAGCTTATTTTAGATGCACCTGATCCTTTGAGCACAGAATTGAAAATCAATGCGGTTCTTTTCCTACTGTATCTGTGCATGAATTTCCTTTACTATTAGATTATAAGGTTCTAGCTTGGGGATCTGTCGGTTGGTTTGTATTTTTATGTTCCTACATGGTGTTATCCCCATGGTGATTGTATTATGACATACTGCGCTGCATTACTTCACTATCTTACCTTTTATCTGTGCTGGTATGATCTCAGCTATGAACGGTCTTTTACTGATTGCACCCAGAGGGGCAGTAAATCAGCGAGGGTTGGTCTGCGGGAGAATTCTTTAGAATCTTCTGTTCTTGTCATTTCCAAAACAGTGAGGGCTGATTTGATTATTTAAAACTTTCAGAATCTCTTACCAGAAGAACAGTTCTCTTTGCATTACATACTTTCTGCACACATATTTACACGAAACGTACATGTTAGAATGTTTTAGCATTTATTTCATTTTCTTTTTATTTCACAGAAACAAAAAATAGGGGGTTGCTTGCCCTTTGCCATAGTGCAACAGAAATGGTATATAGGGTCACGCAATGTGAAATATAATGTTCTTGGCTCACATTGGCTATGCATCAGGTTTACTTTGAGTGCATTTTAAATGGACGACAACAAGGCACATGTCCACTCGCAATCAATAAGTTAAACCAACCTGTCAATCGGGTCTAGATAGGCTTGACTTCTTTTTAACAGATACCATTCAGAATATCTTTATTATTCATGTTAAATACAATTTGAACATCATTCACAGATCCACACACAGCCCAGAGCAGGCCACTGGTTGCCAACTGCTTTCATGGGAGGGATCTTATGTGTGAGTTGGCTCGGGGGCCCCCAAACTAATAAATCTCACACAGATTTCAGGTCAGACTACTGTGAGTTAAATGAAAAATACCTTTGGGAATAATGATGAAATAAGCTTTTGGGCACCTCAATATTAGTTCTCCTTGCTTTGAAGAATATTGAGTATTATGCAATTAATGGTTCAAAAGTGTGCCTGTACTATTCATTTGCAGTAACCAACCAAATATTAGCTTTTTACTTTGTTAACATCTGATTGGTTGCTGGTAATTAATAGTGTCTGCCCCTTAGGCTCCCTTTATGCAGTTATACTTACTACCTACAGGTGATTCTGTGTATGAATAGGGAAGATAGAAAAGCAGTAAGAGCATGTAAGAGTCTCTGTGCACAGAAAGTTTCACTGTACACATTATGGTAAAATACAAGGTAAGTGACAAATAGGGCTTATATTTTATTAAGAACGGGTCCTAATTCCAGGCTGTAACTGACTAAGAAAGAAAGGTTCAAACGGAGATCCCTCTCTCTATTGTAAACCACGACTGCTAGTATCTTATCCTGCTGCATCTCAATCTTATTATCCTTGTGACACCATAGAAAGACTTTTCATGGCTCGGGAAACCCCAACATTTATATATTTTTATATATATTTTTCACGGTCATCCATTCATCAAAATGCATAATTCGTACAAATATAACAGATACGTTAATAAATATATCTGTATATAGATGTATTTTTAATGCACTCAAATGCATTACAAAGGTGGATCTGGCACTGTCTCTTGATGAACCCCTAGTAACGTCTCAGGTCCCCGGACTCCTGGTTGAGAAAAACTTCTCTAAAGCATAAGTTTTTAGGAACGATCAATATCTTAATGTTCCTTTGCGATCATCCTTTGTAGTCACTAACTGCTACCACTATGAAGGCTGCTGCCTATTAAAAATCCTAAGTAAGTCTGTTCGAAAGCTATTCCAGTGTTCCTCCTGGTAATTCTTTAAAGAACACATTCAACAATGACAGGAGAATGGACCAAGCCTGTGCTATTTCGGGATCTAAAGAAAGCCTCAGAAATTAATGATGATTTCAGTGCTACTTCCGTCTCCAATGTTACCCACAATGATTAGATTTATCAAAGTATATGGCCATTTCTAACTGTTTCATTTGCATAAAAAGTGCAGAATGTAGGGCAGATTTTTACAAGCTAATACATAAATAGAAAATGGCCCACCCTGGTCTGTAAGGAGGCTGGAGACTATCACAGTAACCCCAGCTAATATATAATTTACACCACCTGGACTGGCCAGATACATGACTGTAGTGTGTGGCTGTTTAATGACCTGCATTGCTTATCTTGCAAATGAAATATAGGAAAATAATATTTATTTTATTAGTGTATAGAGGAATAGCATAAATCCTCCATTTTGTTTTCCCCCATATCCATATACCATACGTCAAGGATTAATGGTAAAAAAAAATAAATCCAACCATAAATATAAAATAAAAGCACATCGTTTTTCAATATTATATGTAAATGTTATATGTTTTTTTCCCATTTTTCTATGTACAATTTAAATACAATAAACCATCTGTGTAAGTTAATATTTTTTCCCACGTTTCCTTTAAATCTTTGCATTTCCAGGGTTTAAGGGTTAACTGTATAGTGGGGCGGTCGTATATAAACGAGATGTGCCTTTGTTTATAGATGGCGCCTCTTCATTTGGCTACAGGCAAATGGCTCCACACCATGGTAATATGGTAATAAGTCATTCATTATAGGCAAGCAGCTCACGAAAATCCACTCACGGATAAAGCAGCGAGATTATAGGACATTGATCATGGATACTGTATCTTGGTGACGCTTTCTCTTGCAGGATCATTTGTATAGAAATTGTGTCATCGTGTACATGGGTCTCATTCATACAGGGCGTTAGGCTCTCGCTTTGGTGGCAGGGAAAGGAAACTTGTACAACATTTATATGTATATAATTTAGTTATTAAGTTTAATGTTTGTGCAGCACTTGATCGCCGTTGGTGTCGTGGTCCCATCATCGGTACATTACTGGGGAGCATAACTCTACAAATCCGTTGTGACAATTTTTGTTCCATTTGGTCAAGTGGCCTCAGTCAGCATAGATAATAAATCCAGAAAACGTGCTATATTTGTTGTTGTTTCCTCCGTGTGCTTTACCTCCATCTAGTTTTATATAAACCTCATCCCCCGGCTCTAAATGAAGGACCACACTGTTGCTGGCATAGTCGTAGTTTTGGTCAGCATCTTGGGCAATGGCACTCGCACGGACCTAAACAAGGAAAGAAGAAAAGGGGTTACTTATTGTCTCTGCTAACAGGGCTGTGCTCTTGTAGAGATTTCTTGGTCAGCTGGCGCTTTAACCTATTGTGATTTATTAACTGGCGTGGCCACGAGGTATTGCCAATTAACCCCTGTACCTTACCCACTAAAATAAACTTGTGAATTGGATAGATTGTCAGAGCTACTGAAAAAAAAGAAATCTTACCTGCACACTTGTTGAGAGCAGCAACCTAAATGATATCATTTATTTATGTGTCAGTGTGCCCTACAGTCCTGTAAAATAGCAGTTTGATTTATGAGCGGCTGACATAAACAACGTAAGTCAGAGAATACAAACACCCAGTGATTGTAAGCAGTGCAAGAAATACAACAGATCTGAGAGGAATTCTGGATTATGGCCCAGTATGTCACATGTACAATAATCTGCCATCTTTCAAAGTGGTCGGCAAAAGGGCAGTGGCCCTACAGTACAGTATGTCAATTTTAAATGGCAGTAAATCTAGCACTGAGAATGAGTAGCAGTTTATGAGTAAATAGAAAAAGGTTGTTAGAATAAAAGCAGTCTCATCTGCAGAGCTACTACCTTGCGATCTCTTCTTAAAGGGCATGTCCACCCCCAAAACTAAAACTTAACCCACTATTGGCCCCACTCTGTAGTGTAATAAAATCCTTACCTTACATCCCAGCTCCAAATGGTTCTCCTGTAAAGTCCCCCCAAAGTTAAAAAAAACTGACCACCAGGAGCCTAGCCACCATGGAAATTGTTTCTACCTCTGTGCTGTCCTCTTAGAGGTTTCTGGCTTGCTCAGAGCAGCCCTTCACTCACTTCCCCACCTCCCTCTCCCACCCATTTTCCTCTCCCTCCCCCTAGTGTAAATCCCCTCTCCCACATATTAGTGCTAGTTGCAGCGGAGGAGAGAGGGAAGGTAAGTAACGATTGGGGCACTTTCTTGAAAATATATTATAGCGGTTGGGGCTGGGGGAACTAGCCCTACTATATACTAAAAATCGGCAAAAGTGGTGGACATGCCCTTTAAAGTCACACTAATCCATTTAGCACGAGTTTTTAACAATTTTACCAATGTGCCTGCTAATTAATTATTGTGTTTGGTATTTTTTTGCTCGACTTGTAAACACCAGCAAATAACTGGCAGTAAAATTGGGTAGACCAAAATGATATTTACCCAGATCCCTAAACTGGTATTTAATGTCCGTAAGGCGAGTGTTTATAGCTCTCTGAAAATGAGTTCCAAGGTTTTTATGGTTCTAAACAATATAAAGCAAAGAAAACCTTTTTTGGTGATATAGAAATATGAGAATGTGTATTTGTGACACTGCACATTTTATTGTAACCTTGTAGTCATACAACCTACTGTATCAGATGTTGGTAAGTATTATTATTATTATTATTATGGCTTTATATAGCGCTAACATGTTCCGTAGCTCTTTATACATATGTATACATATACATCAG
Source organism: Hymenochirus boettgeri (assembly GCA_019447015.1). NCBI lineage: Eukaryota > Metazoa > Chordata > Amphibia > Anura > Pipidae > Hymenochirus > Hymenochirus boettgeri. The sequence continues at coordinate 47,925,724 of CM033474.1, read as the reverse complement.
GTATAAGCTAGACAATGGTAAGTATATGTAAATAATCGACTAAAATGCTGTTATTATTAATTATTATTAGTTATTATTATTAGTATTGATTAGTATTCATTAGAAAATCTCAAAACAGTGATTGGAAACAAATCATACTATTCTTTATTGAAGAAGGTGATGACAGTTCACCAGGCTCCATTAATTGTCATATTACTTAATCCACTAAGATACACCTAAGATACACTGGGAAAGCCCCCAGACAGCAGAGCTTTGTAGCATTATGTGTTGAACTTTGGCAGTTTGGGTCAGGGCTGCCCAACCTGAGCCATGCTGGGTTGGCCCATGCAGGGCTGCAGGTTGGGAATCACTGGTTTGGGATGTGAACCAGCTAGTCTTGGTTATAGCTTTAGGGGGTCTGGAGCATGGCTGGTAATATAGCTGGATGATCTGGAGGCACAGTAGAGCAGAACATGAATCGGTCCCTTAAAATATCCCAGACTTCTCTGGCCTGAAGTTAGAAGGTATTGACTCATCATTGATGTTACCATCAGCAAATATATAATCTTAGGTTAACTATGCAACTAAAATGTAAATACAATGTACCGTATATACTCGAGTAAAAGCCGAAATTTTCAGGCTTTAAAATTAGCCTGAAAACCTAACCTCTGCTAATACTATGGTCAAGCCCTAATTTAGATCCAAATGCTGCAATTGCGGATAGTAACCAGTAGGTGTGTGTTAAAAATAACGTCCTTTACCTGCATAGAAAGTTACAGGAGCTGATCTGCCTTTACACTCCTTCCTGCTTCCTGTAGTCTGGCTGCTGGACTTACTCAGCGCTGTCACTCATCTGGATGCTGTAAATCTGATGGGTCTCCTCAGTTTGGGGCAAAAAACAGCTGCTAGTTCAGTGCAAATGACAGTTTGAAACTACAACTCTAAGGAGATATTTTAAACATGTTGCAGCGTGCCCTTTACTATATAGGGGTCGGGAGAATTGTAAATGATGGTAAGCTTAATTAAAAGTTTATTGAACCTTGCCACTCTACTACTCTCAGCAACCAATGCATGCTGGGAGTTGTAGTTTCCAAACATCTGGAGTGCCAAGGAATTGGGGGTTACTGGTACTGGATTTGGCTATAACTGTATGGGATTAATGTATGGGAATTCTGCTGTCTATTTAAAGAGCAAATTAGGCCACAAAACAATACAGAATCAGAAGGCAGCAGGGGTAATAATTTCTACCCTCGACTTATACTCGAGACAATCAGTTTTTACAAAATTTCCAGGTAAAAATTAGTACCTCGACTTGGATAGACTTATACTCGAGTATATACAGTACATCTGTATGAGCAGAATGAAAAGAAAGAAGCATTAATGGTGTGCTGAATGTTTATCTGCTAAGAGTACCAGATACTAAAAATATATATCTGAGGATTTTCTTTATTATTTAACGCAGAAAAAATGTATTATTTTCCTCCCTTTCACATAATGCTGTGTCTTGGGCTTTCATTGTTACAATCCATCTGATCATCAGCTAAAGCAAAATAACATGACAAAAATCATTTTGTACTGTTTGCTGTTCACAAAAGAAAAGGGCAAAAAGGAGGTAGATTGTCAGTATGTTTTAAAGTGTGTTTGATTGCATGGTCAAAGGTTTATATGCGGCTCTTTTTATATTTGGGATTTCATTTATCTTTGACAGGAATGTCCTGAACTATCTCTTACATGTCACAGAGTGTCCCCCTACCAACAGATGAAGATGACAACATCTTACATGTAGTTACACTGTGCTGGTCACAGGAAGGAAGTATGAAAAGGAGCAGCACCTAACCGGGGTTATGAGCTATGTCTGATTTCGTTTTCTTGTATCAGAATTTTACAATACATTCCCTTTATAAATTTGCCACTTTATTCCAAATTTGCAACTGATATCTATGGCCTCAATAACCGCTAGAATTAAACTATATTGAATAGGTTAGGGTGAGTTTAACCCCTTATGTTGGCTGCGTGTGTAACGCAAGGTATTCAATAACGGGATTTGCGCTGCTTTAAGCGCGACTATTAGACACCAGCTAATAGCAATCAGGCAATTATAATGCTAGTAATTTGCGAGATCCCACAATGCAGTAAATGTCACAAAATTATTACTGCATCATGGTAAGGAGCACAGCTTAGCGATCTCCCTGTAAGGTTCATGGGACAGTCTGATGGCAAGTCACATGATAAAATGGTCAGGGATCCATTGGGTTTGTCTGAATTCCTGTGCATGCTGCAACATTCCCCACTCTCTGTCTGTACATCTTCTCTCTTTATCTAATGATCCTATATTTATATGTGCGTATGTATAGATACCAGTGAATCACACCATAATTACACCCACTCTGTACAGAGTAGTGCTATGCAATGTAGTCGTAATAAAAATAAACATTATCTCCTATACTGATAATGTTTGGTGTCCCTATCTATGTACAGGTTCATACTCCACCATAGTATTGCCTTTTTCTGCCTACTGGTTCGATTGTCTATCTCCCAGTGATAAAAAGTGAATGGGGTACTTTAGACGTGGCACAGTGCAAGAATGTGTATTATAACTTGACACGTGATTACCTGTTGGTGTGGGAGAGCTTGTGTAGATGGATTTACATCTCGGGCACCAAAAAGCCTGCCGCCCTTAACCCCACCCCTCAACACAGACCACACACACAACACCGCCCATTTTTAATTATAGTGGAGGAAAAACATTACTATTATCATGTTAAAATTTGAGAAATGCAATAAACATGAACTGTTATATTATTATTATATATAATAATATTAACTTTACCATAGGGGATGTCAGATACTTTTTAAAATCCTGATGTGCTGCAAATTTAAGTGGCTACAGTAGGGAAATGATTAAAAGCCCCCCTGTAACCCTACAGTGCCTAATAGTAAATCCAGCCCTGCCCCTAGCATAGCAAGGATGTCAGTCTAAGTCTACTGTATATCATATTGTTTAATGGTTCCTATAAAGATCCAGTAGATGACAGAATTCTGCACTGTTATTTTGTGATATATTCCTGTTAAATATTCTCAAAAAAAATAAAGGCAAAGCAATACAATAAATACAGTATGTCATCACCTGTGGGCACTTGTCTCATAACAGGAACCAGGGTATGCCTGTGACATTAGTTCTCCCTAACAGGATCATAGAGAGAACAAATTAACCATTGTAAAGAAATATAGTGTTGAAAGCATGTAAAAATGGAGCAAACTACATTTTTTAAAATTACTTTCTTGTAAATGTTAAAGGGACAGTTCAGTGGAAATGATCAATATGTTTAAATTGTTAGTTTGTGTAATGCATACTTAGTATTCTACATATTCTCTCCCATTTTGAAAAATCAGTGATTCATACCCATTGCTGTTCCCTGCTGTTGACATTAGTGAGCTGACATTTCAGGTTCTAACAGTCCTTCTTCTTCCCAGGATGCACCACATCCTTGGAATGATCCTAACAGTAATTTCTACTGATTGGCTGTTGGATGGGTCAAAGATGCTCAGATCTCTACTGAGCAACTGAATCAACCCAGGCGCTGGGCCAAGGGCAAGACCATAACGGTCTCTATTAGGCGTAATGCAAACAGGAAGTCAGTATTTCGGTTGCATTTATTTATAAACATACAAAATGCTGAATGGGCAGATTAAGGTCATTGGGATGGAAAAATACTGCTCTTTCTTCTGAAAAGCACATGTATTTGCACTGAACTTTAAGCATGTAAGGTAAAAATTGTCCAAATATTGTACTCCTTTTATGGTCACTTTGCCTCTTCTTTATACTGGAGCTGTGTATTTTATTCTCTGTAGCTGAATTCCACGAGGACTAGGAACTTATGTTGGGTTGTCAGGTGTCCCTATTTGGATTGTGTTTACTGCAGGGACAAAATCAAGAGTCTTGCAGTCTGGGCTGAAATCTTGTCCAAACATCGGCCCTGCCAGCCCCACCATGGATCGTCCACTCTCCGCCCCGTTACACCTTTAACTCAGATTGCAACCTACAACTAACCTACCTCTGCCACACCCCTCCCTTCCCTCTCCCACTAGGGGGAGGCAGAAAAAAACTGGCAACCCTGCAGTTCCAAAGCTCCTGTGACATTATCCCAATTTTCACATTATCTCATGAACCACCAGGCCTGATAAAATAAATGGGCCAAGCCAGGAATGTTCTAAGATAATCCACTTAATAGTTTATCTTTAGCTATTTGGTAGAACGGACAATCAAATATCAAATCTGTGAAATGTCTACTAGGTGTATGTCTGCCATTTCAGCTACGCAGCTCAGTGTAGCACTAATAATGTTGGGAAAGTTAACCCCATCCAATGCAAATTTTCTCTGCTTTCTTAAAGTGTAACACACAATGGGCTACAGCAAGAACAACGCATTTCATCTTAGTTACTATATATTAAAAGGGTAGCCATGGTGCATTCTTTCAGCATTAGTCACCATTAAAGCATTAGTCACCATGCAATTAACATGTATGTAAGTATAATTTTATTTATAAAGTGCCACTTGGGTACGCAGGGCTGTACATTATAAAATACAGAGTATACAAACAAGGGGGTAAGTGAAAGCATTATACAGATAGATAAAAATTAAATTAAATACAATTTCATACATCGGTTAAGAAAGCATATATATATATATATATATATATATATATATATAGATATTAAAAAAGTACCACTAAAAAAGGCCACTAAACCACGGCCGAACGTTGCTGTTTTGTTGCACTATCATTACTTTTGAAAATAATAAAATTTGTGAAAAAGACCTGTGGAGCGTTGGTTATGACCTACTTTTTTACTGCATATTGGAATTATAACCAACAGCTCCAGGCAAACGTAAGTGAACACTGTGTGCACACTATTGCTATCTTTTATATATATATATATATATATATAATATTATATATAAAAATAAATTCTGTATAAATTGATATAAGTGCAACAAGCTTCGACACATTAGGAATGAGATCCCTGCCCCGAAGAGCTTACAATCTAAGTGGGAGGGACAACAAGTGTATATGTATGTTAAAAAGGCCCCTAAAATGTATCATTGCCATCTGGGAAATTATTTTGATCATATGTTTGTGGCAAAATGACCTTTTGCTGCTTTTCACTTTATGTTTTGCCACAATCTTCCATTTGATGAAAGTGCTGCAAAAAAGTTTTAAGATTTATAAAGGGATTCCTGCTAACTTGACAATCACGGGGACTAGGCATTCTAACAAGCATTTTCATTTTCGGTCATTTTCTCTGCAATCCGCTATGTAATTCTAGTCTATGGGTAAGCACAAAAGGAAGGTACAGATCCACACAATTGCATTGGTGATGCATCTTTTTTTAGTTTTTAATTACCCACTAGAGATGTAATGTGGGTTCGAATAGAACGTGATTTCGAATCAAATCTGAGGGTTTCGAAGTCCCGACAAAACTTTCAGAACTCCAGAATTTCACGGAACCCGGATTTTCCGAATTTCCGATTTTGATCATCATCGAAAATAGATAATTATTGATTGGATTTGGGTCATCATTGTCTGACAAAGCTGTGGGAAGATTTTTGGTTCCTTTACAAAATAATAAGTCTTGTCACACTGAAATGTCATGAGACCACATTGGGGTTAATTGGACTTAACTCAAGCCCTTCACCTCATTATGTTTCTGTATTTCCCAATATAGAAACTCAGAGAATGGAATTGTGAAGTCCCCTATCTCAGGCTGTCCATATGAGAAAGATGTTGCTAATTGGTTTTTGAAGTTGCCCAACCTGCTGGGCGGATTTTCAACCGGAGACCCGTTTCCACTGACAAAGTGCCCTTACACCGGACGATTAATGGTTGTGCATTTACATTGTACTTTGTGGGTCGGCACCCACGATCACATGTGTGTAAGAACCTTTAGGGCTAGGCACACAAAACATTGGCCCATGTGTACCTCGCCCAAGGAGCAGCACAATAGAGATAGGACAGTTAAACTAACAAGATGTTAATGAAATCACACGACCACACAAACTATAAACGTTTGTATAGAACTCATAGACTTGGGGGGATATTCAATAAAAGTGCTTATCGTTTAAAATGGTGCTAATTTTGCCCCAACCAATCAGATGTTAGCTTTCAAATGTTACATAAGTTCTGATTGGTTAGGGCAAAATTATCACCATTTTAAACGATAAGCACTTTTATTGAATCTCCCCGTAAATCCGCCCATACACGTCATTGGTAATTTAAGCAATTGGTAACTTGAGCAAATCCCCATCCTCCATAGATTTTAAGGGGAAATTTGCGAAAAGATCAGCAGCACAAGTTGGGGAACTTCGACCGGTTCTTCCAACTGGATCGCTGATTGTTGTAAATGATCTGGAAAAACATCTGTTTGTGTATGGGTAGCTCAATGCTGGCCATACACTAGGCAGACATTAGATTTTCTACTAAATGCTTATAATAGATCATTTCAAACAATATAAATTTGCTTTAAATCTTATTATACACTTTACTTACATGCACTTAAGGGGTATGTCCACTAGAGATGGCCGGTTCGCGGACCCGGATCCGCCGCGGATTTCTCCCGTCCGCGAACGGCGGATTATTCCGGACTTCCGAACTTCCGAACTGCAGATTTTTTTTTTTACGAAAATTTTCGAAAATACGAGTATCTCCGTAATTACGAGGATCTACGATACTTGCGGGATACGGAAAAACCGAAGACCCTCGTAATTACGAGGATTCACGTAATTACGAGGATTCCCGTAATTACGAGTATTCTCGTAATTACGAGAATACTCGTAAAAACGAGGTAAGTCGTTGTAACTTTTCAAGGATGGAGCAAGCAACCATGAATCAAAGTAAGCCAATGGCAGCTATCATAGTTACAGAAAGCCTCGTTTTTTTACGGAAATCTTCGTTTTTACGGGAATCCTCGTATTTTCGAAAAATACCGTTTTTTTAAAGTCACGCTAGCGGACTGTACTTTTTAGGTATTGTTGGCATTTATACGTGCTTCTAAGGCCATTACCCAGGTCCCTGAGTGGTTAAGTGTACGTTACCAAGGCTATTTAGACCACTTTTAATGCGGATTTTGCCGAACTTTCATTTTAATACGTTTTAACGGGTCCGCTCGCGGATTTTCGAATTTTCGGATTTTTCAGAAAATCCGCGGATCCTCGCGCGGACCGGATTTTTCGAAGTTCGGACATCTCTAATGTCCACCCCGAGCATAAAAATTCTTACTTTCCTCCCCCACTCTATAAAACTTCAAGACCACAATACGTTACCATGATCCTAAACTGAGATGTTTGATCCAGAGTATGCTGTCCTCTTAGTCCAGCCACATTTTCTTGATGCAGCAGTCAGCCATTCAGGACTGTGATAGATGACATCATGGACAATGACTTACTGCTGCAGACCATGATACCTCCTCTGCGCATGTGAAAGTTTGTAATAAGTGCTTAGATACCTTAGGACATCCCTGGAGATTAGCAGAAATCTTTATTGCCAGGTGGACAAAGGTTGTTCAGTAATAACAGTGATATTGTGAGTCTCTTTTTTCCAGGTGTTACACTAGCAGTTTAAAAGGACTGAACTAAACAGACATCAACTTATCATGTATCTATTCAACCGGTGGACTATAGCGAAGCAATTAAATTGTTTCAGATTTGGTTCCGCAGGCAGTAATGAGACTCCTTTGTCTTAAAGCGCATGATAGCCCATGACCACAGGGTTCTGGTTATCCTGTGTCACATTTCAGTTGCTAAAATGTGTTTTTACCTACAGCTGCTCATAATTATTTCCTAGTTCTACATCTGTCTGTCTCTGTACAATAACTGTGTGTACATTTTTGTTTGAGAGGTCACACTGCAGTAAGATAAGGGATCAATAGTTTCCAAGGAAAAGTATATTACAGTCAAATAAATGTCCTGTAATGCATTATAAACCAGTCAAACACTTTAATTCCAGTTAACTGGGTAAGTTCATGGTTTCTAGTTTACATTTGTGAACAGTGGGGACGTTTATGTTCATTGTACTTACCCAGCTAGCACTCTAGGAGGTAAGGTAAATATTTGACTGAGAAGTAACTCAAATAGTGTTGACATACAGTATATAAAACCTAAATGCTTAGTGGGTTAATAAATAGTTCATAGATACAAAACTAAATAGAATGGTATAAAGGGGAGATAAAGTTTGCACTAATATTTCTGTAACTTAATCCAGTATGTTTTTGTCTGTATAATTAGTATACCTCCTCACTGTTTCTATAAGTATTCCACTTTAACATGCAATGTTACAAGGTAATGTTGTACTGAAAGTTGTAACCACAGGCTTGTCTAAGTCTGGGATTTGTCCAATGGGATGACACACTTTTTGCAGAGTGTGCCTTCCCCTTGGATAGGTCCTGGTCGAAAGGTAGGCATAACTGCCTGCAATGTGGACATGAACTTTAAAGGGAAAGTTCAGTGGAAAATATCTTTATTTTTAAAATGCTTACAGGGTTATTTAATAAAAGTTCTTATCGTTTAAAATGGTGCTAATTTTGCCCCAACCAATCAGCTTTCAAATGTTAAATAAGATCTGATTGGTTGGCGCAAAATTAGCACCATTTTAAACGATAAGAACTTTTATTGAATCTCCCTGTTAGTTTGTATTATGCAAACCTAGTTATTCTACATATTCTCTTCCATTTTGAAAAATCAGTTGGTTTCATACCCTTTGCTGTTCCCTGCTGTTGACATTAGGGAGCTGACATTTCCTGAGTCTAACAGTCCTTCTTCTTCCCAGGATGCACCACATCCATGGAATGTTCCTAACAGTAATTTCTACTGATTGCTGTTGGATGGGCAACATGCTCAGATCTCTACTAGCAACTGAATCAACCCAGCGCTGGGTCAAGGGCAAGACCATAACGTCTCTATTAGGCTGTAATGCAAACAGGAAGTCACGGTTGCATTTATTTATACACAAACAAAATGTTGAATGGGCAGGTTAAGGTCATTGGGATGGAAAAATACTGCTCTTTTTTCTTGAAAGCATTTGTTTTTGCACTGAACTTCCCCTTTAATCATTTCCAGTGATTTTAATATTTATGAGGGAACTCACAGGTCTTTAAAATATAAATTTTATTGTATGTGATTGAAATGCTTGTCTACGCGTTTCAGTTTGTATCATCTGTCTTCAGGATATGACATCATAACAAAGAGGTAGGTATATATAACCCCCCATGAAAGACAGCCCAGCCTAGAGAGTCCAATAAGACACAGCATGTACCATCCATGTAACAAATATCTGCAACTAAGAGGCAATAATTTAAAACCAGCATAAGTTTGACTAGTTTAAAAAATTATATCTAAGAACAGACGACTGGAATGGCAGATTCACAGTAAGCAATGTAACAGCAATTGTTCATTCAACCCTTTCGGGGACAATGTACCCAGAATATGTTTCCACCTACACTTCTTTTAAAGGAGAAATTTGTCATGGTCTAATGGTCTATGTTGGAAATAAGTTGTGTTCTAGTTAATCCATCAATAATCATACATTTGAGGCTAGAAAGTGGATGGGCATGTAGCTGGAAGTGTCTGGTGACAGACCAGTCACCATATTTAGTATTGACAGATAAGACATTTTTTGTCAGGGCAGACCGTATGGAGGAACGATGGTTAGCCATACTCTCCTTAAAGGTGGTACATGTTTTACCAACATAATACAACCCACAGGGGCATGTAATGTAGTAAATCACAAATTTACTTTGACACGTAAACCTTTGTTTAATATTAAAGCATTTACCACTGTGTGGGTAGGCAAAATTCTTGCCCACCAGCATAGAGCGGCACGTGATGCAATCTGGGCATCTGTAACAACCCAACCTCCCAGTACTCAAAATGGTGCCCCCATATTCAGGCTCAAGAATTGCAGAGTCAGTTTTTACCAATATGTTGGCCAGGCTACGCCCCCTCCTATAAATGTTACATGAATGACCATAAGGGAGCTGTTTATCCTTAATTAAATCCCAATGACTCCTGGCTATATCTCTTATCTTTTTGCTACAAGGTGTATAGGTGGTTTGTTCACCCCTGATAGTATTATCTGATAGATGGGTATTCTGTTGTTCATACCACCATCTGGCCCTTTGGAGTTGCTCAGTCAGAATTTCAGGGGAATAACCCCTGGTCCTTAATCTCTGAACCATTTCATCACACTGAGCCTCCATCAACATCCGATCAGTATTGTATCTGAACGCTCGAAGAAACTGACCAAATATAACACTTTTCAGTGTTATGGGGGTGGCAGCTGGTAGCAGTGGAATTTTAATCTGTATCCTTTCTGTATAATCTGGTGCATAGCCCATTTTTAGACCTTACACATTTAGTCGAGAAACTCAAAGTTTTTCTGTGTAATCCAACCCGCATTAAGGGCCATAGTCAATTTAGAGTCAAGCTCTTTCTTTAAGGCCACAGTGGGATCACTATCAAACCTGCGATATACAGTATAATATGTAAAAGCCCTGAATCAGTTTGTTGGGTTCCTATCAATTTAATTGTTTTCTTCTATCTTAGATTGTAGGCTCTAAACTTTGGTTATGTAAATTTAATGTATCTGTATAATGGCTTGCACTGTTTGTATACTCTGTCTGTGATAATGTACAGAGCTGTGTACCCAAGTGGCGCTATAGAAATAAAACTATACATACAGTACATTCATCTTAGGTTAGTAAGTACTGGGCAGATGTGAAGGGTGTAATGAATGAAAGAGGAGGGGACTAGATTAATAAGTGTGGTGGAATAAAAAAGTTAGACTATATCACTGTGCTGGAGTTTTAGAATATTAAACTGGAATTTAACCAAAACACTATTTTTGTCATTACATTTACTTAAATAAGACCTCACACCCAGGATATGTTTCAGTTGGGGTTGTCCTCGGCCGAAAACCAGGCTCCTAGACCCGGCCGCGAGTGTTGGGAGGCTGGATTCAGTTGGATTTCAGTTGGATTATATTCAAAATGTATATGTTGTTAGAATAATCTGCCCACAGTGCTGATGGGAAAGTTCTGTTGTAGGTATTCCCAGTGTTGTAATCTGTGCTGCTGCCTTGGAGACCCATATGCTGTTATGCCATTGAATTCTATAAAAGCAATATTAGCTGTTATGTGGAATATTTGTAGGTCAGGAACTCCTTTCCAGCGTCTCTGCTTACTTAAGGTTTGCTGTGTGTTTTCTGGGATGGTTACACGTGGGACTAAGTGAATCTCATGATATCTATTTTATTAGCTTTGAAGAGATTTATCAGGGGTTTAAAATAGGAAGGGTGTGAAATAAATACAGTAACCAGATAAAAATGTTCACCTTTTTCTTTAATGTAGGCAAACTATCGTATCTGCTGTAGGCCCGAGTGTAAGGGAAGGGGGTTTAAGTAAGGGGTTAGTTCCCCTTTAAAGTAAAAATTAAATGTCTTTTTATTTAATTATATTGAAAAGTCAAAACTTGTTATTCTGAGTATTTAGAATCTCACTGGAAAATTATTATTAAAAACGAAAGGGTATGTCCACCCTAAAAATAATTTTTTAATATAAGATTCCCCCTGACAGCCCAGCCCCAACCGCTATATTTATATGTTTAGAAAGCTCCCCAAACTCTACTTACCTCCCCTCTTTCCTCCAGAGGGCTCGCAAGCAGAGGGCTGCCAGCCCTCTGCTTGCGAGAAAATGCAAGCAGAGGGGCGGGACCGGCAGTCACGTCTGTGATTGGCTGAGCGGCAGCCAATCACGGACACGGCTGCCGGGAGCTCATTTCGGCGGAGGAAAAAGGAGAGGTAAGTAAAGTTTGGGGAGCTTTCTAAACATATAAATATAGCGTTTGGGGCTGGGGGGACAGGGGCAATACTATATATTAAGGGTTTTACACTAGGGGGAGGGAATCCTGAGAGGGAGGGAGAGGGGAGGGGGAGAAGGGCTGCAGTACGCATGCTAAACTTCTCCGGAGGCCAGGTAGGAGGCAGAGTCCTATATGGACTCTGCTATCCTCCTGGTGGGCAGTTTTTGGGACTTTGGGGGGGGACTACAGGATAACCATATGGAGCTGGAATGTGAGGTAAGGATTACACTACACTACATGATAGGGCCAGTAGTTGTGGGATTATAGTTTTGGGGGTGGACATGCCCTTTAACTTGTTTGTGGTTGGCAGAACCTAGAAGAAGACAAGAACGGAACGAGACGAGACGAGACCAGAACGGACGAGACGGAGACCAGAACTAGACGATACGATGACCAAAAAACGATACGAGAGAGACCAGAACGAGAATGAGAGAGATAACAAAACGAGACGAGACCAGACCGGACACACAGAAGAGACAGACTATGGGACGGAGACCAAAACGAGAGAGGACCAAAAACGGATACGAGCCAGAACGAGACCAACCGAGAACGAGACGAGAGGAGACCAGAAGGCAGACGGGGAGACTAGACAGAACGAACGAGACCAGACCAGAACGAACGAGACGGAGACCAGAAACGAGCGACGAGACCGAGAACGGACGAGACGAGACGAGACCAAAACGAGACGGAGACCAGAACGAGACGAGAAGAGACCAGAACGAGACGCGAGACAGAACGAGACGAGACCAAAAACGGACGAAGCAGAATCGAGACGAGACAAGACCGGAAACTAGGAACGAGCGAGACCAAAAACGAGAGACTGAGACCAAACGGAGGGACGAGACGAGACCAAAAAGAGAGACGAGCGGAGGGACCAGAAGAGTACGAGACGAGAAGAGACCAGACCAAACGAGACGAGAGGAGACCAGAAACGAGACGAGACGAGACGAACGAGACCAGAAGAGACGAGGACAAGACAAAACGATACAGACCAGAACGAACGAGACGAGACCAGAACGTACGTTAGACTAGACCAAACTGTAATATGATAACCATAACTATACTATACTATACCATAACTATACTATACTATACCATAACTGTAATATACTATACCATAACTATACTATACTATACCATAACTGAACTATACTATACCCTAACTATACTATACAATCCCATAACTATACTATACAGGCCATGAACGAGAGAGATAGAGACCAGTAACGATGACGAGACCAGAACGAGAGATACGAGACCCGGAACGAGCTATACCAGAACGAGAGGATACCAAGCCGAGAACGCACGAGGACCAGAACGAGAGTATACAATCCTATAACTATACTATACCATAACTATATTATACAATCCTATAACTATACTATACATTCCCATGTCCTGTGTGGGGCAGGACTAGGACATTCAGTATGTATGGGGCAGTTTGGGGCCAGACTGGCCTGATTTCTCAGCTGTTTATATTGCAAATTATTGCTAATAGGCCTTGATTTGTGCTTATAACAGACCCCCCCCCAATACCTCTGCATAGGGATATGTTATTTAAGTGTCTCTAAGCTACTTTGATAATGATCATTCACCTATTCATATTTCAGTTGCCATGATTGCGACCAATGCAAAACACTGTGTCCTGAACATCTTTAATTACCTATATTTACAGTAAAGCTGTATTGTTATTATGTATATTGATATTGTAGTTAAACTATCTGTGCAGTTTACGTTACTGTTAAATGGCAGCCTTTCTTTTTATTTGATTTTCATTATTTGAAAGTAAAGGCGTTGTTTGTATTTTCAAAACTTAGCAAATATCTCCTCACCTGCATCTTTTATTCGACAGCTCGGTGACAGGCTCTGCATGACTAAAGTAGGAAAGTAACAGGGAATTAATGACAGACGCACTGAGCCCTCGGAGGAAGTGCACAGCCTCTCCTGTTTGTTTTTTTCCCTGTTCTGTACGGATGAAAAAGGTGCATAGTAAATGCATTCAAACAGCATCCTTGTGCATTTTGATTCTTCATTAATATTTAAGAATGGGAAGAATCTGTTGAATGAAAACCTATGGGTAAAAACATTGTGAAATGCTGAGATCTCTTACAGATTTCCAAACATATTCTCTGTCTCTATAATTGTGTGCACTGCTTCTCTATAATATCTCAATTACAAACTAAAGGAGAAATATAGAGTACTATAAAGTCCAAGGTTGTCCTTATGATAGTGGGTGTCGGAGAACCCTTTGTCTATTGCATTCCCCAGGTGTCTCTACCACATGCTGGTGAGACTTCAGTTACAGTAATGATATCTTTGGGTTACTCTATAATATGGTCATACTACCTCACACACCATAGGGGCATATTTATAAAGTTGTGATACTGCAACTATAATTGATTATAAACAGAACTCAGTACATCAATAACCAGCAGGTGGATCCTAAGTAAACGTACTTAGAACCACGTGTGGACTAGATGCCTTGCCCCAGACCCTTCTCCCAATTAGTCCCAACAATGTCAGTCAATAGTATATCGTATAAATTTTAAATAGTAAAATTAAGGGAGGAATACATGTTTTACGCTCACCCATTAATGTCCCAGATCCGTCGCTCCCAAAGGTCGATCCAGATATTCACCAACCAGAAAGAAAAAAGGGGAAGCTTGAATGTACTCTGGAATCACTACAGACGATTATCCAGCTTAAGAAGGAGAACAAGCTTTATTCTTTAGATCATAAGTGTCCCACACACATACGGTCCCTGACAGTATGTGTGTGGGAGTTCGGGAGTTCGGCCATCTCTAGCTCCAAGGTGTAGCAATCATGGGAAACATTTGGTAAACAAAGCATATGCACAGTATTGAAATAACTATTTACTCATTTAATTAGCAATGTGCCAATTAAGGCAAATGTGTACAGTAAAAACAATCCAAAGAGCATTAAGTGCCCAACCCGCCATCTGTTTGGAAAAAGATGCAACTGGCTGGACCGTTGGGTGGTCCAATAAGAAGCCCTGTTACTGGGTGGGTGCTGCTAGGATGTCCCCAGCCATGGCCAGGTTGGGCACCCCTGTTCTAGTGTGAAACCATGAATTTCTGTAACTGTGGTTGGAGAGATGACGTTTTATAAACCCCTGTCTGACAAAGGCTGCAGGACCGTTCTGTGAAACCCTAGTCAGATTGTATTGCACTTACAATGTCAACTGAGAGGGACAGCTACTCTCAGTGCGTCACCCCGAAAATGAGTTAGAAACCTTTTCTAATTTGTGTTTTCATTTATCATTGTTATTATTGCTTGATCATTATTCATTATTGTGTTTTTATTATTGTATTATTATTTATAAGATTGTCGTCCTCCTCAAAATTTCAGTTGAAGAGTAAACTCCCTCTTAAAACGAGCCATCAACCACCTCTCTACTTGCTCCACAGCCCAAGATATACATAAATAACTGACCTGAAAGTTAATGGGTGGGAGGCTGACATGTGACATTCCTAAGGCTGCTCCATCACCACAGCCTCAGACTTCAGTGACAGGACAGGAGACAGGAAGTCCCTCCCCCTCCCTGCTGTGTGAAGATCCCCACAGAGAATCTAAGGGAATCTACAGCCTAACTCTCCCACTGTGTGAAAACAGCCTTTTCAGGCAGAGTTCTTACTCTGCCTGAAAAAGCTGTTTTCACACAGATTTCTGTGTGTGTGTGGGGGGGGGGGGGGGGGGTTGAGTGTCCCAAGGCACCCGTGGATGGGCAGGGCTAGGGCACCTGTGAGTGGGCAGGGCTGTAAGGGAAGGGGCCAGGGGGGCCTGCAAATGGAGGGGCCATGGGGTCCATGAGTGGGAGGGACCAGGGGGGCTTGCAAGAGGAGGGGGGCTGCAAGGGGAGTAGGAGACACAGGGCAGATTGACTGTCATCCACTGACATGGTTTCAGTGCAGGAAGTGCAAGGGACCTGGTGATGCTGCTGCCATATCAAACACAAAAATGTAAATATCTTCAAAACTATGCAAAACAAACAATGACAATAAATTGCAAAAATTCTCAGGAGAACAATTCCTATCAATTTACCTAAAGTCATTTTTGGACCACAGTTCCCCTTTAAGCAAAACAGTAAAACGGCATTCCCTCACATTAACACTATGAACACAAGACTAACCCATATTGAATGGAGAACTATATGATATTAAAGGATAACAACATACAACACCATCAACAGCATACATTTTACAGAATATAATCCACCATCTTTAAAGGGCATGTCCAGCCTAAAATACACTTTTTATATTCTGGTAGAGACCCCTCATTTTTGCATTATTTAGAAATCTCAAAAATGCATCTGAAGGAACTTCCCTGACCTGGTCCCTCACCGCCTGGGCGCCGTCTCCTGCTCCCCTTTTGAGCAGAGATCCTCTGCACTGAAAGACTATCTACTTCCTGGTCGCAGCTGTCAGGTAATTAGGAGTAACCTCACATCTTATCTGACAGCCGTGACCGGAAGTAGATTGTCTCTCAGCTGCAAAACAGAGGAGGAGCGTTGAGGGACCGGGTCAGGTAAGTCTCTTCAGAGGCATTTTGGGATTTCTAAAAATTGCAAAAATATAGAGGGGTCCTCTACCAGAATATTAAAAGTTTATTTTAGGCTGGACATGCCCTGTAAGCTTTTTTTAGAAACAGATCTCCAATAGTTCAGGTGAGGCTGGGAACTGATGTCACCCAAATCTGCATTGGTTGCTGATTAAGCTGGGTATACGCTGTCATGATCTTTAAGAGATGACAGACAGAATCTTAAAGAGTCTGTCTGTTATTTTACAAAGATCAGGCTTCACACAGTCCTGAGCATTCTCCCCATATAAAGTATTAAATTATAAAGAGAACCTTTGGGACTACCTATACTTTAGTACAGGGGGCGAAGGAAATTTCCCTTTTTGCCGATGTTGATAATTTCTGGTCTACTAGCTTTAACGATAAAGGGACGATTCTGTCATGTCCGATGGAATTGTCCCTTTATCATTAAAGTGTGTACCCAGCTTTACTAGGAAGATAGTGCCTTTTCTTGGGCTCCCTCCTGCATATGAACATTTAGGGCTTCATTATAATGAAAGCTAACATTCTAAGGCCTATTCCCCTTTAAATATACACCAAGAAAATACATTTAAAAATATATATATATATTTTTTAAAAAAAAACCTTCAAACGGGAGAATAATGCAGTTTGGCTATAATTTACATTTTAGAAAGATACCACGCACTCGCTCGCTCCTACTAATGTAGTGTTCTATAAATGAATAGTCCCATTGTAATGTTTTGCAAAATTAGGCATCAAACTGTTTTAATTTGTGTTAAATATGTTCCTTGGCTGTTTATGAATCATAAATAATTTCAATGCGTTGTTATATCTAAGTTTAAAAAAAAACGTTTTGGCAGGAAGAGCGATTTCAGAAGAGTTTTTGTTAAATGTCCCCTACTTAGTGAGACCCCAGCCTATCACATTAAATCATTTTTTAAAAATAGGTCAAGAGCTATGAGAGAGGGTAGAGAAAGCAGAAATTATATAGTATCGGGAGAGATAGACCCCCCCTAAAAATAGCCACTCAACAGCACTTGCATTCTTCTGGCCAGCAAACTAACAATTAACTATTTATTGATAGAGATATACATATAATCACATACCAATTCAGGGGCTGATGCAACAAGAGGTACAAATGTTTGCAAATGCAATCAGATGTTAGTGTTTACTGGGTTTCTGCAGTAACGTGATTGGTTGATGCAGATAGCACTGGCAAACATTTGGGAGAGAGAGAGGGAGAGAGGGGGGAGGGCTGCAGTGTGCATGGCAAAATTCTCCCGGAGGAGAGACAGGAGGCAGAGTCTTACATGGACTCTGCCAGGCTCCTGGTGGCCAGTTTTTGGGACTTTGGAGGGGCATAGCAGGGCAGCCATTTGGATGTAAGGTAAGGATTTTATTACACTACACAGTGGGGCCAGTAGTGGCTTAAATTATAGTTTTGGGAATGGACATGTCCTTTAAGTTTCATGGATAGTGGATAGGTTATTTATCCCTGATATATAGATTTGGAAATGCAGGAGAACCCTGGGGGAGATGCAATAAATTTCCCTACCACAACTGACCTGCACTTGTTCCTGTGATGTAGTAACCACTTTGTGACTGTTATTGCACTGTGTGAATGTGAGAGGTAAGTTGCACGGCTTTAACGCCACAATTGAAAGGCTTTAATTTTGGTGCAAAACACGTGTGTGCAATTATCATCTGTAAATGTATTGCATCGCTTGCACTGAGCTATTTCCAAAAGTCTTTGGAAAGTGTGCCTGCGATGCAAAATGAGTAAAAAACCCTCTCTAAGGGCTAGGCCACACTAGCGCGTTTTTCGCGCGTTTGCGCACGCGTTTCACGCTTGCGTTTGCGCCCGCGATTTTCGCTAAAATGGAAATCGCGGGAACGCAAAAATTCCCGCGATTTCCGATGCGCATGCGATTGCGCGTCCGTTCGCATTATGGTAACGCATGCGTTCACCATTTTTGGTGCGTTAACGCATGCGTGTCCATAACGTGAAAAGGCGAAAAGGCGTGCGCAAAACGCGAACGCGAGCGCGAAAATCGTGCACACAATCGCGTGCGATAACGCTCGCGATTTTGTGCGCGATTCCTGTGCGTTGCAGTGTGGCCTCACCCTAACCCCATATTACATCAGCATGGGTTTTGCACTTATTTTTCCCCTTACCACGGATATTGCATCTCCCTGTAAACACTCCCGGTTCTTCCTCAGGTGCAGGTACTGTTCTCCTTGATTAAGCTCATGCAACTTTTGCATCCAGAAATGCTCTCTTGTGCCATCTGTTTAGAAGTTTATATAAGGAAATTGGTAACCTGGACACAATGGATGGAGCAAGAAATGATAAAACACTTACAGGAAGATGCAATATCCCATGTTAAGGGGGAAAATAAGTGCAAAACCCGTGCTAGCTGATGTAATATGGGGTTAGGGCTAGGCCACACTGAAACGCAAACGCAAACGCAATCGCAATCGCATGCGATTTCATGTGCGATTTTTTTGCGTTTGCGCTTGCGATTTCTTCAATAAGTATAGGAAATCGCATGCGATTGCGATTAAAAATGCAGAACGCAAAACGCAAACGCATCGAAAAACGCACGTTTTTTTTGCGTTGCCGCGTTTTCAATAATTTTGAAAAATCGCAAGCGCAATCGCAATCGCAAACGCAAGCACAAACGCAAAAAAAACGCAGCAGTGTGGCCTAGCCCTTAGAGAGGGTTTGTTACTCATTTTGCATCACTTGCACCCTTTACAAAGACTTTTGGAAATAGCTCAGTGCAAGCGATGCAATAAATTTAGAGATGATAATTGCACACACGTTTTTTGCACCAAAATTAAAGCCTTTTCAATTGTGGCTTTTAAAGCCGTGTAAAAGGTTGCAACTTACCGCTCACATTCACACAGTGCAATAACAGTCGCAAAGTGGTTACTATATCGCGGTAACAAGTGCAGGTCAGGTGTGGTAGGGAAATGTATTAGCCTGCTGCTAAAGGTTTGTCTTTTACTAGTGTGAATATAATTTCATTGCAGTGAAATACATTCTAAAGATCAGTAAATCCGACAGCCTGGTAGGGTAGATGGTACAGGCATGGATACTTTTAAAACAAAAACCTAGTGGGAGATGCAATAAATTTTGCATTCGCAACCTACCTGCACTTGCGCAAAAAACGGCGCAAAATTTGTTGCATCGCTTGTGCTGTGGAAAATGTAAAAAAATAGTGACATGGCGCAGGCAGTACAAAACCTTCGCTAACACATCAGTACATAAGTAAGTGGGAATTTAGCTCTTATTTTCCAGTTAGCACAGGATATTGCATCTCCCTGCTAACGCCTTATCAGTTACCTGCCCCTAACCCCAAATCACATATTCAGCACATTATTAGATGCATTACTAACCAGATATACGGATAATTATTGCCGCTATTCAGGCACAGTAAGCTGGCTCCTCCCTCCATGCAGTCAATCAAGGTTGTGGCTGCTGATACTACAGCCCATTATTGACTGCTCTTTCCCCAACTGCCTCTTCTGCACATGCTCAACCTTATAAAAAGCTCTCTGAGTAGAGGGAGGAGGTTATCATTAAATATCTGTGTAAGAATAATATATCCTACACTGGTCCAACCATTATTTGATGCCACAAACGCATGCAATAAACTTGTAAAAATAGCAGTTGGGGTTTCTGGCAAATTACTGACCAAGTCACCAGTTTTTTGGTGGACATGCCCTGTAAGGTTTGCAGTGTGGTTTACTGATAGAAGTCATATTTAAAGAGCGATATTTTTCTCTCTCGTCTTTATCATTAATAAATACTGTATGTAAATTGTACTGAAGTGCTTTTTGCAGATTTACAGAGCTGGGCAGCTTCCACCTTGACTATTCTGTAAATCATATCCTTATAAACAGTGCTTAGCCATGTCATCAGCCACATGACTCACAGAACTGTTTATGAGATGTTATAAATATATATATATATATATAATCTACCCCCCTGGGTCTTTTCAGTGGGGCCACCTGTAAGATTTATACAGACAGAAGTCTTACTCTTCTTGGTTCGCTCGTTCCTCCTCTCCTCCCCCGGCACTGTAATCCTGCTCATACCTCTCGATCAGTTCCTCTTCCACATGCAGGAGATATCTCACTATCAGCAAAGGCAATGGAACTACGGAGGGGAAGTGGGGTAAGTATACTTACATCGCCTTTGCTGTTAGCGTGGTATCTCGTGCATGTGGAAGAGAAGGTAATCGCATGGCAGATGTGAGCAGAATTACACTGCCAGTAGATGGAGAAACAAGCCCCCCCCCCCCCGGGTTGGATGCCAAGGGTGGGGGAGGGTGGTAGGTGGATAGGGACAGTAAAATTAATGGAGAGAAACAAGCATATAGGGGTGGTTGGATGCCGAGGGGGGTTGGGTGCTGGGGGGGGGGGTAGGGACAATAAAATGAATAGAGAGAAGGGGTAAATTATAAAAGATAATGCACCCCCTACTGTAATTTATATGGATATGACACCTCGTAGTTCCGTGCCCTTTATAAAAGCATTGACATTCGGCCTCATGCTTTTATATGGTCATGGAACTCCTCGGTAACATCCCTATAATTTACAGTAGGGGTGCATTATCCACTATACATTCCAATATGGGGTGCATGAATCACTATACAACTACTGTATTAAAGGATTTGAATATTGATTAACAACCTCTCTCTGTCTTATTGTCACTCTTGCCCTTTGGCTAGAACATCTCTTACTTGTCCGTGTAGCAGGTATGGGGCATGTTGCCTCACAGAAGCATTTTTCTGTTCCATTTACTTACGGTGATTTAACATTCTGTTGTGTAATGACTGTCCCATTTAGGTTCTGTGTGTGTCCTTTGTGCTGTAAACAATGTGTATGCCTAAGCACTGGCTTAATGAAAAGAACAGAAAATTGTTTTTCTTTTCTCCTTTTTTTTGAGTTGACTTGACTCGTTTCTATTGCTAATGTTCCCATAAAAAGAGCTGTGGTTGTCATTGTCATCTGTGAAATTACTAATTCAATTACTCATTCATGTTTAGTCTATACATTGCAATAACTGTACGGGTATCGTCTATTTAATGAAAGACGGGCTATTGTATTTAATATGTCCTGCCTTGTGCTAAATACATTTATTCAACCTCTTTTATAGTAAAATGGATTTAATTATGCAACCGAAAAAGTGTCTTCAGAGTATAAAGTCGTGCAGTGCTGAATCCTACGGCTCTGTTCTCTGTTTGGTTCTCTATTGCCATGTTCTACCACAGGTACAAACTACAGATCGCAACAACTTTCTAATATTTGTATCTTCTTCTTCCTTTCAGACTGGAATTTACATCTGGTTGTTATTGTCAGACCCTTCCGATTCATCAAGACTGTTTAAAGGATAAGGCCCTGGGCCAAAAGGGAGGCGAAGCTGGAGATTGGGAAGCTGAATTAAAAAATACAAGATATTAAAGGTAAACCCTTAATAGTCTAAAGCTAAGGACACACAGCCCATAGCGCACGCGATCCACGATAGCCGACTACCAAATGGACGCCCTTTTTGCAAGATAGTCCGTTCTTGTATGGGTGATTAGTCAGGTGTCATTAAAGATCCGATGGGTCCTTTAAAGGCGTGACATTGAAATTTAAAAAAGAAACATAATAAAAACACTATACTGAAAAAAATTTCCTTATCCTAATCTATAAATAAATACGTGTAAGTAGCATTTACTCTGAGGTTTTTTGCTGAGGAGCAGTATCCCCCCTCCCTCTTGTAACCACTCCCACTTCCATCTGACCTGACTTTTTCCCACAAAACTGCACACAGCATTTAGCACTCCAACTGTCAAAACTCTGCCACCATTCCAGCTTCAGCAAAACAGACTCACAGAAGAATATTTTATGAGAGCAAGGTACTTGATTAACAAGCTGAAATGTAAGATGTTTTAGATTGGCTTTCTAAAGAAATAGGGAGCAGAACAACAAAAAAATGGTGCAGTGGTGGTTGGGAAGAATTGTCCAGTAATGTGCATTTTTTTTTCAGTATAGATACCCTTTAATTTTATATATACTTTAATTTTAAAGGGCAATTAGACCCCTCTAAACCACCCCTACCCTAATAGTACCCAGAGTGAGGACCTAAAACTTCTAGGTCCTTGTAAGGACCTCACCGTGGATACTATCAGGTAAGGGGTATTTCCTTAGAGTATAGTTGTCCTTTACAGCAAACTTTACAGAAAATGTCATAATAAAACTTGAATTCAATCTATGTAGTACAGACTATATTCAAATTATGGGCAGTATTGATAAAGGATCGATACATGAGTTTTCTGTTATTAATACTTATTTTATACTTATTTTATGACACAGACATATGGTAATGTACAAGTTATTTTATAACCACCTCATAATGCCTATGGTGGTCAGAGACCTAATACTGCGTGGTAGTAAAATATTGCATAGTATTGCTATGCTACCCGTTAGTCTGCCATTTCTGACGTGGCCATTAAAATACTAATACTATCTGTATTTAGTGACCAGGGTCACAAAATATGGAGCAGCATGGAGCAATATCATACTTTTGCAATGGTGCTCCTTTATAAATATCTTTCTATCTACTGTATAAATGTATAGGTAAGGCACAACATAAAGAGCATTTGCAAAATATTGTTACTATTAAAATTTAAAAGCGTGCTACCGGCTGTCTCATGGCACACCAATGTACAGCTTCAGCCAGTTGGAGATTGATAAAGCACAGTCATAAAATTATATATTTTTTTTTTTATTTCTGAGTTGCGAAATTCCGCCAACATAATTATGTTTGGAAATGTTCTTAGTGTGTCTTGTAGGTAAACAGCTTGGTTTTTAGACACTGAAACCTTGTGAGATTTGTTGAAGTAGAGACCAGAGCTGTGTGGACGGCAGGCCACATCAATATTTATATCGGCTGGTTGCCAAGTGTCTAAAGAGGTCTTGTATCCTCTCTGTTCTAGCGAAAAAAAGGCAGAGCAAAAAATTATTCCCACACAGAATAAACACCAGTTCCATCATTGTAAATATTTACATTACATACATGATAAACATCTGTGATCCATTTCAGACATATATCTTTCATTTGATCATTCCTACTCCTGACATGTCTGTTGGTTTACAGGGTTAAATAAAATCGACAGAAAAATAATAAGAAATATTTCTGTTGTATTCAATTAGATCAACTGGACTTGAAATGTAGTTCTTGAAGACGTTTCGCTAGTCATCCGACTGGCTTTCTCAATTCAGAATGACTTGTACAAGAATCTGTGGCAATTATGTACCCTGGAAAATCCCAATTAGCATATCACAGCCAGGTGTTAAGGGTGTGATTAGATAGTGGCTAAGAGGTGTTATAGGAACGCCCAGAGTAAGGTGTTAAAACAGCATTGTACATGGCAGACAGTTGGTGTCGAACCCCCCCACCTCTATTTAGGCTTGGTTTCTTTATTTTCACATAAATGGCCTCCTTAACACCTCTCTTGAACCAGTCACGTTCCTTCGCCAGTATGTTAACATTACAATCTTCAAAGGTATGTCCTTTATCCTTAAGATGCAGATACACGGCTGAGTCCTGACCCGAGGAATTGGCTCTTCTGTGCTGGGCCATACGTTGATGCAGTTGCTGTTTGGTCTCCCCCACATACAAATCAGAGCATTCTTCACTGCACTGCACCGCATATATGATGTCGCTTTTCTTGTGTTTTGGTATTGGGTCTTTTGGATGTACCAATTGCTGCCTCAGTGTGTTGTTCGGTTTAAAGCAGACAGGGATACGATGTTTTTTGAAAATTCTTCTTAATTTCTCAGAGACCCCTGCTACATATGGGATGACCATGTTCTTCCTCCTGTCTTGCTTTTCCCCTTCACTGTTGGTATTTGTGTTCTTTTCTTTCCTTCTACTTCTTTTGACAAAGGCCCAGTCTGGATATCCACAAGTTTTAAGGGCTCCTCTGAGATGTTTCATTTCTTTAGCCTTTGCCTCTGTGCTAGTGGGGATGTTCTCGGCTCTGTGTTGCAGGGTTCTGATGACACCCAGCTTGTGATCTAAAGGGTGGTGGGAGTCAAACATCAAATACTGATCTGTGTGTGTTGGTTTTCTGTAAACCTCTACTTCCAGTTTACCATTTTCCTTAACTTCTACCAAGCAGTCCAAGAAAGCCAGTTTGTTGTTTTGTACCTCTTCCCTTGTGAATTTAATGTTTTGGTCCACCGCATTAATGTGTTCTGTGAAAGCTTGTACTTCCTTCTGGTGGATTTTAACCCAGGTGTCATCAACATATCTGAACCAGTGGCTGGGTGCTATGCCCTTAAAGGTATTAAGCGCCTGTGTTTCTACCTCCTCCATGTAAAGGTTGGCCACAATAGGTGAAACTGGAGATCCCATAGCACATCCATGTTTTTGCTTATAGAACTTATCCCTGTATTTGAAATAGGTGGTATTCAGGCACATGCTGTTTTAACACCTTACTCTGGGCGTTCCTATAACACCTCTTAGCCACTATCCAATCACGCCCTTAACACCTGGCTGTGATATGCTAATTGGGATTTTCCAGGGTACATAATTGCCACAGATTCTTTCTTGAGGGATGTTAAGGCTCTTCTTTCCTGTGTGGTCAGGTTAGATGAAGGAGTTTTAGCACTGGCTAAGGCTGCAGATACCTTAAGGCGAAGTTGTTCTGCCTCACTCTGTGATACCTTATTACTGTGGATAGAGGCTTCTGTGGCTGCTATAATATCCACCACAGGGATGGCTTTAGGGGTGATGGCAAAATTCAAGCCCTTACCAAGGACTTCCATTTCTGGCTGGGTCAGGGTCCTGTTAGACAAGTTTCTCACCCATTCCTCCTTGTTTGATGAAGTGACACTTCCCTCCTTTTGTATCCAAGGTAGTTGTTCTCCTTTGGGGCTGTTCTGGGATGACAAAATAGAGAACTTGTTCTGTTGCCTTTGTTTGCCCTTACAGTGCTGAGAAAGCTGTGCTTGTTTGGTGAACCCCATCACTCTTTCCCAGATGGACACAGGTCCTTATATCATATATGCGGTGCAGTGCAGTGAAGAATGCTCTGATTTGTATGTGGGGGAGACCAAACAGCAACTGCATCAACGTATGGCCCAGCACAGAAGAGCCAATTCCTCGGGTCAGGACTCAGCCGTGTATCTGCATCTTAAGGATAAACGACATACCTTTGAAGATTGTAACGTGACTGGTTCAAGAGAGGTGTTAAGGAGGCCATTTATGTGAAAATAAAGAAACCAAGCCTAAATAGAGGTGGGGGGGTTCGACACCAACTGTCTGCCATGTACAATGCTGTTTTAACACCTTACTCTGGGCGTTCCTATAACACCTCTTAGCCACTATCTAATCACACCCTTAACACCTGGCTGTGATATGCTAATTGGGATTTTCCAGGGTACATAATTGCCACAGATTCTTGTACAAGTCATTCTAAATTGAGAAAGCCAGTCGGATGACTAGCGAAACGTCTTCAAGAACTACATTTCATGTCCAGTTGATCTAATTGAATACAACAGATATAGTTCCTAACAGTAAATTCTACTGATTGGTTGTTGGATGGGTGAAACATGCTCAGATCTCTACTGGGCAACTAAATCAACCCAGGGAGTGAGACCATAATAGACACTATTATAGTTCCTGCACACAGGAATTCAGTACTTTTAATGGAAGCATTTATTCACACACAGAGAAATCACTGAGTAATTGAAATAAGAAAATACAAATGTTTCTTCAAAAGCATATGTTTCTGTTCTGAAAGTTTATTTGGTGTTTACTCCATTTAGTCTAGGTTAAAACACAGGGATAATGATGAAATGTTGGCTCAAATGTAGAGAACTTTATTATTTTCCCAAAATCTTGTAAAACAATTTGTTTATAACTGTCAAAGTGTCATAAAGACTAAAACATCTTATAAGATCACCTATTAAGAACACCCAACATCTTATGAGAACACCCAACATCTTATGAGAACAGCCAACACTTTATGAGAACACCAACCATCTTATGAGAACACCCAACATCTTGTAAGAACATCCTACAGCTTATGAGATCACCCAGCATCTAATGAGAACATTCAACACCTAAAAAGGACACCCAGCTCCTTATGAGACCATCCAACATCTTATGAGATCACTCAACATCTTATAAGAACACCCAGCATCTAATAAGAACATACAACACCTAATAAGGACACCCAGCACCTTATGAGACTATCCATCATCTTATGAGATCACCCAACATCTTATGAAAACACGCAACATCTTATAACAACACCCGGCAACTTATGAGAACACAGAACATCTTTTGAGAAAACCCAACGCCTTGTGAGAACACCCAGCATCCTATGAGATCACCCAACAGCTAATGTGAACAGCAAACACCTTATAAGGTTTACGATCTGTTTTCTCTAATACATTTTAGCTTTATATGTAACCAACATTTTAAAATTTGCTCCTTGCCAGTCCCTTTGCCTATAAAGTTTTCAGAGTGGAGGGTTGCAAATGATTTCTTGGGATGACATATCAGGCAACTTTTAAATATAAGTGTAGATTTTTGATTGGAGGGTGGATGTGACCTTTTAAACCTACTATGACTGTGTTGTAGGACTCAATTTAGGATTGCCACTTGTTCCTCAAAACAAAATCTGCATGATGAAAGGTTGGTTACCATTTACATTAGAAACATGGTTCGGGCTGCATTGGTCTCATTGTAGCAACTCAGCATGTATTTGATGGTATATAGTCTTGCAGCCTGTAGATTTCATATATTTCCATGTAGATATCAACCTTAGCTCCATGTCATTTCAAAACCTAACACCTAAAATACAAGCTAAAGCTCCCCCTTTTATCGAAAAACATTGCAGAATAGTAATACCGCGTGATAATTTACCACTGCATATTGTTTATTTTTAATACAGCTTTAAAATGCCATTATGGTCTTAAAATACTGCATGGTAACTACAGATACAGCGTATTCATAAATATGCCCTTATTTATTATAGGGATGTATAGAATGTTGTCTATTTAACAGAAGTCCATATGCACACTAGCCTGGTGGGTGCAGACGTCCAGTTTCCCCACTTCAAGGGAACACAAATAGATCAGCAATAAAGAATAGAGTCACACTAGATTGCACCCCCGAAATGTTGGAGTGCGACTCTAGTCTTTATTGCTGATGTATAGAATGTTTACCTGAAAGTTAACTACAGATTCCAGAACAGGGCACATAATAATTGTTGGGCATTTCAGACGATAATCTATTCCAGGTTATCCCCTTATTTCAGTCTTCTATAAATAGGGAGTCTTCTGTAAAATATCTGATGTGTAGTGGCAGATAAATCTGCATATTTTGTTTAAAATTAATTGTGTAAATTAATGGCAAAACATGACACAGCCACCCCTTTAATACACAATAATACTCCCTTTAAACAGTGTGTTAAAACATGCAGAGTACAGGAATTGCTTACTAACAAGGCAACACACACATAATCCAGTTACAGATATGAGCACATTCTGCACTGTGCATTACAGACACAGTGATAATTAGACCTTGTGATGCTATAAATTGGCTACAGTGATGTAATGCACATTCCTAAATAAAGGGTTGGTTTAATAAGTTTATCCATATTATATATATGATGGATTATTTAGTTACCATGAAATCTACACTAAACCTATTAATAACCAGCCAGTTTGATTTTTTTCAGTGAGCACTTAATTCACTGCAAAGGTGTTTAGTCCACTTGGCTGATAAATATGGTAGACTTAAACTGGTGCCCCCTAGTGTATGAAATTAGAAATGTGATTTTTTTTTTGTGTGTGTGGGTCATAAACAATATGCATAAATGATATACACTGGTTTGAGCTGCTGCCAGGCTGAACTCCTTTTTTTATACTCTTTTAAACATAATCATTTTAATAAACTGCATTTGAAGAGAAAATAAAAGTAATAACCCATATATATTTTATCACCATTACAGATAATCTGCATCTTGTTATGTGCCACTGTTACAATCGTTTTAATCAATAGTGCTTCCCATCAAGGTATTACAAGGATCTATCACTGGTTAATTAAAAGGCAATGGCCTTAAACACTGATTTGAGCTAGTGTATACATTATGGGAATTTTATAAACAAGTCTTATCATGTACAAAAATCCAGTACCGTAAGTTATATCCTTATAAACAGTGCTTAGCTATGTCATCAGTTACAAACCGTGCATAGCTACGACATTAGCGTCACATGACTAAATCTTGTATATTATAGGCAACAATGCACCCTCTACTTTACAGTATTACATTAGAGTCACCTTGGATATCCATGACCTGTGTTTTTTCTAATGTCATGGAAATCCTTGGTGACTGTAAATGTCCATATATTTTACTTAGCATTTAAGTATTTTAGTTAGCATTATTCACTACATCAAAAAAATCCTGCACATACATCTCCGTAATCCCTTATTTATCCAGCCCCCCTTCCCTGTGTTTTCATTTAGTGTCTATTGAGTGTACACATTGCAATGGGAGCTCCCTTTGCAGTGACCCATGCAGCGCAATACTGAACCTAAATTCTCATTATCAAACCTTTTTGTCATGTCCAGCACAATGTCAGTTTCCTGAGAGTCTGGAGATAAGAGAACACGTGGTCCCCGGAAAAATGAATTCCCCTTGTTATCCCTACTAATATATCTCTATAAGCTCTAATGGTTCCTTTAATTTAAAGCACTTGACATTTTACACTTTAAACATGATTGGCCAGAGCAGCAGGGCTCTGAGTTTACACTGTAATTCACTGTGTTGGCAAGCAATCTAAATTACCATTTCCCAGCTGCTGCTCCATAGACCTGTGCGGTCGCTGGCTGGTCCCTTAGGTACTTTGGAAAGCCAATAGCTTCAATAGAGGAATGAGTATGGCAGGCAATTTGAAAGAGGTCTTAATTTATATGTAGCAACAGGATCAAACGTCAAACTAAGGCAAGGTAAATAGAATGGCTTGAATACAAAACAAGGATGAATATTCCCGACTTTTACAGAAAACTGAATTATTAAATATACATGCTCAACCCAGAACAGGTGTGTTCCTTGTTGGACTTGTGCCTGAATACCACCTATTTCAAATACAGGGATAAGTTCTATAAGCAAAAACATGGATGTGCTATGGGATCTCCAGTTTCACCTATTGTGGCCAACCTTTACATGGAGGAGGTAGAAACACAGGCGCTTAATACCTTTAAGGGCATAGCACCCAGCCACTGGTTCAGATATGTTGATGACACCTGGGTTAAAATCCACCAGAAGGAAGTACAAGCTTTCACAGAACACATTAATGCGGTGGACCAAAACATTAAATTCACAAGGGAAGAGGTACAAAACAACAAACTGGCTTTCTTGGACTGCTTGGTAGAAGTTAAGGAAAATGGTAAACTGGAAGTAGAGGTTTACAGAAAACCAACACACACAGATCAGTATTTGATGTTTGACTCCCACCACCCTTTAGATCACAAGCTGGGTGTCATCAGAACCCTGCAACACAGAGCCGAGAACATCCCCACTAGCACAGAGGCAAAGGCTAAAGAAATGAAACATTCCAGACTGGGCCTTTGTCAAAAGAAGTAGAAGGAAAGAAAAGAACACAAATACCAACAGTGAAGGGGAAAAGCAAGACAGGAGGAAGAACATGGTTGAATATTCCCGACTTTTACAGAAAACTGAATTATTAAATATACATGCAAACAACTATTTAAACACAGGGATTGGTTTGTTTTCAGATAGTAGGTGACAACAAGCTTGAAACATTTCCTATAAATCATTTATCTTATCTAATGCTTGAGACCCTATGTAATATGTTATACTAATGATACTGTATGTGCTAGAGTCATAATCAGTTGGAGCCAATAGAAATCAATGTGCAAATAGCAGGATTTTACTTTTCTTAATGTGGTGACAGAAGGAAAAACCCCCAAACCGATGCATAGGATATGTGATTTGAGGTCTCTAAGCTACTGGATAATGATCATCACTATCCATATTTCAGTTGCCATGATGCGACCAATGCCAAAACACTGTGTCCTGAACATCTTTAATTACCTATATTTACAGTAAAGCTGTATTGTTATTATGTATATTGATATTGTAGTTAAACTATCTGTGCAGTTTACGTTACTGTTAAATGGCAGCCTTTCTTTTTATTTGATTTTCATTATTTGAAAGTAAAGGCGTTGTGTGATTTTCAAAACTTAGCAAATTCTCCTCACCTGCATCTTTTTCGACAGCTCGGTGACAGGCTCGCATGACTAGTGGAAAGTAACAGGGAATTAATGCCAACGCACTGAGCCCTCGGAGGAAGTGCACAGCCCTCCTGTTTGTTTTTTTCCCTGTTCTGTACTGATAAAAGGTGCATAGTAAATGCATCAAACAGCACCTTGTGCATTTTGATTCTTCATTAATATTTAAGAGATGGAGAATCTGTTGAATGAAAACATGGGTAAAACACTGGTGAAATGCTGAATCTCTACAGATTTCCACATATTCTCTGTCTCTATATGTGTGCACGCTTCTCTATAATATCTCAATTACAAACTAGGGAAATATAGAGTACTATAGTCCAAGTTGTCCTTATGATAGTGGGTGTCGGAGAAACCCTTTGTCTATTGCTTCCCCAGGTGTCTCTACCACTGCTGGTGGACTTCAGTTACAGTAATGATATCTTGGGTTACTCTATAATATGGTCATACTACTCACCACACCATAGGGCATATTTATAAGTTGTGATACTGCAACTATAATTGATTATAAACGAACTCAGTACATCAATAACCAGCAGGTGGATCCTAAGAAACGTACTTAGAACCACGTGTGGACTAGTGCCTTGCCCAGACCCTTCTCCCACAATTATTCCCAACAATGTCAGTCATAGTATATCGTATAATTTTAAATGTAAAATTAAGGGAGGAATACATGTTTTACGCTCACCCATTAATGTCCCAGATCCGTCGCTCCCAGTCGATCCAGATATTCACCAACCAGAAAGAAAAAAGGGAAGCTTGAATGTACTCTGGAATCACTACAGAAACGATTATCCAGCTTAAGAAGGAAACGCTTTATCTTTTTTAGATCATAGTGTCCCACACACATACGGTCCCTGACAGTATGTGTGTGGGAGTTCGGGAGTTCGGCCATCTCTAGCTCCAAGGTGTAGCAATCATGGGAAACATTTGGTAACAAAGCATATGCACAGTATTGAAATAACTATTTACCATTTAATTAGCAATGTGCCATTAAGGCAAATGTGTACAGTAAAAACAATCCAAGAGCATTAAGTGCCCAACCCGCCATCTGTTGGGAAAAAGATGCACTGGCGGACCGTTGGGTGGTCCAATAAGAAGCCCTGTTCTGGGTGGGTCTGCTAGGATGTCCCCAGCCATGGCCAGGTTGGGCACCCCTGTTCTAGTGTGAAACCATGAATTTCTGTAACTGTGGTTGGAGAGATGACGTTTTATAAACCCCTGTCTTGACAAGGCTGCAGGACCGTCTTGTGAAACCCTAGTCGATTGTATTGCACTTACAATGTCAACTGAGAGGGACAGCTACTCTCAGTGCGTCACCCACAATGAGTATTAGAAACCTTTTCAATTTGTGTTTTCATTTAATTGTTATTATTGCTTGATCATTATTCATTATTGTGTTTTTATTATTGTATTATTATTTATAAGATTGTCGTCCTCCTCAAAATTTCAGTTGAAGAGTAAACTCCCTCTTAAAACGAGCCATCAACCACCTCTCTACTTGCTCCACAGCCCAAGATATACATAAATAACTGACCTGAAAGTTAATGGGTGGGAGGCTGACATGTGACATTCCTAAGGCTGCTCCATCACCACAGCCTCAGACTTCAGTGACAGGACAGAGACAGGAAGTTCCCTCCCCCTCCCTGCTGTGTGAAGATCCCCACAGAGAATCTAAGGGAATCTACAGCCTAACTCTCCCACTGTGTGAAAACAGCCTTTTCAGGCAGAGTTCTTACTCTGCCTGAAAAGCTGTTTTCACACAGATTTCTGTGTGTGTGTGTGGGGGGGGGGGGGGTTGAGTGTCCCAAGGCACCCGTGGATGGGCAGGGCTAGGGCACCTGTGAGTGGGCAGGGCTGTAAGGGAAGGGGCCAGGGGGCCTGCAAATGGAGGGGCCATGGGGTCCATGAGTGGGAGGGACCAGGGGCTTGCAAGAGGAGGGGGGCTGCAAGGGGAGTAGGAGAACACAGGCAGATTGACTGTCATCCACTGACATGGTTTCAGTGCAGGAAGTGCAAGGGACCTGGTGATGCTGCCCATATCAAACACAAAAAGTAAATATCTTCAAAACTATGCAAAACAAACAATGACAATAAATTGCAAAAATTCTCAGGAGAACATTCCTATCAATTTACCTAAAGTCTTTTGGACCACAGTTCCCCTTTAAGCAAAACAGTAAAACGGCATTCCCTCACATTAACACTATGAACACAAGACTAACCCATATTGAATGGAGACTATATATAATTAAAGGATAACAACATACAACACCATCAACGCATACATTTTACAGAATAATCCACCATCTTAAAGGGCATGTCCACCTAAAATACACTTTTTATATTCTGGTAGAGACCCTCATTTTTGCATTATTTAGAAATCTCAAAAATGCATCTGAAGGAACTTCCCTGACCTGTGTCCCTCACCGCCTGGGCGCCGTCTCCTGCTCCCCTTTTGAGCAGAGATCCTCTGCACTGAACTATCTACTTCCTGGTCGCAGCTGTCAGGTAATAGGATAACCTCACATCTTAACTGACAGCCGTGACCGGAAGTAGATTTGTCTTCACTGCAAAGCAGAGGAGGACGTTGAGGGACCGGTCAGGTAAGTCTCTTCAGAGCATTTTGGGATTTCTAAAAATTGCAAAAATAGAGGGGTCCTCTACCAGAATATTAAAAGTTTATTTTAGGCTGGACATGCCCTGTAAGCTTTTTTAGAAAACAGATCTCCAATAGTTCAGGTGAGCTGGGAACGTGATGTCACCCAACTGCATTGGTTTCTGATTACAGCTGGGTATACGCTGTCATGATCTTTAAGAGATGACAGACAGAATCTTAAAGAGTCTGTCTGTTATTTTACAAGATCAGGCTTCACACAGTCCCGAGCATTCTCCCCATTAAAGTATTAAATTAAAAAGAGAACCTTTGGGACTACCTATCTTTAGTACAGGGGGCGAAGGAAATTTCCTTTTTGCCGATGTTGATATTTCTGGTCTACTAGCTTTAACGATAAAGGGACGATTCTGTCATGTCCGATGGAATTGTCCCTTTATCATTAAAGTGTGTACCCAGCTTTACTAGGAAGATAGTGCCTTTCTTGGGCTCCCTCCTGCATATGAACATTTAGGGCTTCATTATAATGAAAGCTAACATTCTAAGCATTCCCTTCCCCTTTAAATATACACCAAGAAAAACATTTAAAAATATATATATATTTTTTTTAAAAAAACCTTCAAACGGGAGAATAATGCAGTTTGGCTATAATTTACATTTTAGAAAGATACCACGCACCGCTCGCTCCTCACTAATGTAGTGTTCTATAAATGAAGTCCCATTGTAATGTTTTGCAAAATTAGGCATCAAACGTGTTTATTTTGTGTTAAATATGTTCCTTGGCTGTTTATGAATCATAAATAATTTCAATTCATGCGTTGTTATATCTAAGTTTAAAAAAAACGTTTTGGCAGGAAGAGGCGATTTCAGAAGAGTTTTTGTTAAATGTCCCCTACTTAGTGAGACCCCAGCCTATCACATTAAATCATTTTTTAAAATAGGTCAAGAGCTATGAGAGAGGGGAGAGAAAGCAGAAATTATATAGTATTGGAGGGCATCAGGCAGCCATTTGGAGTCTGGGATGTAGTAAGGATTTTATTACACTACACATTGGGGGCCAGTAGTGGCTTAAATTATAGTTTTGGGAATGGACATGTCCTTTAAGTTTCATGGATAGTGGATAGGTTATTTATCCCTGATATATAGATTTGGAAATGCAGGAGAACCCGGGGGAGATGCAATAAATTTCCCTACCACAACTGACCTCACTTGTTCCGTGATGTAGTAACCACTTTGTACTGTATTGCACTGTGTGAATGTGAGAGGTAGTTTGCAAACGGCTTTAACGCCACAATTGAAAGGCTTTAATTTTGGTGCAAAACACGTGTGTGCAATTATCATCTGTAAAGTTTTGCATCGCTTGCACTGAGCTATTTCCAAAAGTCTTTGGAAAGTGTGCATGCGATGCAAAATGAGTAAAAAACCCCATATTACATCAGCATGGGTTTTGCACTTATTTTTCCCCTTACCACTGGATATTGCATCTCCCTGTAAATGTTTCAAACACTCCCGGTTCTTCCTCAGGTGCAGGTACTGTTCTCCTTGATTAAGCTCATGCAACTTTTGCATCCAGAAATGCTCTCTTGTGCCATCTGTTTAGAAGTTTATATAAGGAAATTGGTAACTCTGACACAATGGATGGAGCAAGAAAATGATAAAACTTACAGAAGATGCAATATCCCTGTTAAGGGGGAAATAAGTGCAAAACCCGTGCTAGCTGATGTATATGGGGTTAGAGAGGGTTTTGTTCCTCATTTTGCATCCCTTGCAGCCCTTTACAAGACTTTGGAAATAGCTCAGTGCAAGCGATGCAATAAATTTAGAGATGATAATTGCACACACGTTTTTTGCACCAAAATTAAAGCCTTTTCAATTGTGGCTTTTAAAGCCGTGTAAAAGGTTGCAACTTACCTCTCACATTCACACAGTGCAATAACGTCGCAAAGTGGTTACTATATCGCGGTAACAATGCAGGTCAGGTGTGGTAGGGAAATGTATTAGCCTGCTGCTAAAGGTTTGTCTTTTATACTAGTGTGAATATAATTTCATTGCAGTGAAATACATTCTAAAGATCAGTAAATCCGACAGCCTGGTAGGGTAGATGGTACAGGCATGGATACTTTTAAAACAAAAACCTAGTGGGAGATGCAATAAATTTGCATTCGCAACCTACCTGCACTTGCGCAAAAAACGGCGCAAAATTTGTTGCATCGCTTGTGCTGTGGAAATGTAAAAAAATAGTGACATGGCCAGGCAGTACAAAACCTTCGCTAAACACATCAGTACATAAGTAATGGGAATTAGTAGCTCTTATTTTCCAGTTAGCACAGGATATTGCATCTCCCTGCTAACGCCTTATCAGTTACCTGCCCCTAACCCCAAATCACATATTCAGACATTATTAGATGCATTACTAACCAGATATACGGATAATTATTGCCGCTATTCAGGCACAGTAGCTGGCTCCTCCCTCCATGCAGTCAATCAAGGTTGTGGCTGCTGATACTACAGCCCATTATTGACTGCTCTTTCCCCAACTGCCTCTTCTGCACATGCTCAACCTTATAAAAAGCTCTCTGAGTAGAGGGAGGAGGTTATCATTAAATATCTGGTCACAAACGCATGTAATAAACTTGTAAAGCAGTTGGGGTTTCTGGCAAATTACTGACCAAGTCACCAGTTTTTTGGTGGACATGCCCTGTAGGTTTGCATGTGGTTTACTGATAGAAGTCATATTTAAAGAGCGATATTTTTCTCTCTCGTCTTTATCATTAATAAATCCTGTATGTAAATTGTACTGAAGTGCTTTTTGCAGATTTACAGAGCTGGGCAGCTTCCACCTTGACTATTCTGTAAATCATATCCTTATAATCAGTGCTTAGCCATGTCATCAGCCACATGACTCACAGAACCTGTTTATGAGATGTTATAATATATATTATATATATAATCACCCCCCTGGGTCTTTTCAGTGGGGCCACCTGTAAATTTTATACAGACAGAAGTCTTACTCTTCTGGTTCGCTCGTTCCTCCTCTCCTCCCCCGGCACTGTAATCCTGCTCATACCTCTCGATCAGTTCCTCTTCCACATGCAGGAGATATCTCACTATCAGCAAAGGCAATGAACTACGGAGGGGAAGTGGGTAAGTAAACTTACATCGCCTTTGCTGTTAGCGTGGTATCTCGTGCATGTGGAAGAGAGGTAATCGCATGGCAGATTGAGCAAGAATTACACTGCCAGTAGATGAGAAACAAGCCCCCCCCCGGGTTGATGCCAAGGGTGGGGGAGGGTGGTAGGTGGATAGGGACAGTAAAATTAATGGAGAGAACAGCATATAGGGGTGGTTGGATGCCGAGGGGGGTTGGGTGCTGGGGGGGGGGGGTAGGGACAATAAAATGAATAGAGAGAAGGGGTAAATTATAAAAGATAATGCACCCCCTACTGTAATTTATATGGATATGACACCTCGTAGTTCCGTGCCCTTTATAAAACATGATGACATTCAGCCTCGTGCTTTTATATGGTCATGGAACTCCTCGGTAACATCCCTATAATTTACAGTAGGGGTGCATTATCCCCTATACATTCCAATATGGGTGCTGAATCACTATACAACTACTGTATTAAAGGATTTGAATATTGATTATAACCTCTCTCTGTCTTATTGTCACTCTTGCCCTTTGGCTAGAACATCTCTTACTTGTCCGTGTAGCAGGTATGGGGCATGTTGCCTCACGAAGCATTTTTCTGTTCCATTTACTACGGTGATTTAACATTCTGTTGTGTAATGACTGTCCCATTTAGGTTCTGTGTGTGTCCTTTGTGCTGTAAACAATGTGTATGCCTAAGCACTGGCTTAATGAAAAGAACAGAAAATTGTTTTTCTTTTCTCCTTTTTTTTGAGTTGACTTGACTCGTTTCTATTGCTAAGTTCCCATAAAAAGAGCTGTGGTTGTCATTGTCATCTGTGAAATTACTAATTCAATTACTCATTCATGTTTAGTCTATACATTGCAATACTGTACGGGTATCGTCTATTTAATGAAAGATGGGCTATTGTATTTAATATGTCCTGCCTTGTGCTAAATACATTTATTCAACCTCTTTTATAGTAAAATGGATTAATTATGCAACCGAAAAGTGTCTTCAGAGTATAAAGTCGTGCAGCTGCTGATCCTACGGCTCTGTTCTCTGTTTGGTTCTCTATTGCCATGTTCTACCACAGGTACAAACTACAGATCGCAACAACTTTCTAATATTTGTATCTCTTCTTCCTTTCAGACTGGAATTTACATCTGGTTGTTATTGTCAGACCCTTCCGATTCATCAAGACTGTTTAAAGGATAAGGCCCTGGGCCAAAAGGGAGGCGAAGCTGGAGATTGGGAAGCTGAATTAAAAAATACAAGATATTAAGGTAAACCCTTAATAGTCTAAGCTAAGGACACACAGCCCATAGCGCACGCGATCCACGATAGCCGACTACCAAATGGACGCCCTTTTTGCAAGATAGTCCGTCTTGTATGGGTGATTAGTCAGGTTCATTAAAGATCCGATGGGTCCTTTAAAGGCGTGACATTGAAATTTAAAAAAGAAACATAATAAAAACACTATACTGAAAAAAAATTCCTTATCCTAATCTATAAATAAATACGTGTAAGTAGCATTTACTCTGAGGTTTTTTGCTGAGG
Source organism: Hymenochirus boettgeri (assembly GCA_019447015.1). Taxonomy (NCBI): domain Eukaryota; kingdom Metazoa; phylum Chordata; class Amphibia; order Anura; family Pipidae; genus Hymenochirus; species Hymenochirus boettgeri. Next base: position 47,887,649 of record CM033474.1, on the reverse strand, counting down.
AGCAGTATCCCCCCTCCCTCTTGTAACCACTCCACTTCCATCTGACCTGACTTTTCCCACAAAACTGCACACAGCATTTAGCACTCCACTGTCAAAACTCTGCCACCATTCCAGCTTCAGCAAAACAGACTCACAGAAGATATTTTATGAGAGCAGGTACTTGATTAACAAGCTGAAATGTAAGATGTTTTAGATTGGCTTTCTAAAGAAATAGGGAGCAGAACAACAAAAAAATGGTGCGTGGTGGTTGGGAAGAATTGTCCAGTAATGTGCATTTTTTTTCAGTATAGATGCCCTTTAATTTTTATATACTTTAATTTTAAAGGGCAATTAGACCCCTCTAAACCCCCCTACCCTAATAGTACCCAGAGTGAGGACCTAAAACTTCTAGGTCCTTGTAAGGACCTCACCGTGGATACTATCAGGTAAGGGGTATTTCCTTAGAGTATAGTTGTCCTTTACAGCAAACTTTACAGAAAATGTCATAATAAAACTTGAATTCAATCTATGTAGTACAGACTATATTCAAATTATGGGCAGTATTGATAAAGGATCGATATATGAGTTTCCTGTTATTAATACTTATTTTATACTTATTTTATGACACAGACATATGGTAATGTACAGTTATTTATAACCACCTCATAATGCCTATGGTGGTCAGAGGCCTAATACTGCGTGGTAGTAAAAATTGCATAGTATTGCTATGCTACCTGTAGTAGTCTGCCATTTCTGACGTGGCCATTAAAATACTAATACTATCTGTATTTAGTGACCAGGGTCACAAATATGGAGCAGCATGGAGCAATATCATACTTTATAAATATCTTTCTATCTACTGTATAAATGTATAGGTAAGGCACAACATAAGAGCATTTGCAAAATATTGTTACTATTAAAATTTAAAAGCGTGCTACCGGCTGTCTCATGGCACACCAATGTACAGCTTCAGCCAGTTGGAGATTGATAAAGCACAGTCATAAAATATATAGTTTTTTTTATTTCTGAGTTGCGGATTCCGCCAACATAATTATTGTTTGGAAATGTTCTTAGTGTGTCTTGTAGGTAAACAGCTTGGTTTTTAGACACTGAAACCTTGTAGATTTTGTTGAAGTAGAGACCAGAGCTGTGTGGACGGCAGGCCACATCAATATTTATATCGGCTGGTTGCCAAGTGTCTAAAGAGGTCTTGTATCCTCTCTGTTCTAGCGAAAAAAAGGCAGAGCAAAAAATTATTCCCACCAGAATAAACACCAGTTCCATCATTGTAAATATTTACATTACATACATGATAAACATCTGTGATCCATTTCGACATTATCTTTCATTTGATCATTCCTACTCCTGACATGTCTGTTGGTTTACAGGGTTAAATAAAATCGACAGAAAAATAATAAGAAATATTTCTGTTGTATTCAATTAGATCAACTGGACTTGAAATGTAGTTCTTGAAGACGTTTCGCTAGTCATCCGACTGGCTTTCTCAATTCAGAATGACTTGTACAAGAATCTGTGGCAATTATGTACCCTGGAAAATCCCAATTCATATCACAGCCAGGTGTTAGAGGGTGTGATTAGATAGTGGCTAAGAGTGTTATAGGAACGCCCAGAGTAAGGTGTTTAAAACAGCATTGTACATGGCAGACAGTTGGTGTCGAACCCCCCACCTCTATTTAGGCTTGGTTTCTTTATTTTCACATAAATGGCCTCCTTAACACCTCTCTTGAACCAGTCACGTTCCTTCGCCAGTATGTTAACATTCAATCTTCAAAGGTATGTCCTTATCCTTAAGATGCAGATACACGGCTGAGTCCTGACCAGGAATTGGCTCTTCTGTGCTGGGCCATACGTTGATCAGTTGCTGTTTGGTCTCCCCCACATACAAATCAGAGCATTCTTCACTGCACTGCACCGCATATATGATATAAGGACCTGTGTCCATCTGGGAAAAGTGATGGGGTTCACCAAACAAGCACAGCTTTCTGCAGCCTGTAAGGGCAAACAAAGGCAACAGAACAAGTTCTCTATTTTGTCATCCCAGAACAGCCCCAAAGGAGAACAACTACCTTGGATACAAAAGGAGGGAAGTGTCACTTCATCAAACAAGGAGGAATGGTGAGAAACTTGTCTAACAGGACCCTGACCCAGCCAGAAATGGAAGTCCTTGGTAAGGGCTTGAATTTTGCCATCACCCCTAAAGCCATCCCTGTGGTGGATATTATAGCAGCCACAGAAGCCTCTATCCACAGTAATAAGGTATCACGAGTGAGGCAGAACAACTTCGCCTTAAGGTATCTGCAGCCTTAGCCAGTGCTAAAACTCCTTCATCTAACCTGACCACACAGGAAAGAAGAGCCTTAACATCCCTCAAGAAAGAATCTGTGGCAATTATGTACCCTGGAAAATCCCAATTAGCATATCACACAGCCAGGTGTTAAGGGCGTGATTGGATAGTGGCTAAGAGGTGTTATAGGAACGCCCAGAGTAAGGTGTTAAAACAGCAGTGCCTGAATACCACCTATTTCAAATACAGGGATAAGTTCTATAGCAAAAACTGGATGTGCTATGGGATCTCCAGTTTCACCTATGTGGCCAACCTTTACATGGAGGAGGTAGAAACACAGGGCTTAATACCTTTAAGGGCATAGCACCCAGCCACTGGTTCAGATATGTTGATGACACCTGGGTTAAAATCCACCAGAAGGAAGTACAAGCTTTCACAGAACACATTAATGCGGTGGACCAAAACATTAAATTCACAAGGGAAGAGGTACAAAACAACAAACTGGCTTTCTTGGACTGCTTGGTAGAAGTTAAGGAAAATGGTAAACTGGAAGTAGAGGTTTACAGAAAACCAACACACACAGATCAGTATTTGATGTTTGACTCCCACCACCCTTTAGATCACAAGCTGGGTGTCATCAGAACCCTGCAACACAGAGCCGAGAACATCCCCACTAGCACAGAGGCAAAGGCTAAAGAAATGAAACATCTCAGAGGAGCCCTTAAAACTTGTGGATATCCGACTGGGCCTTTGTCAAAAGTAGAAGAAAAAAAGAACACAAATACCAACAGTGAAGGGGAAAAGCAAGACAGGAGGAAGAACATGGTCATCCCATATGTAGCAGGGGTCTCTGAGAAATTAAGAAGAATTTTCAAAAAACATCGTATCCCTGTCTGCTTTAAACCGAACAACACACTGAGGCAGCAATTGGTACATCCAAAAGACCCAATACCAAAACACAAGAAAAGCGACATCATATATGCGGTGCAGTGCAGTGAAGAATGCTCTGATTTGTATGTGGGGGAGACCAAACAGCAACTGCATCAACGTATGGCCCAGCACAGAAGAGCCAATTCCTCGGGTCAGGACTCAGCCGTGTATCTGCATCTTAAGGATAAACGACATACCTTTGAAGATTGTAACGTGACTGGTTCAAGAGAGGTGTTAAGGAGGCCATTTATGTGAAAATAAAGAAACCAAGCCTAAATAGAGGTGGGGGGGTTCGACACCAACTGTCTGCCATGTACAATGCTGTTTTAACACCTTACTCTGGGCGTTCCTATAACACCTCTTAGCCACTATCTAATCACACCCTTAACACCTGGCTGTGATATGCTAATTGGGATTTTCCAGGGTACATAATTGCCACAGATTCTTGTACAAGTCATTCTAAATGAGAAAGCCAGTCGGATGACTAGCGAAACGTCTTCAAGAACTACATTTCATGTCCAGTTGATCTAATTGAATACAACAGATATAGTTCCTAACAGTAAATTCTACTGATTGGTTGTTGGATGGGTGAAACATGCTCAGATCTCTACTGGGCAACTAAATCAACCCAGGGAGTGAGACCATAATAGACACTATTATAGTTCCTGCACACAGGAATTCAGTACTTTTAATGGAAGCATTTATTCACACACAGAGAAATCACTGAGTAATTGAAATAAGAAAATACAAATGTTTCTTCAAAAGCATATGTTTCTGTTCTGAAAGTTTATTTGGTGTTTACTCCATTTAGTCTAGGTTAAAACACAGGGATAATGATGAAATGTTGCTCAAATGTAGAGAACTTTATTATTTTCCCAAAATCTTGTAAAACATTTTGTTTATAACTGTCAAAGTGTCATAAAGACTAAAACATCTTATAAGATCACCTATTAAGAACACCCAACATCTTATGAGAACACCCAACATCTATGAGAACAGCCAACACTTTAGACACCCCAACCTCTTATGAGAACACCCAACATCTTGTAAGAACATCCTACAGCTTATGAGATCACCCAGCATCTAATGAAACATTCAACACCTAAAAAGGACACCCAGTCCTTATGAGACCATCCAACATCTTATGAGATCACTCAACTCTTATAAGAACACCCAGCATCTAATAAGAACATACAACACCTAATAAGGACACCCAGCACCTTATGAGACTATCCATCATCTTATGAGATCACCCAACATCTTATGAAAACACGCAACATCTTAACAACACCCGGCAACTTATGAGAACACAGAACATCTTTTGAGAAAACCCAACGCCTTGTGAGAACACCCAGCATCCTATGAGATCACCCAACAGCTAATGTGAACAGCAAACACCTTATAAGGTTTACGATCTGTTTCTCTAATACATTTTAGCTTTATATGTAACCAACATTTTAAAATTGCTCCTTGCCAGTCCCTTTGCCTATAAAGTTTTCAGAGTGGAGGGTTGCAAATGATTTCTTGGGATGACATATCAGGCAACTTTTAATATAAGTGTAGATTTTTGATTGGAGGGTGGATGTGACCTTTTAAACCTACTATGACTGTGTTGTAGGACTCAATTTAGGATTGCCACTTGTTCCTCAAAACAAAATCTGCATGATGAAAGGTTGGTTACCATTTACATTAGAAACATGGTTCGGGCTGCATTGTCTCATTGTAGCAACTCAGCATGTATTTGATGGTATATAGTCTTGCAGCCTGTAGATTTCATATATTTCCATGTAGATATCAACCTTAGCTCCATGTCATTTCAAAACCTAACACCTAAAATACAAGCTAAAGCTCCCCCTTTTATCGAAAAACATTGCAGAATAGTAATACCGCGTGATAATTTACCACTGCATATTGTTTATTTTAATACAGCTTTAAAATGCCATTATGGTCTTAAAAACTGCATGGTAACTACAGATACAGCGATTCATAAATATGCCCTTATTTATTATGTGTTAGAATGTTGTCTATTTAACAGAAGTCCATATGCACACTAGCCTGGTGGGTGCAGACGTCCAGTTTCCCCACTTCAAGGGAACACAAATAGATCAGCAATAAAGAATAGAGTCACACTAGATGCACCCCCGAAATGTTGGAGTGCGACTCTAGTCTTTATTGCTGATGTATAGAATGTTTACCTGAAAGTTAACTACAGATTCCAGAACAGGGCACATAATAATTGTTGGGCATTTCAGACGATAATCTATTCCAGGTTATCCCCTTATTTCAGTCTTCTATAATAGGGAGTCTTCTGTAAAATATCTGATGTAGTGGCAGATAAATCTGCATATTTTGTTTAAAATTAATTGTGTAAATTAATGGCAAAACATGACACAGCCACCCCTTTAATACACAATAATACTCCCTTTAAACAGTGTGTTAAAACATGCAGAGTACAGGAATTGCTTACTAACAAGGCAACACACCATAATCCAGTTACAGATATGAGCACATTCTGCACTGTGCATTACAGACACAGTGATAATTAGACCTTGTGATGCTATAAATTGGCTACAGTGATGTAATGCACATTCCTAAATAAAGGGTTGGTTTAATAAGTTTCCATATTATATATGATGGATTATTTAGTTACCATGAAATCTACACTAAACCTTAATAACCAGCCAGTTTGATTTTTTTCAGTGAGCACTTAATTCACTGCAAAGGTGTTTAGTCCACTTGGCTGATAAATATGGTAGACTTAAACTGGTGCCCCCTAGTGTATAGAATTAGAAATGTGATTTTTTTTTGTGTGTGTGGGTCATAAACAATATGCATAAATGATATACACTGGTTTGAGCGCTGCCAGGCTGAACTCCTTTTTTATACTCTTTTAAACATAATCATTTTAATAAACTGCATTTGAAGAGAAAATAAAGTAATAACCCATATATATTTATCACCATTACAGATAATCTGCATCTTGTTATGTGCCACTGTTACAATCGTTTTAATCAATAGTGCTTCCCATCAAGGTATTACAAGGATCTATCACTGGTTAATTAAAAGGCAATGGCCTTAAACACTGATTTGAGCTAGTGTATACATTATGGGAATTTTATAAACAAGTCTTATCATGTACAAAAATCCAGTACCGTAAGTTATATCCTTATAAACAGTGCTTAGCTATGTCATCAGTTACAAACCGTGCATAGCTACGACATTAGCGTCACATGACTAAATCTTGTATATATAGGCAACAATGCACCCTCTACTTTACAGTATTACATTAGAGTCACCTTGGATATCCATGACCTGTGTTTTTTCTAATGTCATGGAAATCCTTGGTGACTGTAAATGTCCATATATTTTACTTAGCATTTAAGTATTTTAGTTAGCATTATTCACTACATCAATAAAATCCTGCACATACATCTCCGTAATCCCTTATTTATCCAGCCCCCCTTCCCGTGTTTTTCATTTAGTGTCTATTGAGTGTACACATTGCAATGGGAGCTCCCTTTGCAGTGACCCATGCAGCGCAATACTGAACCTAAATTCTCATTATCAAACCTTTTTGTCATGTCCAGCACAATGTCAGTTTCCTGAGAGTCTGGAGATAAGAGAACACGTGGTCCCCGGAAAAATGAATTCCCCTTGTTATCCCTACTAATATATCTCTATAAGCTCTAATGGCTCCTTTAATTTAAAGCACTTGACATTTTACACTTTAAACATGATTGGCCAGAGCAGCAGGGCTCTGAGTTTACACTGTAATTCACTGTGTTGGCAAGCAATCTAAATTACCATTTCCAGCTGCTGCTCCATAGACCTGTGCGGTCGCTGGCTGGTCCCTTAGGTACTTTGGAAAGCCAATAGCTTCAATAGAGGAATGAGTATGGCAGGCAATTTGAAAGAGGTCTTAATTTATATGTAGCAACAGGATCAAACGTCAAACTAAGGCAAGGTAAATAGAATGGCTTGAATACAAAACAAGGATGAATATTCCCGACTTTTACAGAAAACTGAATTATTAAATATACATGCAAACAACTATTTAAACACAGGGATTGGTTTGTTTTCAGATAGTAGGTGACAACAAGCTTGAAACATTTCCTATAAATCATTTATCTTATCTAATGCTTGAGACCCTATGTAATATGTTATACTAATGATACTGTATGTGCTAGAGTCATAATCAGTTGGAGCCAATAGAAATCAATGTGCAAATAGCAGGATTTTACTTTTCTTAATGTGGTGACAGAAGGAGAGATTGGGCATTAAGTCAATGGTATCTTGTTAAGGTGTAAGTACCAACCATGTATACTGTATATACTGTATATGCCACGTGTTATAGATTGCAATACCAGTTTACATGGCTGCCTGTTTCATAGAATTATAAGAGTGAACTGAAATTCTCCACTATTGACTATAATTCGCACACATGTGTCAATAATAAAAGTCTTAACATGACAAAACATTATAAACATATATAATCTATCTATATAGTCTATATAGACATATCTATCCATCCATCCATCTATCTACCTATCCATCCATGGGCATAACTACCAGGGGAGCAGAGCACAGGGTGTCCCAGAACCCAAGGGGGCCCCATCTTCTTCCTTTTACTATGAATCCTATAACAGATATAGCCCAGTAACTCCTAGATATGCCACTGTATATCTCTCTTTTTTCTATCTCTCTAATCTATCTATCTATCTATCTATCTAGCGCGCGAGCGAGCACGAGCGAGCGAGCGAGCAGCTAGGAGCGAGAGAGCAGCTCGCGAGCGAGCGAGCTAGCGAGCGAGCGAGCGAGCGAGCGAGCATCGCGAGCTAGCGAGCTAGCGCGAGAGAGAGATCATCTATCGAGTATCTAATCATCATCTCTCTTTGTAGAGAATATATGAGCATCTATCGATCTATAGAGCTAGAGAGATGATCGATCGGAGCGATCTATTAGCTATAGATCTTGAGCGATCTATCTATCTATCTCTCTCTATATCTCAGTTGAAGACTCTATTAACTCTCTTATTCAACAACAGTCTGAAAGCAGTGTTAAGCAAGTAGAGCATATGTTTTACTTACCATGTACTTTATAAATACACTCTGAAACCTGAACTATGAACTAGCGTTAGAATAAACCTGGCCTGTTTTCTGGGTTTATTTTATCTTTTGATATAACAGAATATATTTTCTAGCCAAAAGAAATCCAGCTTGAGGGTTGAAGAGTATTAACATACATATTGTTACACACAGGAAACAGCTGTAAAACCGTTATCAGTAGAGTTTGGAGACTGGATCTATATAACCCATAAATAGTAAAATATAAAATATTTACATCAATACATCCAGATAGGACTCAGTCTCTGTCTACATCTCATCCATCTCATTCATTTAGTGTTATTAATTGTATTGTGCAAATGATCAACTGATAGCTATAGCTATAAATGGGTTACAAAATCCTCCTTCCCACATGTTATAGTTACAGATAATCTACACCCTCAGAGTAAATAAGCTTTTCTTTGGGCTACATCTAGAAACCTTTGAACCAATAACATCCCATTAACCATATTGAAGAATATTCATCTAACCAAATAAATTCCACTAACATGCTACACATAGAACTGTGCAGGAGAGCAGGGCTACATTGAACTATACCATTTAAAGTTAATTAATACAATACTGGGGAATGTCCCAGGACGCAGAACACAAACAGTTAAAGATGCACATTACAATCCAACCAGTTAATTAAAGTAACATATCCAATGAAACCTTTATCTAACCACTGGGAAAGTCTGACTCCTAGTGAAACTTCACATTTCACAGCTCACACTCTATATCTCATTATACCTCTTTATACTCACACACCTGTTCAACCTCTCTGATTAAGGATTGATGGTTCTTTGAGTCATGTCAATCTGTGCTATTCACTAAATTTACATCTGATAATGCCATAACATATGATTTAATGCCTCGGGCTGTGTATCATAATATCCAGAGATATTCTGGGGATTACGAAGGTTAAAGATCTGTATATATCTATATCAATATTTAAATGCTCCTCTTCCTGTCCTAGTAATGTATTTTGCCAAAATCCATATTAACCCTTCAGTACAACGTGCTCCTTAGTGCTTTTCATGTCCAGGTGCAGCTTTTGCCCCAGATCTATAATAAGCTTTCAGTACAACGTTCTGCTCTTTCTGTCCTCATGATGCTATTGTCCCAAATCCATAATAACCATTTAGTACAACCTGCTTCTTTTGCTGTCCTTGTGCAGCTTCTGGCCCAGATCTATAATAACCTTTTAGCACAGCATTCTGCTGTCTCTTTTCTGGTGCATCTTTTGACCCAAAACTATATTAATACTTAGAATAACATGCTTCTCTCCCTTTTCTGGTGCAGCTCATTTCATCTATATTAACTATTTGGTACATACATCATGCTCTCCCCCTTTCCTGTTTAAGCTTTTGCCCCAAATCTATGTTAACCCTTTAGTGCCACATGCTCCTCTCCCTTCTCCCAGTTTCTAAACTTACCTGGTTGTTTTTGCAAAGATCTGCCCACATGCTGGTTCCATCCCCTCCCCTCATTAAGACATGGTAGGTGAAAAAGTAGATGCCAGGGATGGAGCAGGTAAACTTGCCCGTTGTGGGATCATAGTGGTTGCCCAGGTTGGTGACCACATCATCGAACTTGAGCAGCTCATAGCCCTCATGTTGGCGCTTGAGCCCCGCATAGAAGGCAATCTTGGGCACGGTGCTGTAGGTGGCAGCACTAATGGCCCCAGCTGCGTTCAGCCCAGGAGCCCCAGCAGGACCTGGAAGTCCTAGTCGACCAGGTTCTCCTCTCTCCCCCGGCGGTCCCATTGGTCCTGGAGGTCCTGGTTCACCCGGTGGTCCTCTCGGCCCGACCTTCCCAGGTCTCCCCGGTTCTCCCTTTGGTCCCTGGATAAAAGTGGGCAGAGACTGAAGCAAGCTGTGGTCCCGAACTGTTTCTGCAGTGGCTGTGCTAGGGGGTTTGGTGCCATAGGGGTCACAAACCATTCGACAGGTTCCAAGCATTTCATAGTGAGCTGATGTCCCAGCAGAACTTACCAAAACTGGGATAAGGATTACCAAGAGCAGCACCATGACCACCCCCAGAGCCCCAGCGGCCACTAGCCTTTTTCTGGCCACCAGCCGGCTCAGAGCTGCTGGCCGTTCCTCCTGTCTGCCTTTTGACGAAATCTTGAAGCCTTAAGAGGTCCCAGCAATAGAAAGAAAACAGAGATGATCCCTAAAAAAGGTCAGGAGCTGTCTGAGGTGCTGAACCAGGAAATCAACAGCTGTTGGATGTAGCAAGGTAGTGGTAGTGATGAACCAAAAAATGTCAAGTAGTTGGGTTTGTAGTTGACTCTCCAGTCAGACTGTGCTTCTTATTTTAGTTCTCAGGTGGGTAACCAGTGTCTCTTGCGTTGGGGGGTTGCTTTTCACAGGCTTTGCATTTAATAACAGAGCTGCTTACTCCATCTATATACAGTTAGCAGAGATAAAAGAGACACTCTGATACAACTTCCCCACCTTATAACCTCATGAAAACTCACATGGAGCCTCCTCCAGACTCATTAAGTGCAGCTAATGTTGAGACTTTTGAGCAAACTCTGCTCTGCCTGAAGACAACTTTCCACCTCTCAGCTTGAGCTCTTTTTCTCCTCCTCCTCCTTCCAAATCTGAGATCATTGGCTGCTGCTAGTACAGCTTGCAAGTGTCGTAGAGGTTCTTGAATGCAATGTATAAGGTGGAGCTGGCAAAAGATCTCCCTTCAGTTCCAACTGTAATAATATCAATTCCTGTAAGGATTCACACAAAGAAAGGAAGAGGACAGGCAGTAGGATACAATTCCTAACACCTGAAGATCAGAGGAAGAGAGATAAAAGCTGAGCTTCTGGAATAGACACACACAGCTCATATATCCCAGGGACAGCCTACTGTGGGCATAGAGAAATGCTGGCATTATAATATATCTCACTGCTCTTCTCTGCTGTAGCCCACACACACTCAGATTTGTGTTTCATTACATCAGAAAGAAATGAATAAGAAATTATTATTGTTAAGTAGTTATTAAGAAATGGCTCTTTTTATTATTAGCAAATAACTAGTAAATGTACAAATGTATGTAAGGAGGATGTCTTTTAGAATGTTATGTTATAAGTATGTTGTCGTTTTTGGCACTGTAAGAAAGTATTTGATATATATATATGTGTGTGTGTGTGTGTTTATATAGGCGTGGTTTATGTTGTCCTATTGTTCACATACAAATAAAATTTGTATTTGTATAAAAAGAATTGTTTACATCACTGCCTGTTTCATTTAATATGAAATGCAAACATTTGCTATCAACTTTTTTTATTTTTATTTGGAACATCTGTATTTTCTAAATATGTGTCTTAATAGTATTATTTATATCTAAATAACACAGCACATCTGTATATGTGTCTAATAGTATTATTTATATCTAAATAACACAGCACATCTGTATATGTGTCTAATAGTATTATTTATATCTAAATGACACAGCACATCTGTATATGTCTTGGTTCACATTGGTGCCAATGACAAAGTTAGAGGTGGAGGTGAGGTCCTTAAACATGATTTCCGAGAACTAGGGGCCAAGATAAAAGCAAGGACCTCCAGGGTAGTGTTTTCAGAAATACTACCCCAGCCACGTGCTAAGCCAGGGAGACAGCGGGAGCTTAGGAGCATTAATGCGTGGCTAAGAAAGTGGTGTAAGGAAGAAGGGTTTGGGTTTATTGAGAACTGGGCAGACTTTGCTGTCGGCTACAGGCTCTTTAGTAGGGATGGGTTGCACCTCACTGATGGTGGTGCAGCTGTTTTAGGGGAGAAGATGGCTAGAGGGTTGGAGGAGATTTTAAACTAGGTTTGGGGGGGGAGGGTATTAGCAGTCTCACTGGGATAGATTGTGCAGGAGGAAAGCAGGGTGTAGATAGGCCAGTGGTGGGTGGAAAGGGGGGTGGGGCTAGCATAGGGGATAGGGAGGAATGTGTATCAAAGAGTACGAATAAATTACAGGATCATAATCTAAAATGTATGTTTGCAAATGCGAGAAGCCTGGCTGACAAAATGGGTGAATTGGAAATGATGGCATTGAATGAAAAGTATGATGTAATAGGTATAGCAGAAACGTGGTTGAACAGTTCTCACGACTGGGCTGTAAATATAGAAGGATATGCCTTGTTTAGGCAGGACAGAAAAAAAAGGAAAGGGGGAGGAGTATGTGTATATGTTAAAAAAGAATTGAAGCCAAATTTAAAAGAAGAGATAGCTGGTGATATGGATGATAAAGTGGAGGCAATATGGGTGGAATTAGGCAACAGGAAAGGGGGTAATGTCATTGTTGGTGTCTGCTATAAGCCGCCAAATGCTAGCAGAGAGGAGGTGAGTCAACTTCATATGCAGTTGGCAAGGGCTGCAAGTTTGGGGAGTGTGCTCATTATGGGGGACTTCAATTACCCTGACATTGATTGGTGTGGTGGAACTGCCATCACAGAAAAAGGCGATGAGTTCCTGAATTTGCTGCAGGATAATTTTCTCTCACAGGTGGTTGAGGTTCCTACTAGAAAAGGAGCTCTGTTGGATCTGGTAATATCTAACATTGTGGAGCGCATTATAGACATAAAGGTAACTGGAGGCTTAGGGAATAGTGACCATGAAATAGTGGCATTTGGACTTTGTTATCGAAAGGAAAAGTGCGCTGGGTTAACAAAGACATTTAATTTCAGGAAAGCAAATTTTCCCAGGTTAAAAGCAGCTCTTCAGAATGTCAACTGGGATAATGTATTATCAGGTAAAGGTACTGAACAGAAGTGGACTGTGTTCAAGGGGATTTTAAGCCAGTTCACATCTAAATTTATACCCTTGGGAAATAAATGTAAAAAAAATAAATCCGCGCCTATGTGGCTGAATTCTGATGTAAAGAGGCAAATGGTAAGGAAGAAAAAGGCATTTAAAACCTTTAAGGCCGAGGGAACGGAAAGGGCCTTTAGGGAGTATAAAAACTGTAACAAGGAGTGTAAGAAAGCAATCAAACTAGCTAAAATTAATAATGAAGTTAGGATAGCTGAAGAAAGCATCACTAAGCCTAAACATTTTTTTAAGTATATTAATAGTAAGAAGATGAGGACTGAGAATGTGGCACCATTAATTAATGGGGATAAGTTAGTTACGGAGGATGGCGATAAAGCAAATGTCTTGAATAATTTTTTTTCCTCTGTATACACTATAGAAGATCCAAGTACAGATATCATAGAGTATAGTAGCAATAAAGGTATACAAGATTCAAGTTCACTTTGGTTAACCGAGGATATGGTACAGAAAGAACTAAATAAGGTTAATATTAGTAAATCTCCTGGACCAGATAAAATACATCCTAGGGTACTTAGGGAGCTAAGTTCAGTTTTATCTAGGCCATTGTTTCTTATTTTTGCTGATTCCCTCATGTCCGGTGGTGTGCCTCTGGATTGGAAAAAGGCTGATGTTATTCCAATATTCAAAAAGGGTAGTCGTTCACAGCCGGGTAATTACAGGCCTGTAAGTTTAACTTCAGTGGTGGGGAAGATCCTGGAAAGTTTAATAAGGGATCATGTTCTAGAGTATGTTTCAAGGACTGACATTATAAGTAGTAACCAGCATGGATTTAGGAGGAATAGATCTTGTCAAACTAACTTGCTTGGCTTTTATGAGGAAGTAAGTAGAAATTTAGACTCTGGTATAGCAGTAGATGTAGTTTACTTGGATTTTGCAAAGGCTTTTGATACAGTCCCCCATAGGCGACTAATGAATAAGCTAAGGTCTGTTGGTCTGGGGAGTCACATTTGTACATGGATAGAAAATTGGTTAAAGAATAGGATGCAGAGAGTAGTTGTTAATGGGGCTTCATCATTATGGACTAAAGTGCTAAGTGGGGTGCCACAGGGTTCTGTGTTGGGGCCGCTTCTATTTAATCTATTTATTAATGATTTGGAAGTGGGTATTGTCAGCAAGGTTTCTGTGTTTGCTGACGACACAAAACTTTGTCGACCATTAAAAACTTCAGAGGATGTGCAATCGTTGCAAAGGGATCTAGATAGATTATCACATTGGGCTGCTAAGTGGCAGATGAAATTCAATGTTGATAAATGTAAGGTGATGCATTTTGGACTTAAAAATACTTGTGCTACTTATACTATAAATGGCTCTGTGTTAAGTGAATCCCTGTTGGAAAGGGATCTTGGAGTTTTGGTGGATAACAAACTTAAAGGTAGCAAGCAGTGCCAGGCGGCAACAGCCAGAGCCAGCATGGTATTGTCTTGTATAAAGCGAGGTATGGATTCAAGGGAGGAAAATGTAATTCTCCCTCTTTACAAAGCATTGGTAAGGCCTCATTTGGAATATGCAGTGCAATTTTGGAATCCTGTGTACAAAAAGGACATCTTTGAAATGGAAAGGGTTCAGAGAAGGGCAACTAAATTAATAAGGGGATTGGGGGAGCTTGAATATGAAGAGAGACTGGAAAAGTTACAATTATGTACGCTGGAGAAAAGGCGCTTGCTTGGGGATATGATTACTGTGTATAAATACATTAACGGGCCATACAATAAACTATCTGGGGCATTGTTCACCAATAGAACATGTCACAGGACACGAGGACATCCCTTAAGACTTGAAGAAAAAAGGTTTAGGCTTCAAGCTCGGAAAGGGTTTTTCACTGTGAGAACGGTAACCATTAGCGTCACATGACTAATCTTGTATATTATAGGGCAAACAATGCAACCCTAGACTTACAGTATTACATTAGAGTCACATGGATATCCATGACCTGTGTTTTTCTAGTTCATGGAAATCCTGGTGACTGTAAATGTCAATATATTTACTACGGCATTTAAGTATTTTAGTTAGCAGTATTCATCCACATCAAAAAAAATCCTGAACCATACATCTCCGTAATCCCTATATTATCCAGCCCCCCTTCCCTGTGTTTTCATTTAGGGTCTAGTGAGGTAACACAGTGCAATGGGAGCTCCCTGTGCAGTGACCCATTGCAGCGCAATACTGAACACCTAAAGTTCAATTATCAAACCTTTTGTCATGTCCAGAACAATGCAGTTTCCTGGAGTCTGGAGATAAGAGAACACGTGGTCCCCGGAAAAATGAATTCCCCTTGTTATCCCTACTAATATATCTCATAATAAGCTCTATGGTTCCTTATATTAAAGCACTTGACATGTTACACTTAAACATGATTGGCCAGAGGCAGCAGGGCTCGGAGTTTATCACTGTAATCACTGTGTTGGCAAGCAATCTAAATTACATTTCCCGCTGCTGCCTCATCGACTGTGCGTCGCTGCTGGTCCCCTTAGGTACTTTGGAAAGGGCCAATAGCTTCAATAGAGGAATGAGTATGGCAGGCATTGAACAGAGGTCTTAATTTATATGTAGCAAACAGGATTCAACGCAAACTAGGAAAGGTAAATAGAATGGATCGGAATACAAAACAAGGATGAAATCCCGACTTTTACAGAAAACTGAATATATTAAATTACATGCAAAAACTATTTTAAACACAGGGAGTGGTTTGTTTTCAGCTAGTAGGTGACCAAACAAGCTTGAAACATTTCCATAAATTCATTCTCTTATTATGCTTGAGACCCTAGTAATATGTATACTAATGATTTACTGTAGGGGCTAGAGTCATAATCAGTGGAGCCAATAGAAATCAATTGTGCAAATAGGATGGATTTTCTTTTAATGTTGGTGACAAGAAGGAGAAACTTGGGCATTTCAGTCAATGGCATCTTGTTAGTGTAGTACAAACCATGGTTATCTGTATATACTGTATATGCCACTGTTTATAGATTGCAAAACCAGTTACATGGCTGCCATTCTCTAAGAATTATAAGAGTGAACTGAAACTTCTCCCCACTAATGGCTATTAATTTCGCACACATGTGTCAATAATAAAAGTCTTAACATGACAAAACATATAAAACATATATAATCTATCTATGATAGTCTTATTATAGACATATCTATCATCCATCCATCTATCTAACTATCATCCATGGCGATAATAACCGGGGAGCAGAGCACAGGGTGTCCCAGAACCCAAGGGGCCCCAATCTGCGTCCTTTTACTATGGAAGTCGTATAACAGAAGAAGCCCAGAACCCGAGAGTAGACCACGGGAATGCGCGCGTCTTGGGCTGTCGAGCATGCGCGAGAGCGAGCGAAGCGAGCTGATGCGACTGCGGAGCAGGAGGGAGCGAGCGAGCGAGCTCAGCGAGCGAGCGATGATCTAGCATCGATCTAGCGAGAGCGATGTATGACGAGCGAGTCGACTCCGTAAGCGAGATCATGATATGCTATCATATCTCTAGCGATCTTCATGAGTGTCGAGCATCGCTGCTCGGAGACTAGTATCTAGGCAGATCTATCATCATTCTCTTTTATATCTTATCTACTATCTTCATCATATCTACTATCTATCTACTATTCTATCTATCATATCTTATCTATCTATCATCCTCTCTATATTCAGTTGGAAGAGCTCTATTAAACTCTCTTATTCAAACAACAGTCTGAAGCAGACGTGTTAAGCAAGTAGAGATATGTTTTACTTACCATGATCTTATGAAATACACTCTGAAACCTGAACTATGAAACTCGCGATTAGAATAAACCCGGCCGTTTTCTGGGTTTATTTTATCTGTTTGATAACGAATAATATTTTTAGCCAAAAGAAACCGCTTGAGGGTTGAAGAGTATTAACCTACATATTGTTACAACACAGGAAACAGCTGTAAAACCGTTATCAGTAGAGGTTGGTAGACTGGATCATATTAACCAATAAATAGTAAAATATAAAATATGTACATCAATACATCAGATAGGACTCAGTCTCTGTCTACATCTCATCCATCTCATTCATTTAGTGTTATTAATTGTATTGTGCAAATGATCAAACTGATAGCTATAGCTATAAATGGGTTACAAAAAATTCCTCCTTCCACAATGTTATAGTTACAGATAATCTACACCCTCAGAGTAAATAAGCTTTTCTTTGGCTACATCTAGAAAACCATTTGAACCAAATACATCCCATTAACCATATTGAAGAATATTCATCTAACCAAATAATTCCCACTAACATGTACACCATGACACTGTGCAGGAGAGCAGGGCTACATTGAAACTATACCATTTAAAGTTAATTAATACAATACTGGGAATGTCCCAGGACGCAGACACAAACAGTTAAGATGCACATACCAATCCAACCAGTTAATAAATAACATAATGAAACCTTATCTAACCACTGGGAAGTCTGACTCCTAGTGAAAATTCATCATTTCACAGCTCACACTCTATATCTCATTATACCTCTTTATACTCACACCACAACCTGTTCAACCTCTCTGTTAAGGATTGATGGTTCTTTGAGTCATGGTCAATCTGTGCTATTCACTAAATTTACATCTGATAATGCCATAACATATGATTTAATGCCTCGGGCTGTGTGATCATAATATCCAGAGATATTCTGGGGATTACGAAGGTTAAAGATAATGTATATATCTATATCAATATTTAAATGCTCCTCTTCCTGTCCTAGTAATGTATTGTTGCCAAAATCCATATTAACCCTTCAGTACAACGTGCTCCTTAGTGATTCATGGTCCAGGGTGCAGCTTTTTGCCCCCGATCTATAATAAGCTTTCAGTACAACGTTCTGTCTCTTTCGTCCTCATGATGCTATTGTCCCAAATCCATAATAACCATTAGTACAACCCTGCTTCTTTTGCTGTCCTTGTGCAGTTTGCCCAGATCTATAATAACCTTTTAGCACAGCATTCTGCTGTCTCTTTTTTGGTGCATCTTTTGACCAAAAACTATATAATACTTAGAATAACTGCTTCTCTCCCTTTCTGGTGCAGCTCATTTCATGCTTATTAACTATTGGTACATACATCATGCTCTCACCCTTTCCTGTTTAAGCTTTTGCCCCAAATCTATGGTAACCCTTCTGGTGCCCACATGCTCCTCTCCCTTCTCCAGTTCTAAACTACCTGGTTGTTTTTGCAAGATCTGCCCACATGCTGGTTCCATCCCCTCCCCTCATAAGACATGGTAGGTGAAAAAGTAGATGCCAGGGAAGGGATGGAGCAGGTAAACTTGCACGTGGTGGGATCATGTGGTGCCCAGGTTGGTGACCACATCATCGAACTTGAGCAGCTCATAGCCCTCATGTTGCGCTTGAGCCCCGCATAGAAGGCAATCTTGGGCACGGGGCTGTAGGTGGCAGCACTAATGGCCCCAGCTGCAGTTTCAGGCCCAGGAGCCCCCGCAGGACCTGGAAGTCCTAGTCGACCAGGTTCCCTCTCTCCCCACGGCGGGTCCCCATTGGTCCGGGGTCATGGTTACCCGGTGGTCCTTCGGGCCCCGACCTTCCCAGGTCTCCCGGTTCTCCTCTTGGTCCCTGGATAAAGGAGGCAGAGACGAAGCAAGCTGTGGTCCCGAACTGTTTCTGCAGTGGCTGTGCTAGGGGTTTGGTGCCATAGGGGTCACAAAACCATTCGACAGGTTCCAAGATTTCATAGTGAGCTGATGTCCCAGCAGAACTTACCAAAAAACTGGGATAAGGATTACAAGAGCAAGCAACCATGACCACCCCCAGAGCCCCAGCGGCACTAGCCTTTTTCTGGCCACCAGCACGGCTCAGAGTCTGGCCGTCCTCCTGTTGCCTTTTGACGAAATCTTGAAGCCTTAAGAGTCCCAGCAATAGAAAGAAAACAGAGATGATCCCTAAAAAAGGCTAGGAGCTGTTGAGGTGCGGACCAGGAAATCAAAGCTGTTGGCATGTAGCAAGGTAGTGGTAGTGATGAACCAAAAAATGTCAAGTAGTGGGTGTAGTTGACCTTCCAGTCAGACTGTGCTTCTATTTAGTGCTCAGGTGGGTAACCAGGAGTCTCTCTGCGTTGGGGGTTGCTTTTCACAGGCTTTGCATTTAATAACAGAGCTGCCTACTCCATCTATCTACAGTTAGCAGAGATAAAAGAGACACTCTGATACAACATCCCACCTATAACCTCATGAAACTCACATGGAGCTTCCTCCAGATCATTAAGTGCAGCTAATGTGTGAGACTTTTGAGCAAACTCTGGCTCTGCCTGAAGACAACTTGTCCACCTCTCAGCTTGAGCTCTTTTTCTCCTCCTCCTCCTTCCAAATCTTAGATCATGGCTGCTGCTAGTACAGCTTGCAAGTGTCGTAGAGGTTCTTGAATGAATGTATAAGTGGAGCTGGCAAAAGATCTCCCTTTCAGTTCCACTGTAATAAATCAATTCCTGTAAGGATTCACACAAAGAAGGAAGAGGACAGGCAAGTAGGATACAATTCCTAAACACCTGAAGATCAGAGGAAGAGAGATAAAAGCTGAGCTTCTGGATAGACACACACAGCTCATATATCCCAGGACAGCCTACTGTGGGCATTAGAGAAATGCTGGCATTATAATATATCTCACTGCTCTTCTCTGCTGTAGCCCACACCACACTCAGATTTGGGTTTCATACATCGAAAGAAATGAAAGAAATTATATTTGTTAAGTAGTTATTAAGAATGGCTCTTTTTATTATTAGCAATAGCATAGTAATGTACAAATGTAGTAAGGAGGATGCTTTAGAATGTTATGTTATAAGTATGTTGTCGTTTTTGGCACTGTAAGAAAGTTATTGTATATATATATGTGTGGTGTGTGTGTGTTATATAGGCTTGGTTTATGTTGTCCTAGTGTCACATCAAATAAATTTGTATTGTATAAAAAGAATTGTTTTACATCACTGCCTGTTTCATTTAATATGAATGCAAACATTTGCTATCAACTTTTTTATTTTTATTGGAACATCTGATTTTCTAAATATGTGGTCTTAAGTAGTATTATTTATATCTAATAACACAGCACATCTGATATGTGTTCTAATAGTATTATTTATATCTAAAAACACAGCACCATCTGTATAGTGTCTAATAGTATTATTTATATCTAAAGAAACAGCACATCTGATAGGTGTCTAAATAGTATTATTTATATCTAAATGACACAGCACATCTGTATATGTCTTGGTTCACATTGGTGCCAATGACAAAGTTAGAGGTGGAGGTGAGGTCTTAAACATGATTTCGCGAAGGAGGAACTCGGGGCCAAGTAAAAAGCAAGGACCTCCAGGGTAGTGTTTTCAGAAATACTACCCAGCACGTGCATGCTAAGCAGGGAGACAGCGGGAGCTTAGGAGCATATATGCGTGGCTTAAGAAAGTGGTGTAAGGAAGAAGGGTTTGGGTTTATTGAGAACTGGGGAGACTTTGCGTCGGCTACAGGCTCTTTAGTAGGGATGGGTTGCACCTCACTGATGGTGGTGCAGCGTTTTAGGGAGAAGAGGCTAGAGGGTTGGAGGAGATTTTAAACTAGGTTTGGGGGGGGGGTATTAGCAGTCTCACTGGATAGATTGTGCAGGAGGAAAGCAGGGTGAGATAGGCCATGGTGGGTGGAAAGGGGGGTGGGGCTAGCATGGGGATAGGGAGGAATGGTATCAAAGAGTACGAATAAATTAAAGGATCATAATCTAAACATGTATGTTTGCAAATGCGAAGAAGCCTGGCTGACAAAATGGGTGAATTGGAAATGATGGCATTGAATGAAAAGTATGATGTAATAGGTATAGCAGAAACGTGGTTGACAGTTCTCACGACTGGGCTGTAAATATAGAAGGATATGCCTTGTTTAGGCAGGACAGAAAAAAAAAGGAAAGTGGGGAGGAGTGATGTGTATATGTTTTAAAAAGAATGAAGCCAAATTAAAAGAGAGATAGCTGGTGATATGGATGATAAAGTGGAGGCAATATGGTGGAATTAGGCAACAGGAAAAGGGGGTAATGTCATTGTTGGTGTTGCTATACGCGCCAAAATGATAGCAGAGAGGAGGTGAGTCAACTTCATATGCCGTTGGCAAGGGCTGAAGTTTGGGGAGTGTGCTCATTATGGGGGACTTCAATTTACCCTGACATTGTATGGTGTGGTGGAAACGGCCATCACAGAAAAAGGGGATGAGTTCCTGAAATTGCTGCAGGATAATTTTCTCTCACAGGTGGTTGAGGTTCCTACTAGAAAAGGAGCTCTGTTGGATCTGGTAATATCTCTACATTGTTGGAGCGCATTATAGACATAAAGGTAATGGAGGCTTAGGGAATAGTGACCATGAAATAGGGCATTTGGACTTGTTATCGAAAGGAAAGTGCGCTGGGTTAACAAAGGACATTTAATTTCAGAAAGCAAATTTCCCAGGTTAAAGCAGCTCTTCAGAATGTCAACTGGGATAATGATTATCAGTAAAGGTCTGAACAGAAGTGGACTGTGTCAAGGGATTTTAAGCCAGTTCAAATCTAAATTATACCCTGGGAAATAAATGTAAAAAAAAATAAATCCGCGCTATGGCGGAATTCTGATGTAAGAGGCAAATGGTAAGGAAGAAAAAGGCATTTAAAACTTAAGGCCGAGGGAACGGAAAGGGCCTTTAGGGAGATAAAAACTGTAACAAGGAGTGTAAGAAAGCAATCAAACTACTAAAATTAATAATGAAGTTAGGATAGCTGAAGAAAGATCACCTAAGCCTAACATTTTTTAAGTATATTAATAGTAGAAGATGAGGACTGAGAATGTGGCACATAATTAATGGGATAAGTTAGTTACGGAGGATGGCGATAAAGCAAATGTCTTGAATAATTTTTTTCTCTGTACACTATAGAAGATCCAAGTACAGATATCATAGAGTATAGTAGCAATAAAGGTATACAAGATTCAAGTCACTTTGGTTAAACCGAGGATATGGTACAGAAAGAACTAAATAAGGTTAATAGTAAACATCCCTGGACCAGATAAAATACATCCTAGGGTACTAGGGAGCAAGTTTAGTTTTATCTAGGCCATTGTTTCTTATTTTTTGCTGATTCCCTCATGTCCGGTGGTGTGCCTCTGGATTGAAAAAGGCTGATGTTATTCCAATATTCAAAAAGGTAGTCGTTACAGCCGGGGTAATTACAGGCCTGTAAGTTTTAACTTCAGTGGTGGGAAGTCCTGGAAAGTTTAATAAGGGATCAAGTTTCTAGAGATAGTTTCAAGGACTGACATTATAAGTAGTACCAGCATGGATTTAGGAGGAATAGATCTGTCAAACTAACTTGCTTGGCTTTTATGAGGATAAGTAGAAATTTAGACTCTGGTATAGCAGTAGATGTAGTTTACTTGGATTTTGCAAAGGTTTTGATACGTCCCCCATAGGCGACTAATGAATAAGCTAAGGTCGTTGGTCGTGGGAGTCACATTGTACATGGATAGAAAATGGTTAAAGAATAGGATGCAGGAGTAGTTGTTAATGGGGCTTCATCATATGGACTAAAGTGCTAAGTGGGGTGCCACAGAGGTTTCTGTGTTGGGCCGCTTCTATTAATCTATTTATTAATGATTGGAAGTGGGTATTGTCAGCAAGGTTTCTGTGTTTGCTGACGACACAAAACTTTGTCGACCATTAAAAACTTCAGAGGATGTGCAATCGTGCAAGGGATCTAGATAGATTATCACATTGGGCTGCTAAGTGGCAGATGAATTCAAGTGTGATAAAGGTTAAGTGGATGCATTTTGGACTTAAAAATACTTGTGCTACTTATACTATAAATGGCTCTGTGTTAAGTGATCCCTGTTGGAAGGGATCTGGAGTTTTGGTGGATAAACAAACTTAAAGGTAGCAAGCAGTGCCAGCGGCAACAGCCAGACCAGCAGTGGTATTGTCTGTATTAAGCGAGGTAGGATTCAAGGGAGGAAAATGTAATTCTCCCTCTTTACAAAGCATTGGTAAGGCCTCATTTGGAATATGCAGTGCAATTTTGGAATCCTGTGTACAAAAAGGACATCTTTGAAAGGAAAGGGTTCAGAGAAGGGGCAACTAAATTATAAGGGGATTGGGGGAGCTTGAATATGAAGAGAGACTGGAAAAGTTACAATTATGTACGCTGGAAAAGGCGCTTGCTTGGGGATATGATTACTGTGTATAAATACATTAACGGCCATACAATAAACTATCTGGGGCATTGTTCACCAATAGAACATGTCACAGGACACGAGGACACCCTAGACTTGAAGAAAAAAGGTTTAGGCTTCAAGCTCGGAAAGGGTTTTTCACTGTGAGAACGGTAAGGCTATGGAATGTCTTCCAGTGGACGTGTAAGTGCAGGTTCATTGGTGAGTTTCAAAAAAAAGTGGAGAGTTTCGCAAACAAGGAATGTTGCAAGTTTACTGGTATTGATACATAAAGTAGAGTGATCCAGGGAAATTTCCGATTGCCACTTGGAGTCAGGAAGGAATTTTTTCCCCCTTCATAAATTTGGTGGGGGTTTTTGCCTTCCTCTGGATCAACAGTTAGGCAGGAAATGAGGATAGTGCTAGATGGGTTGGACTGGATGGACGTATGTCTTTATTCAACCTCAAATACTATACTATACTATACTATACTATGTGTCTAATAGTATTATTTATATCTAAATGACCACGCACATCTGTTATGTGTCTAATAGATTATTTATACTAAATGACACAGCCACATCTGTATATGTGTTTCTAGTATTATTTATATTAAATAACACAGCACATCTGTAATGTGTCTTATAGTATTATTATATATCTAAATAACACACGCACATCTGTATATGTGTCTAATGTATTATATCTAAATGACACAGCACATCTGTATATGTGTCTTATAGTATTATTTAATCTAAAACACAGCACATCTGTATATGTGTCTAATAGTATTATTTTATATCTAAATAACACAGCACATCTGTAATGTGTCTTATAGATATTTATATCTAAATACACAGCACATCTGTATATGTGTCTAATAGTATATTTATATCTAAATAACACAGCACATCTGTATATGTGTCTTATAGTATTATTTATATTAAATAACACAGAACAATGTATATGTGTCTATAGTATTATTTATATCTAAATGACACAGCATCTGTATATGGGCTATAGTATTATTATATCTAAATAACACAGCACATCTGTATATGTGTCTAATAGTTATATTATATCTAATAACACAGCACATCTGTAAAGTGTCTTATAGTATTATTCATTTATAAATAAAACAGCACATCTGTATATGTGTCTTATAGTATATTCATTTAAATAACACAACCATCTGTATGTGTCTAATAGGATTATTCATTATAAATAAACACAGCACATCGTATATGGATCTAATGGATTATTCATTATAATAACACAGCACATCTGTATATGTGTCTAATAGTATTATTCATTTTATTAACACAGCACATTGTATATGGTTCAATTTATTATTTATATCTAAATAACACAGCACATCGTATATGTGTCTAATAGTATTATTTATATCTAAATAACACAGGACATCTGTATATGTGTTCTAATAGTATTATTTTATATATAATAACACAGCCCTCTGTATATGTGTTTATAGTATTATTTATATCAAATAACACAGCACATCTGTATATGTGTCTAATAGTATTATTTATATTAATAACACAGCACATCTGTATAGTGTCTAATAGTATTATTTATATCTAAATAACACAGCACATCTGTAAATGTGTCTTATAGTATTATTTATATCTAAATAACACAGCACATCTGTAAATGTGTCTTATAGTATTATTCATTTATAAATAACACAGCACATCTGTATATGTGTCTTATAGTATTATTCATTTATAAATAACACAACACATCTGTATGTGTCTAATAGTATTATTCATTTATAATAACACAGCACATCTGTATATGTATCTAATAGGATATCATTTCTAATTAACACAGCACGTGTATATGGTCTAATAATATTATTCATTTTAATAAACACAGCACATCTGTATATGTGACTAATAGTATATTCATTTATAAATAATGCAGCACATCTGTATATGTGTCTAATAGTATTATTCATTCTAATTAACACAGCACATCTGTATATGTGTCTAATAGTATTATTCATTTATAAATACACACAAGCACATCTGTATATGTATACTATAGTATTATTCATTTATAAATAACACAGCACATCTTGTATATGTGTCTAATAGTATTATTCATTTATAAATAACACAGCCATCTGTATATGTTCTAATAGTATTATTCATTTATAAATAATGCAGCACATCTGTATATGTGTCTTATAGTTATTCATTTCTAATAACACAGCACAATCTAATATGTGTCTAATAGGATTATTCATTTTAAAATAAACAGCCACATCTTATATGTGTCTAATAGTATTATTCATTCTAAAATAACACAGCACACTGTATATGTGTCTATAGTATTATTCATTTCTAATTAACACAGCACAACTGTATATGTGTCTATAGTATTATTCATTATATAACACAGCACATCTGTATGTTGTTAATAGTATTATTCATTTATAAATAACACGCACATCTGTATATGTATCTAATAGTATTATCATATAAATAACACCAGCACATTTGTATATGTATCTAATAGTATTATTCATTTATAAATAATGCAGCACATCTGTATATGTGTCTTATAGTATTATTCATTTCTAATTAACACAGCACATCTATATATGTGTCTAATAGGATTATTCATTTATAAATAACCAGCACATCTATATATGTGTCTAATAGTATATTCATTTATAATAATGCAGCACATCTGTATATGTGTCTTAATAGTATTATTCATTTCTAAATAACACAGCACATCTGTATAGTGTCTAATAGTATTATTCATTTCTATTAAACACAGCACAACTGTATATGTGTCTAATAGTATTATTCATTTATAAAAAACACAGCACATCTGTATGTGTCTAATAGTATTATTCATTTATAATAAACAAAGACATCTGTATATGTATCTAATAGTATTATCATTTATAAATAACACAGCCAATCTGTATGTGTCTTAATAGGATTATTCATTTCTAATTAACACAGCACATCTGTATATGTGTCTAATAGGATATTCATTTATAAATAACACAGCACATCTGTATATGTGTCTAATAGTATTATTTATTTATAAATAACAGCCAATCTGTATATGTGTTGTATAGGAGTATTCATTTATAAATAACATAGCACATCTTGTATTGTGTTAATAGGATTATTCATTTATAAATAACACAGCACATCTGTAATTGTGTCTAATAGTATTATTCATTTCTAATTAACACAGCACATCTGTATATGTGTCTAATATGATTATTCCTTTATAAATAAAACAGCACATCTGTATATGTGTCTAATAGTATTATCATTTATAAATAACACAGCACATCTGTTATGTGTCTAATAGTATTATTCATTTATAAATAACACAGCACATCTGTATATGTGTCTAATAGTACGGTATTATTCATTTCTAATTAACACAGCACATCTGTATATGTGTCTAATAGTATTATTCATTTATAAATAACACAGCACATCTGTATATGTGTCTAATAGTATTATTCATTTCTAATTAAGACAGCACATCTGTATATGTGTCTAATAGTGTTATAATATAATAATATGTGTTCAAATAATTCATTTGAAGTCTTTTTAGCTGATGTATTCTGTGACTCTGTTTTTAATGTCTTTGGTGTGTTTGTTGCCTATATCCCTATATTCAAACTCTTAATCTCACATCATTTAAGCACTACAATAGAAAATAAGTCAATATCTAGGGTACAACAATACAACGTCATACATGCCTGAACAACATACTAAAATGTTTGATAAAATCTCAGTAAACCAATGTATAGCAGCTAGTCTAATGGACAACATATATCTGTCAGCAATGTAAACATATTATTGAATGAGAATAAAAAGGATACTTCTTTCTATTCATATCAATGTGTTCCCAACCTTTTTATTCTTATGGAGCCCTTGAAAAAATGTTAATATCTCAGGGAACCATTGTATAAAAAACGTAATTACTTATTTTTATTTACTCTCAGATATCATTACACCAAACACACAATTCATACACATATAGAACATTGCTAAATATATAGAAAATATGTCTGTATTCATCACAATGGATCCATAGAGTCACAATCTCTTGAAGACCCTCCCACAGCCTCTCAGGACCTGGTTAAGAAACATTGATCTATATTATCTATCATTCTATTATCCATCATATCTTCTCTCCTCTCTCTATATAAGTGATATGTCTGTCTATGTATCTATCTTTTGTCCATATGTCTGTCGTCAATATTTCTGTCTGTCAGTCTGTCCATATGTCTGTCTGTCTATATATCTGTCTATCTGTCCATATTTGTCTGTCTAGATTGGAAATATATTAGCGCAGAGAATGATTATAATGACTATAATCTAGTGTTGATCCTTGCCTGTTATGTGAATTTCAAGGTTTGAAGAAAATGTTCTATCCATTAGATAACTAATCTGAAGTGTGGACCAGCATTAACATACATATTATATAATCAGTGACACCAAACAGTATTCAGTAGAGTTGTGGGGAAAGACTGCATCTACAAATGATATAACCCAGTTGGAGGAAACATAATATTTACATCAATACATCCAAGTAGGACTCTTGAATTCATCTACATTTCATTCATGTAGTGTTTAATTGTATTGTGCAAAGGTCAACTGATAACTTTCAACTATAACTGGGGTACACTTATCAAGTCTCCTAAACTACATATCAGAATTCAAATAAAACGCACCCAAATATAATAAGGGCAACATTTATTAACTGACCCTAATATAATACGAGCACATTTATAAACTCACCTTAATTAATATGGCTATGCTTATAAACTGCACCTTAATAAATATGAGCTGTTTTTAAATTGACCCTAATATAATATGAGCTACGTTTATATACTGCACCCTAAATATAAGAGCTATGTTTATAAAGTGCACCATAATATAATATGAACTGTTTATATACTGTACCCTAATATTATATGAGCTACATTTATATACTGCACCCTTATATATATAAACATTTATAAATTGACCCTAATATAATATGAGCTACGTTTATAACTGCACCCAAATATAATATGAGCTACATTTAAAACTGCACCTTAATATATATGTGCTACGTTTAAATTGACCCTAATATAATATGAGCTATGTTTATAAACTGCACCCTAATATTATATGAGCTACGTTTATATACTGCACCCTAATATAATATGAGCTATGTTTATAAACTGCACCCTAATATAAAATGAGCTACGTTTATACACTGCACCCTAATTTAATATGAGCTACATTATATACTTCACCCTAATGTAATATGAGCTACGTTCATATAGTGCACCCTATTATAATATGAGCGACGTTTATATACTACACCCTAAAATAATATGAGCTATGTTTTATACTGCACCCAAATATAATATGAGCTACATTTAATACTGCACCTTAATATAATATGAGCACGTTTATAATTGAGTTTATAAACGTAGCTCATATTATATTAGGGTGCAGTATATAAATGTAGCTCATATAATATTAGGGTGCAGTTTATAAACGTAGCTCATATTATATTAGGGTCAATTTATAAACGTAGCTCATATTATATTAAGGTGCAGTATATAAATGTAGCTCATATTATATTTGGGTGCAGTATATAAACATAGCTCATATTATTTTAGGGTGTAGTATATAAACGTCGCTCATATTATATAAGGGTGCACTATATGAACGTAGCTCATATTACATTAGGGTGAAGTATATAAATGTAGCTCATATTAAATTAGGGTGCAGTGTATAAACGTAGCTCATTTTATATTAGGGTGCAGTTTATAAACATAGCTCATATTATATTAGGGTGCAGTATATAAACGTGTGTTTTGTGGAAAAACTGCAGACTGTTCAAATACAAAACTGGCTAATTTTTTTTTGCTGCTACTGACATTTGGCACTGGTCACGCTCTGGGTTAGTTGGTAGCCATGTCTCTGGGTACACCCATGAATGTGGCATACCGTTTTATTCGGGAGGGGTTAGGCTTTCATATTTGAGATGCGTTTGAACTTTCCTCCCCAGTTTTTAGCTGAAATTCGCATTTGATTTTGTCTCTGATTTTACAGTTGAGGAAAAAAAGGAAAATGTGAGAAAGAAACTTACATTTTGACGAAGAGCTGCGTCCGGGTATCTGCATTTTGATCGAAACTAACCTCACTCGTAAAATCGGCGGGTGTGTAGTTTCTAAAAATACTCACTTGTGGGGATAGTTTAGATAATTTGGAGATATTCTATGTTAACTGTCAGTAGTGGTTATACATTTTAATTTGGTGTAATATTCTAGGAGGTGCAGTTTAGTTTGGGGGGTTCTCCTGTACAGGAAAAGTCGGGTACCTACATATATCTGGTATCGTTGTTACTCGGGAGTATCTGACCTTTTAGAAACAGTAAGATTTTTGTGCGTAACCTTAAGATAACTATAAGTAAAAATGGGAAAAATCCATGAAAATTTGCAATTTTTCATTTTTTTTACATATTTTACCCATAATTCCAGTAAAATTTCCAGAAAAGTTACAAAATTCTGTTACCATGTTAAAGTAGACTTTGTGCTGAAAAAAACAATGTATAATATTCCTGATTTACTGCAAGGTTTCTACTGTAAAATTAGTCTAAAGCGATTAAGGACAAATCCTGAAAATTCTTCTGGCGTTAAACGCCAAGACCTTTTATAATACTTTGAGCAAAGCACTAGTTCACTTTAACAAGGGAGCACTTTATAACCAAAGGTCACCTATGCACTTTCACAAGTAGTTGATTTAAACTAAGACATGCTGTTTTTTAAAAAAAAGTTTGGCAGCCAAAGGGTTAACAATTTTGTGTCCTACAGGCAATTATGTAAATGTAATTAACCCTTTCACTGCCAGGAGATTTTCATTTTTTTTTGCGTTAACTGCCAGAAGAATTTTCAGGATTTTGCCCTTAATTGCTTTAGACTAATTTTACAGTAGGAAACCTTGCAGTAAATAAGGAATATTATACATTGTTTTTTTCAGCACAAAGTGTACTTTAACATGGTAACAGAATTTTGTAACTTTTCTGGAAATTTTACTGGAATTATGGGTAAAATATGTAAAAAAAATGAAAAATTTGCAAATTTTCATGGATTTTTCCCATTTTTACTTATAGTTATCTTAAGGTTACACACAAAAATCTCACTGTTTCTAAAAGCTCAGATACTCCCGAGTACAACGATACCAGATATATGTAGGTACTTTCCTGTACAGGAGAACCCCCCAAACTAAAACTGCACCTCCTAGAATATTACACCAAATTAAAATGTATAACCACTACTGACAGTTAACATAGAATATCTACCAAATTATCTAAACTATCCCCACAAGTGAGATATTTTTAGAAACTACACACCCGCAGGATTTTCCGAGTGAGGTAAGTTTCAATCAAAATGCAGATACCCGGGCGCAGCTCTTCGTCCAATTGTAAGTTATTTTCTCACATTTTCCTTTTTTTCCTCAACTGTAAAATCAGAGACAAAATCAAATGCGAATATCAGCTAAAAACTGTGGAGGAAAGTTCAAATGCATCTCAAATATGAAAGCCTAATCCCTCCCGAATAAAACGGTATGTACGGGTATTCACATTCATGGGTGTACCCCGAGACAGGCTACCAACTAACCCAGAGCGTGACCAGTGCCAAATGTCAGTAGCAGCAAAAAAAAATTAGCCAGTGTTTGTATTTGAACTCTGCAGTTTTTCCACAAAACACCCCCCCAACTCAAAAATACCCCCTCAACTATATATTCCTGAAATCTACACACCTTCAGCTATGTACGCTGTAGTTCGTTTCATTCATATCATCAATGGGTGGGCGCAGTTCTTCGTAAAATTTGCACTTTTACCAGATTTTCAAAAAAAATTAACATCAACAGCTTCAAAAAGTCGAAATCATGCCAAAACCCCATGGAATGTAAAAAAAAGTTACTAAATATCAATCTCCCAAATGTCCTGAATCAAACGGTATGCCAAATGTGTGGTACACACGCAGACGTGGAAGCGAAAAGCCACAAAGTGAGACAATGCACGATGGCTCAGAAACGGCGAAAATATTTAGCCAACTCCGAATTTTGACGTCTGCAGTTTTTCCACAAACACCCCGTAACTTAGAAATACCCCCACAACTATATATTCCTGAAATCTACACACCTTCAGCTATGTAACGCTGTAGTTTGTTCATTCATACCATCAATGGTGTGGCGGCAGTTCTTTGTAGAAGTTCCATTTGTCTGAAAAAACGAACAATAAACAACTTCAAAGGTAAAAATCATGCCAAAAACCTCATGGAATCTAAAAAAAGTTCTAAATATCATCCCAACTACAAATGTCCTGAATCAAACGGTATGCCATATGTGTGGTTACACACGGGACGTGGAAGCGAAAAGCCACAAAGTGAGACAATGCACGATGGCTCAGAAACAGCGAAAATATTTAGCCAACTCCAATTTGGACAGTCTGCGAGTTTTTCCACAAAACACCCCCGTAACTTAGAAATAACCCCCACAAAATATATATTCCGAATCTACACACCTTCAGCTATGTAGCTCATGTAGTTCGTTCATTCATACCATCAATGGTGTGGCGCATTCTTCGTAGCAGTTCGCACTTTTCTGAAAAATGAACAAAAAACAACTTCAAAAGGTAGAAATCATGCCAAAACCTCATGGAATCTAAAAAAAAGTTACTAAATATCAATCTCCCAATGTCCTGATCAAACGTATGCCATATGTGTGGTTACACATGTGGACGTGGAAGCGAAAAGCCACAAAGTGAGACAATGCACGATGGCTCAGAAACAGCGAAAATATTTAGCCAACTCCGAATTTGGACAGTCTGCAGTTTTTTCCACAAAACCCCCGTAACTCAGAAATAACCCCCCACAAACTAATATTCCTGAAATCTAAACACCTTCAGCTATGTAGCACTGTAGTTCGTTCATTCATACCATCAATGGTGTGGCGCAGTTCTTCGTAGAAGTTCGCACTTTTCTGAAAAATGAACAAAAACAACTTCAAAAAGTAGAAATCATGCCAAAACCTGACGAATGTAAAAAAAAGTTACTAAATATCAATCTCCCAAATGTCCTGATCAAACGGTATGCATATGTGTGGTTACACATGCGGACGTGAAGCGAAAAGCCACGATGTGAGACACATGCATGATGGTTGAGAAACAGCGAAAATATTTAGCCAACTCCGAATTTGGACAGTCTGCAGTTTTTTCCACAAAACACCCTGATAAATCAGAAATACCACCCCACACAACTATATATTCCTGAAATCTAAACACCTTCAGCTATGTAGCACTGTAGTTCTTTCATTCTACCTCATGTGTGGGCGCATTTTTCTTCATAGAATTCGCATTTCTACACAATTTTCTGGAAAAATAGAGAAAAATACATTTCAAGTTACAATCACACCAAAACCCATGTACTGTAAAAAAAACTTACCAAATATCAATCTCCTAAATGTCCGAATCAAATGGTATGCCATATTGTGGGTTCACACGGACGTGGAAGCGACTAGTCAAATGTAAAACAATGCGCAGTGAGCCAAAAACAGCTTTTCCCAGATTTTCAAACTGAAACACCCCTCTAACTGGAAATACCCCCACAAAACTATATATTCTCAGATCTACATACCTTCAGCTATGTGACGCTGTAGTTTGTTCATTCATACCATGAATGGTGTGGGCGGCAGTTCTTCGTAGAAATCGCATTTGTCTGAAAAATGAACAAAAACAACTTCAAAAGGTAGAAATCATGCCAAACCCCATGGAATGTAAAAAAAAGCTACTAATATCAATCTCCCAAATGTCCTGATCAAACGGTATGCCATATGTGTGGTTACACACTGGACGTGGAAGCCAAAAGACACAAAGTGAAACAATGCACAAGGGGCTCAGAAACAGCAAAAATATTCAGTCAAATCTGAATTTGAACAGTCTGCAATTTTTCCCCACAAAACAACCCCACAACCATATATTTCTCGAATCCACACACCTTTATCTACGAAATTCTGTAGTTTGTTCATTCGTACCATCAATGGTGTGGGCGCAGTTCTTCGTAGAAGTTCACAGTTTAAGCAGATTTTCTAAAAAATTTGAAAAAAACACTCTCAAAGGTAGAAATCATGCCAAATCCAAGTAATGTAAAAAAAATTTACCAAATATCAATCTCCCCAAATGTCCTGAATCAAACGGTATGCCCTATGTATGGTTCCACACGCAGACGTGGAATCAACTAGCCACAAAGTGACCAATGAACAGTGGCCCAATTACAGCAACTTTCAGATTTGTAGCTAAACACCCCTCTATATTAGAAATACCCCCCCAAAACTATATATTCTTGGACTCTACACACCTTCAGCTACACAATGGTGTGATTCTTTTATGCATACCACCAATGGTGTGGGTGCAGTTTTGTGTACAATTTCGCTTTCTTACCAGATTTTCAGGAAAATTTATAAAAATACAATTCAAAGTAAAAATCATGGCAAATTTCCATGTCCTGTAAAAAAAACTTGTCAATTATCACTCTTCCAAATGCCCTGAATCAAACGGTATGCTATGCGTGGATGCACACAGGGGTGGCCACCAACTACTCAAATGGGACGCATGCACCAGTGTAATACAAGAAAAATATCAAAGTGCTCTGTAATTTCAACAGCCCCAAAACTTGAATGCCCCCCACAAATAAAACCCCCAACTAAATATCAATCTCCCACATGTTCTGAGTCAAACGTATGCCATATGCGTGGATTACACAGAGTTGGCCACCACTAGCTCAAATGGGACGCATGCACAAGCAATTACAAGAAAATTCAACGTTCTCTGTATTTGCAGCGACTACCCTTTTTCTAAGGAAACGTCCCAAAACATGGAAATTCCCCCCCCACAAACTATATGGTTTTTGGATCTACACACCTTCAGCTACGTTACAGTGCCATGCTTTCATGCATACATGAAGCATTCCAGACCCAGCGATCAAAAGAAACTCCGTGTTTTGATGAGGTTTTGTGAAAAAATAAATGGATATTCAAGGATTGAAATCCTACCTAAACCCACTTGACAAGCAAAAAAACTCACTAAATAGCAATCGTCCACATGTCCTGAATCAAACAGTATTGCAATAGCATGGATGCACACAGAGACGTGGCCACCAACTAGCTCAATGGACGCATCACAAATGCAATACAAGAAAAAATCAAAGTGCTCGTAACTTTGAAACAGCCTACCTTTTTCTAAGGAAACATCCCGAAACATGGAAATTCACCCCACAACTTATATTTTTTGGGAATCTACACATCTTCAGTCTACGTTACGGTGCCATGCTTTCATACATGCATGAAGAATTCCAGACCCAGCGATCCAAAGAACTCTGTGTTTTTGACGAGATTTTGTGAAAATAAAATAAGATGATTCAAGGGTTTGTAATTCTACCTAAACCCACTTGACAAGCAAAAAACCCACTAAATAGCACTCTCCCACAGTCTGAATCAAACGGTGTGCCATTTGCGTGGGTGCAACAGAGACGGGGGCCACCAACTAGCTCAAATGGGACGCATTTAGAAGTGCAGTTACAAGAAAAAATTTTAAAAACGCCACAACCCACCCCCCCCCACACACCTCTCCCCCTTTTGGTGATTTTAGTGAAATCGGTTAGTATGGAGAGTCACCACGTTTTACACTTTACTGATCCTAAAAACTCAATACGGTCTTTATTTGGTACCTCTGCAAATTTCTTCTAAAAAATAGGCTTAGTTTCCCTGAAAATCGTACAATAAGTATCCGCGTTTACTTTACCGATTCACTGGGAACATTGGGGAGCTTGGAAGAAAAATTTTTTTTTCTAATTTATATTTTAGGGTAAACAAAAAGGGTGTGTGTATCACTTTAAGAATTTTTTTGTGTGTATTTCCCCTTTTTTTCCCCGATCATTCCCAAATAATCATCATAACATCTTAGGGATGATACCGAACTTGGAATACGGCATAAATGCCCGTTTTCCAATTCGAAATCCGATGAAAAATCACTTCCCGGAAATCATTTTCAAGGAAGTGATTTTTCATTCATGGCAAAGATCAATAATTTGGTGATCAGAAGTGATCACCAATTTTGATCTCTGTCCCATTTTTTTTTCTAAGTCTTCGCAGTAAGCAAAGACTTAGAAAAAATCCTATTTGTGATGGAACTTTGAGTTCTATTCAACAAATGTATAGTAAAGCTGGCAGCTTGACGCTTTTACTATACTGGGACTGCAGCATGATCAATGTAGATCTAGCTGCAGTACCTCCACGAACCCTAGGGGGCATCAAGCACTTGTAGGGAAGACCCCCATGAAGGGGAAGCCCTGTGACATCCTGGTGTCTCCCTTATCGGGAATACCATTTGAATCAGCGAGGGACGGCAATGGGAGGAGGGGGCCCTACTTTAGGGGGCTGCAAACTCCTGATCCCCCCATCGGATTTTTATGAAATCAAGGGGGGACGAGGGGCTAGGGGGGGCACTTGAATGCTGCCCCCCGATTGCCCCTAGGACTAAAAACTTTTTTGCTGCCACTATAGCAGCCAGCACACAGTGCCTGCTGCTATCGCTCAGTAGTATCTGCGTCGGCACCGATCGCAGACTACTACTACACTGGACCCCAGGAAATGTGGGAACACTAAGGGAGCCAACCCGGCACGTCCAGTGACGTCACGGGGCTTCCCTTTCCGCTGCGCCTCTGCACTTCCTGGCCGCACGAGTTCTGAAAGGATTCCCTTTCCGAACAGCCATTTGGGGGATTGATATCTTCCGATCCCCCCCTACTCGGATTTGACACAACCGAGGGGGATCGAGGGGGCTAGGGGGGGCAGTTGAATGCTGGCCCCCCGATCGCCCCTAGCGGGGGCAATTTTTTTTTATTAAAGGAAAGCCCCAGATCGTATATTCACGATCTGTGGCACGTTTGGTCATTCACTGCACAGATCGTGAATACCATTCTTGTCAGGAAAGGGTTTATAACCACAGAAAATCTAATAAATGTCAACGAATTCATTTGTATTATACATGGTCAGGTAACCTTGCACAGGATATGGTCTGAAACCAAAACGCCACAGTGCATAGTATTTTTTTATTTGTGTTTTGAAAAAAAATCTTACATGGTGAAAAGGTGTTGCCTCACGCTATTAAAAGAATAGTAGACCCACCCAGCCCACTCATGTGAAAGGTCTCTTACCTTTAAATGTAATCTACCTTTTAAAATGTCCTGTGGCCTATGTTACATTGGACAGACAGTAGACAGTTTAAAATCAGGTGAGTGAACATAATGAACACCATTAGAAATTACAAACCTCCAATGAAGTACAAAGAGAACTAAGTAACAGAACCCTACAAAAGAGAAACCTGTTGGCAAAAAAAATTTTGAGAGCAATACAAATATTTCACACTAGGTACAATTTTGAAAAGGTACAGAAAAAAGGGGGGAAAACATAACCAAAACTTTGTTAATGAGGGAATGCCACTGGATAATGATAACTAGATACTTATCCCCCCAGAGGTCTTTACGAACAATGAAATGAATTGCTTCGTTATAAGATTGATAACTGTGTTATTGATTATACCTCCTTTTTACTTTTCCTCTACAATAACGGCTGGGAAATGACCGAAGTGAATATTGGTATGGCTAGAACCCAGTCTGGTATGTCTTATTTAACTATAAAGAATTTCATAGTATGTCTAAGCTTTTTTTCTTTTTCTATTTTTAATGCTTGTTTACCCTCCCCACATGATAACGCCTGTCTTATGAACTTTTACAAACTGGATCTCTACACTTCCTTGGATCCTTTACCTGACTTGGACTCCGTTGAACTAGTCCAAAATGGTATTACCGGTATATGGACTTTGCACTCCACCAAATGTTGACCCACAGGTGTGGGGTCAACTTGAATCTCCTTGGATTCCCCGTATTTCACAGGCGGAGCGTGAATGGGGTGTGTTTTTTTTATAAATTGTGTTTTTGTGTATTTTTGTTTGTTACACACTTTCAATTAATGGGGTTAAGGACCTTTTCACTGATATGGCTGGTGCGGTCACTATTCTTTTAATTTACTTTCACTATGACCGTTCAGGTGACCACCAAGACCAGAATCACCATGGCCACATGCTAGTGCCTAGGGTGTGCAGCTTCTTTTCTATAATTGCCTTAGCTATTAGTCTGAAGCCTGTAACGGACTCCTGCACACTAGCGTGTCTTTTGAAAATACGATTGGATCACGCTTAAAAGCACCTCATTGCTCAGTGTGGCCTAGCCCTTAACTGAAGCAACCAATCATAAGTTATCTATTTACCAGAAACCCCAGTAAAAGCTAATATCTTATTGGCTGCTGCAAATTAGTAGCATGGAAAACTTTGCACTTCTTATGCCATAGCCCGATTCCAGGACCACTTTTTTGTTTTTACACAAGAAGTAACAAACCAACCCCATTCAAAGAATAACCTTTATAGTACACACAAAATCTACAGTATTCACATTACTTAAGGTACATGATGTTTTTAGTCATTATATACCTGCAATTACACATTTTCTATGGTCCAAAAAGAACGATAAAATTAACCTGCCCACTGCTCCCTAAGGCTACGGTACACACAGGTAACGATTTCTCGAAAGAAACAGAAGGATCTGCAAGATCCTGTCTGCCATCTTTCAAAGAGCTGCCACACACACAGGTCCCAGCGTTCTCCCTAAGGGAGAACGCTCGGGACTGTGTGTTTTCCTCGGCCGCGCTAGACTCCCTATAGGAGTCTAGCGCGGCCATGGAATTTTCGGCCCTTTCCCTAACGACGTACGCCGACCCGATCGTTCGAGGCGCGCGCTCGTTCGGAAACGAACGTACACACAGTAACGAAAAGCCCCGTAAACCAAGTCGGATCCGACGGTATCGGTGCTTTATCGTTACTGTGTGTACCCAGCTTTATCAAATGCTTAATTACAATCTGTACATCAGTGTCTGCAGCATTATTAACTCTTCTTCCTTTACTCTATTACTTTTATCATCATGTGGATTTGGTTTTTTATTTTCAGCAGACCAGATATATTGGCAAATGTGGCAGCAGAGATTCAATGTTGATAAATGCAAGTGATTCCTTTTGCCAACCGACACATAAATGGCTCTGGCTAAGTGAATTTTTTGTTGATCAGACAACATTACTGCCCGTCTGATCCAAACTTCATCACCCATTTGTCCCAGTATCCAGACAAAACATTTCCTTCATATTTCAGTCATTGATACTTAAAGTTGGGACAAATACTGACACGTTGTGTACACAGGCCCTTAGTTGTATAACCCTCTAGAGAGCACATCTAGAACTTGTGCAGATTAAGGGAGGACAATTTACCCAGAAGTCCCGCTCGCGCAAATATATGGCATTAAGGTCACGCTAACTGGTCTGGTCCTACCCAAACGCTCCGCAATTCAATATCACGTTTGTGCTACGTTTAGGGCTCGTTTTTAATGCCAGCTATAGCGGTTATAAACCCCGCATGAGTACCTCCCTTTTTAGGATTTAGCCACATTCGCAAACACGATATTGAATCAGCGATCTGGATCATTTACCCAGATCGATATCGGCTTTGGGTAATGAGCCTGAATCGTCTGTGTAAAGAGGGGTATAGATTCACTGTAGATAAATAGTTCGCCCTCTTTAAAAGCACTGTTAAGGCCTCATTTTTGTAAATATACAGTGCAGGTCAGGAATCCTGTACAAAAAGGATCCTGGAATTGGATAATATCGGGGGAGCAAAACAATTAATTTAAATGGTACAGGAGGCAGCTAACCGCCGAGGGGAACATCACCCTGCAATGTTGTGGTGGCATTGTTCTGCCTGCTTATCGCACAGTGGTGGTCCTTAGATTTAATGGCACTGCTATGGCGGCCGTTGGGTGGAACAATGTTTGCTTGATATAAATATCTGCTCGTATTTTAAAAAGCCTTTAAAATATTGGTGTGCGGCTTTAATAATAGACAACAGGTTTACTGATTGTGGTGCTAACTGATGACTACATTGGTCTGTACCTTCCCCCCGTGGATGCAAATAAAAAGACTTACTCTTATCAGCAAAACAATGCTGCTGATGAAACCAACCGAATAATTGAACACTAAGAGTATATTTTTGGAGCATTAGCCATGAGACCTATTACTTTTAATGCATGATTGGGGAACTACCTATCTCTAATACAATTACATCTGCAATCCGTCTTAGCCATTTGTATGTGTTAAAGACACATATCCATGATAAGTGCCGATCACGTTTTTGCTATTCCAACAGCCCACACACTTAAGAATCGCAATGGAGCGTGCAATGAAATGTGCAGGGCAGCCGCTCTGTTTGCCCTGTCTATACTTTTTGGCAAGCTTTCATCATCTATACCAACCATTTTTTTGTGTGCAGGTCCTATGCTTCGATAACATAATATTGGGGGGAGAAAGCACAGCCCAAGCAACTGTAAGTAAATGCAATCGAACTTACCCTACTGTGAGGTATCAACCCTAGTGGGTATTAATTGATAATAATATAATAATATTAATAAAGAGAGTGCAGGTCTATTACAGTTAACATGTGCAATAAGTTTGAGAAAGCTCTGATATTACGTGTGTAACAGAGCCAAACATGTCCTGCCATTAGCTCAACCTGAAAATAGCACTAGATATTTAGCTTATTATACGGGATGGAATACACTGATTGCAAACTGCTAATTAATTCAGAGATTTCCCTACAGGGTACAGCAACAATTCACACTTTCATATTTACAGCACATATTGATTCTGTACATATTATACAGCCCATAATATACTGTACAGATTATACTGCCCATAGCTATACCACAACACATGCTTATAACTGCACATACTACTACAGCACACATTATACTGCACATATTACACTACTATTATACAACACATATTATGCTGCAATATATTATACTGGCACATAGCTATCATTATACAAGGATAATGCGCCCCTACAGTGTAATCAGGATATTTACGCCAACATAGGAGTTCCCTGACCATATAGACCGCACAAGGCCGTAGGCCCTGTGCTTTTAACAGGAAGGGAACTCCGATGTGGCGTAAGTGTCCTTATATTATAACTGTGAAGGGGCTCATTATTTCTTATAATACATAGTATCTGATTCCTATCCCGCCATTCGCCATTTTAAATTCTAGCCTTTCCCTATTTTCACCGTATAAATCCCCAATCCTACTTCTGTAACTTAAAACCCAGAGAAATGAACCCCATCCCAGCATCTATGCGGTTACCAAATCTTTGTGGAGGATGGAGATCGACATTGGTTATGAAGTACGAAGCAGCTCAGCAGTTCTGTTATGAAGTTAACGCTGCACAAAATTCTTGATCATTTGTCCAGGCAGAGAACTGCACTGGAAGTGGCCGTGAGTATTGGTAAAAATATAAGAAATGAGGTCACTTTAGTGACATAGCTGAGTGATTTTTATAAGATCTTCCACTGCCGCTCCCATTATAAATATCACACTTATGTATTATTTGCACATATTATACAGGCACATATTATTCTGTACATGTTATAACCTGCACATACTAACAGCACATAATAGCCTGTAATATTATACTGCACATACTATACATCATAATATCTGTACATATTACCTGCATAGATTATACTGTACGTATTATACTCTGCACATACCACACAGCATGTAATCGTACTCTCCATATTAATACAGCACATATTAATACTGCACATACTATACGCATTATTAACTGTACATATTATGGTATGCACTTATTATACTGCACATACTGTCTAAGGGTGGGGGGGTACAGCACACAATATACTGTTCCATCTTACACTGCACCTATTACTAACTATTATACTGCCATGGGCGGTATGGCGGGCACATACCGACACAGCAATGTTTATACTGGTACTATTTATATTGCACATACTTAGACGCACATTTATACTGTGGGGGGGATATGATTGAACGACCACATATTCTACTGCAAATACTTATGGCACATACCTTACCACCTATATTTAGCTATTATACGGGAACAACTGGCTAAATTACTTTAGAGATTTCCCTACAGTTAACCGCACAAATGGATAGTGCACATATTGTTCTGTACATATTAACCACTGCACATACTATACGCACATATTATGCTGCATATATTATCTGCACTTACTATACAAACATATATTTGGCACTACATATTACCTGGCATATATCAAAAATAGATCTGCTTGATAAAGGAGCCATTGTCTCCAAATGAAATGTAAGGTACTAAAAAAGAAACATGTTTGCGTTAAGTCTGCTGAAAGGCTCTACGCTATTTTAATTTATTTTGATATTATGGACTTGCCAAGACGGAAGGGTTTGAGTGTGACTTAGCCTTGATTGGCTTCAACTGGGAGGGCGGGTGACTCTAATCTGTTATAATTACATATATACTGCACGTGTTTATACCAGCACATATTATGCTGTACATAATTATACTGCACATACTATGCGCATATATTATTAACTGTTCTCATTTATACAGCAATACGTGTTTCTGTACATTATACTGCACATCTATACAGCACATGATCTACTGGTACATTTTAAACTGCACATATTATACTGTACATATACGTCACCATATACAGCAATATTATTCTGTACATATTATAGGGGTCGGGCTGCATATACTATCAGCCCACATCCTGTACTATTATACTGCACATATTACACTACATATTATCACACTATTGGTGCTGCATATATTATAAACTGCACATACTATACCATCATATAGTATCGGTACATATTTATATTGCACATATATTCTGTACATATTATAGCTGCACATACTTATACAGCACACATTATACGTACATTTATACTGCGCAGATTGCACGACTACATATTATACAACACATAATATGCTGCATATATTATACTGCCCATACTATACAGCATATATATTATACTGTACATATAATATTGCACATATACAGCACTTATTCTTATATATATACTGCACATACTAATCAGCACATAATATACTGTACATATTCTACGGCACTCATACTATAAGCCGCACATAATATACTGTCCATTTATACCGCACATATTATACTGTAACATATTCTACTGCATATACTATACAGCACATATAAACTGTACATATTACATGCACATATTTTACTGTAATATTATACTGCCCGTGCTATACCGCACCTACCACACAGCATGTATTATACCATACATATTATACTGCAATCTATACAGCACATCCGGTAACACATATATTCAGCCTTATTATATGGGATAGCATGATTGTGGAAATGGAATCACAGATCACAAACTGTCTTAATTAATATTATAGATTTCCCTACAGTAATAAGCAACAAATATACTGTACATATTTATACAAGCACGTCCTATACAACTTATCCTGTACATATTATACTGCCACATATTATAGCAGCACGTACTATACAACAATTATACTGTACATATTATACTGCACTACTATACAACAAAATACAAAGCCGTACTATACAACATATTATACTGTACATATTATACATCACATACTAAAAACATATTATATGCCATATAATACAATATTATACTG
Organism: Hymenochirus boettgeri; assembly: GCA_019447015.1. Taxonomy (NCBI): domain Eukaryota; kingdom Metazoa; phylum Chordata; class Amphibia; order Anura; family Pipidae; genus Hymenochirus; species Hymenochirus boettgeri. The sequence continues at coordinate 47,844,625 of CM033474.1, read as the reverse complement.
TACAGTTCTTATACTGCACGTCGATACAACATACTACAGCACGTACTATACACATATTATACTGTACATATTATCTGCACATATTAATATCAGCACATACGATACAAACATCTTATACTGTACATCTTATACTGCCATATTATACAGTCCCATAACTATACAACTAATATACTGTACTATTATACTGCAACCTTACTATAACAACATATACAGCAACTACATTACAACACTTATACTGTACATATTATTTGCCTGCCCATATGATACAACTATTATACTGTACAATCTTAATACTGCACATACTATACAACATAATATACTGTACTATATACTGCACGTACTATACAACATTACAGCCACGTACTATACACATATTATACTGTACATATTATACTGCCGTATTATACAGCACATACTATACAACACATTATACTGTACTATTATACTGCACATGTTATACAGCACATTACACCTGGCACATACATTAACCGCCAACATTACTCTTTGCATGTAAATTGTAAAGCTCTCCGTATGATTTCCCTGGCGTACATTATCTGTACTTATTAATAAGTATTAATTGTAATATAGTACGGAACAAATAAATCCCTATTGTCCCCTCCCCTAACCACACTGGGCATGACGATAACAATTCCCTCTCAGACCTCCAAGTTTCTAAACTATGACATCAGTGTGGCACCTTCGCCAAGAAGGCCATCGACTGCCCTTAGCTCGCTTCCTTACTCCTCCCCTCCTGTTCACTGTTGGGTTCATCATGTCCTTGCGGTCCCGTGTTCCAGCAAATCGGTAAGTGTAGAGATCACATGGTTTATTTTTATGGCTCCTGAACTTACAGGAAATGTAGGGTCATTATATATTGGGAAGTAAGTAGGTAGTAAGAAATACAGGTAGGGAAGTAAGTAATAGTAAGAAATACAGGTAGGGAAATACGTAGATAGTGGAAGTACAGTAGATGTAAGAAATACAGGTAGGGAAAGTCAGTAGATATTGTGAAGTACAGTAGATAGTAAGAATACAGTAGGGAAGTCAGTAGATATTGGGAAGTACGTAAGATAGTAAGAAATACCGGTAGGGAATCAGTAGATATTGGGAATTACAGTAGATAGTAGAATACAGGTAGGGACGTCAGTAGATATTGGGAAGTACATTAATAGAAGACATCCAGGTAAGAAATCAGTAAGATAGTGGGAAGTACAGTAGATAGTAAGACTACAGGTAGGGAAGCAGTAATATTGGGAGTACAGTAGATAGTAGGATACCAGGTAGGGAATACAGTAGATTTGGGAAGTACAGTCCGATAGTAAGAAATTACAGGAATAGAGGAAGTCAGTAGATTTATTGGGAAAGTACAGTAGAAATATTAAGAAATACAGGTATGGGAGTAAGTGATAGTAAGAAATAGGGATCATCGGGATAGGGAAGTACAGTAGATAGTGAAAAAAAAAGGAAGTAGTTCAGTGGGAGTAGTAAGAAAAATACAGGTAGGGAAGTCCGTAGATATTGGGAACTACGTGATAGAGAAGACTACCGAGGGATAGTACAGTAGATAGTGGGAAGATACAGTAGTGTATAGTAAATACATGGTAGGGAGTCAGTAGCTATTGGGAAGTACCGTAAAGAAATAAGGTAGAATACAGAGTAGTGGGAAGTACAGTAGATGTAAGAACTACGGTAGGGAAGTCAGTAGATATTGGGAAAAGTACAGTAGATAGTAGAATACAGGTAGGGAGACAGTAGATAGTGGAAGTTTTTACAAGATGTAAGAACTACCGGTAGGAAGTCAAGTGCTTGGGAAGAGTAGAGTAAGAAAGGTGGAAGAGTACGATAGTAAGATAATACAGTCGAATACCTAGTGTGAACAGGAGAAGTAACAGGTAGGAATAGTAGATATGGGAATAAGAGATTAGTAAGAAAACAGGTAGGGGTACTAGTAGATAGTGACTACAGTAGATTAATCAGGTAGGGAAACGTAATGTAGATATTGGACGACAGTACAGTAACAGTAGAAAACATAGAGTGAACAGGGTAGGGGAAAGTCAGAGATATTGAGTACACATAGAAAATACAGGTAGGAAGTACAGTCGTAAGTGGGAAGGAACGTTAGATGTAGAATCGGTAGGAAACAGTAGTAAATAAAACGGTAGGGAAGTTCAGTAGATATTGGGAAGTACAACGTAGAAGTAGAAATACAGGTAGGGAGTTCATAGATAGTGGGAAGTACAGTAGAGTAGTACAGAATACAGGTAGGGAAGTCAGTAATATTGGAAGTACAGTAGACTGATAATACCATCCGGTGGGGAAGTACAGAATAAGTAGCTAAGAAATAAGTAAGAAGATACAGTAGTAGGGGAAGTACAGTGATAGTAAGAAGATACGTAGTGGGAAGTACAAGTATGATAGTAAGAAATACAGGTAGGGAAGTCATCGAAGGAAGAAAAAGTTCGTAGGGAGTAGTATAGTAAGAATACACGGTAGGGAAGTCAGTAGATAGTGGGAAGTACAGTAGATAGTAAGAATACAGGTAGGGAATCAGGTTTCAGTAGATATAGAATAGGTAGGAGTACAGTAAAGTGGACGTAGTATAAATAGGTAGGAAGTTAGCTTTAAGCGTAGATGTGAAAGTAACAGTAGATATTGGGAAGTTACAGTAGTATAGTAGAACATACAAGTAGGGAAGTCAGTAGATAATATTGGGAATTACAGTAGATAGTAAGAGAAATACAGGAGGGAAGTTCAGAGATAAGGGTGAGAATCCAGTAGAATAGTAAGAAATACGGGTAAGAGAAAAGTACGAGATAAGTGGGGAAGGTACAGTCGATAGTAAGAAAACAGGTAGGGAAGTCAGTAGATATTGGGAAGTACATTTAGATAGTATAAGACATAATGGAAGTGGGCAGACGTACCGTAATGGGGAACGTACAGTAGATAGTAGAAATACAGGTAGGGCAATTCGCTAGATAATTGGGAAGTACAGTAGATAGTAAGAATACCAGGTAGAAGTTCAGTAGAAGGGAAGTACAGTAGATAGTGAAAGAGGAACGTCGAATTTGCATTACATAGATTAAGAAATACAGGTATGGAATCACGTACGATATTGGGAAGCTACAGTAGATAGTAAGAAATCTACGTAAGGAACGTTACACGTGTAGATGTGGCATACAGTAGATACGTACAGGAAATACAGTAGGAAGTCAGTCCAAGTATATTGGGAAGTACCGTAGATAGTAAGGAATACAGGTAGGGAAGTACAGTTCAAGTGGTGAATACAGTATAGTAAAAATCGTGGAGAGTAGTGTAATATTGGGAAGTTACAGTAGTAGTAAAACGTAGAATAAGAGATAGTGAGAGAGAGAAGAACTACATGAGTAGAATACTTGGGAAGTCACAGTAGCATTGTACAATACAGGTAGGGATACAGTAGTGGCACGTAATCTGAGTAAGAATACATGTCAGGGAGCGTATGATATTGAATACAGTAGATAAGGATAGTAAGAGAGTCATGTGAATATTGGGAAAGTACAGTAGATAGTAAGAAATACAGGTAGGGAAGTCCGTAGATATTGGGAAGTTACAGTTAGATAGTAAGAAAATACAGGTAGGGCTCAAATCAGGCAGTACTAGATTTGGAAGTACAGTGAAGTAACACTAAATGTATAGTAAGAAACTACAGTTAGGGAAGTCAGTAGTGGAGTAGTAGGAAGAAAACGGTAGATCAGTAGATAGTGAAGCAATAGATAACAGGTAGGGAAGTACAGTAGATAGGGTGAAAGGAGAGTAAACATAGTAGAGTACTTAGGTCGTAGAGTAAGATACAGGTAGGGAAGTACGTTAGATAGTGGGAAGTAACAGTAGGGTAATAGTAGGAAGTACAGGTGGGAGTAGTAGTAGTGGAGAATCGTAGATAAGACAGGTGAAAGACTAATAAGTCGAGAGGCATACAGTAGATATGGAGTCAGGATAGAGTAGTAGTGTACAAGTAGATAGTAGAAAGTACTTCATGAGCCTTGGTATGGTGTGGGTGATCCTTTCTAATATGGGGGACGGTCCTTTACAATGAAGAGATTTCCATTGTTGTGGATCTCCCGCATGTGTGCCACTGAACTCTGGTGTCTGTGAGGATATGGGATGTAGTTTAGAAATTGTTAAATAGCTGTTTGGAGGTGTAAGCCTAGTGTAACACAACATGGTTGAATGCAGGAATTCGTGAAAGCTGATGTCCTTAATTTTTAATCTAGTAATGCTGGTAATATCCACACAGTATTTTTTCAATCCAGTAGATCTTAGCCTCGTATATAAAAGGGACTGCCACTTTAAGTGAAGTATGTTAAGGAGAACATTATGGAAGAATGGTCAGTTGAATTGCACTTGTTACCAGGGGAAGATGTACTGTCATTCTCTTCTACTAATGACATTTGTATTTAAGTTTATACATTGAGGGTTTATTCAATAAAAGTATTTTGTTAAGAATGGTGTAATTTTGCTGACCAATCAGATGTGTAGCTTTCGAAATGTCTAAATAAATATCATGGTTTGGGGCCAAATTAGCCACCATTTTTAAACTATACGAACTTTTATGAATCTCCTGTTATAATTCCATTTATATCCTGACCCAAGAGCTTAAAATAATAGGAGATTCAATAAAGTTTCAGGGTGATTTTCATAAAGTTCTTTTGTTACAATGGGGCTAAGTTTTGCCCCAACCAATCAGTATGATAGCTACAAATGTAACTAAAGATCTGATTGTTTAGGCAAAAATTAGACATTTTAAACTAAGAAAACTGTTTTGAATAACCCTTTTTAAAAAATACCTTATCCAGTATAATATTGGGGTATTTAGTAAGCTAGAGGAACGTAAAGTTAAAGGATATTCTCTCTAATTAACTGTTTATAAGGGAAAGTACCTGGGGCAGGGAGGTTGGTTGATTATTACAGCTCACAATATGTTTGGTTAAAGAGCTACAGCACGTCCAGTTTTTCATTGCAAGTTAGTCCTGGGACGATTCCTCTGTATAAGATATCTGAGCCGGAAGAAAGACTGGCAGAATCCGTTTCTTTGGGATGGTGCTCACGAAACAAAAATTGGGAGTTAGGAATTACCACTTCATATATATTATTATACTAAACTGCTGGCCATTTCACTGTCCCTGCCAAAACACCTTCATCTCTGGGTGTAAAAACTCCCGGAATGAAGGCCTCTGCTGTACCTAAACATCATTATTTGCCATCATAAAATTGTATTGCTCAATTGGGGCAGTGTAATATCCGTTATATTAAGGTAGTAACCGTTTTATCCTTATTATTTTATATTTTTGAAATGTAAGTTTGGTTTGTGTGATAAATAAAGTAATCTGGTAGAGCACAGTTAGAATTACTGGTAATTGAATGAAATTGGCCCGTCTAATGAGAGGGTTTTTTTCAAATCTACTACTCTAGGGTCTAATTAAATAGCGCTTGGAATAATAATATAATATAATTTATATATTAATAGTATATTCTCTTACACGTATAAACTGTGCCATATTTCTCAATCTTAAAACAAAAGAAAAAATTTGAAATTTTAGAGTGAATAGCGTGTCGATAAAATAACATTTTGTCTTTGGCAATTTCCTTTAAGGGGTTCCTGGAGCTGCCATGGCTGGGGAAATTAACAGGGCAAACTAATAAAACTAAAAAATAACAGTCGAGAAATGGTTACTTGAGGCCGTAGTTCTCTTGATATCATATTCTCGCATTTTAAGGACAATCATATTTCTTAAATTGTCCCTGGGTCGTACCACAATCCTGTCTGTACTTTTATGGCTTTTGTTTTTTAGAAAAACGACCCCCTTAATGGCCGACGAACGTACTCCATTGGCATTGGGATACGGTTTGGTACGGATCAAAACATTCTCTCAGGCTTGTTTTCTCTCTGCTACTGTGTTTAGGGAGTCGGCAGATTGCCAAGTGTGTACTACGCCCAATACTCTTCCCCAGATACTCATTTAGGGAAATCAATCGGGGACTGATCTGTAGCCCATATTTTTAGCAAATCCCCGACAAAATTCTTATGCAGGGCTCCTCAAATTAAAATCTAATTTGCTTACCATATGCAATAAAAGTTCTTTTTATTGTAAGATGGAAGTAACATCTTGATATTTGGGGCAAATAGCACCAGTTTGTAAACGAATAAAGAACTTTTTTTTTTTATACATAGTCTGTCATAACCTTAAGGCTGGAACACGTGGTGCTTGGTCAGTTAGGGACAGACCAGACAAACGCTTGAACCAAAATGTACGATTGTTGCCATGCAAAATTCAATAGGTGTACTCTGTGCAGCTCATTATTTTAAATCATACATTATTAAATGATTTGACCCCTGAGAAGGCACCAGCACGAAGAGTTGTCTGAGCTGATGAGGACCGACAAGGGCATAACACCTCGGGTTGGTGGTATTACAACTACTTCAGAGGATTAAAAAGGAGAGTGTAGATCCTTTTCCTTCGGGTATAAGTAACAGTGAATGAGGCTGGGGTGCAGCACAGAGCTCAGGTATGATCGGTTGCATGTTTCAGTTGGCACACTGAGGACTTATTTTAATTTAATTTTAATTCCATTAGTGGCACTATACACCCTATGGGAGTGTCTGACCAAGCTATGTCCGGTGAGTGGGTGGTAGATTCCAAAAGTTGGTGGACACAGCTGACAAAGTAATACAGATTCATTTTAATGAAAGTTCCAGGAGGCAGGTAAGTGTACAAGCTGTTGCACAGTTTTACAGAGCACCTGGCAAACTGAAAAGTGTTTACAATTTGACACACCCTCCCCCCCCTGATTCTGCTAATTAACACCCAAATGAAGCAAATTGGATCGGTTATTAAATGACAGTGTGAAATTCTAGAAAGTACAAGCTTTCATCATGAGCGGGGATAGTAAACAGGATTAGATGCTTTGAAAATAGCCAGCAGAATGGGAAATGTCTTGGTTTTACCTGGGCTATGGAATTGAGGATTTTAGAACGGAACAAGCTCGACCATTGCCTAAACCATTGGCTGAAAAGACAGCAACAGAACTAAGAATGATTCCAATCTCAATTGGGAATATATCAAAATCAATTGTCTTACGCTTTAAAGGGTTGATGGACAGTCATTTTTTTCTAGCATATCTATTTGTGAGGATTTTCCCCTTTAAAGAATACAAACCGTGACAAAGCCCAATGGATTGAAACGACCCCCGATCATGTGCACAGTCAACCGCGAACGAGTGTTTCCAGCTTTGATTATCGAGTGTGTATGCGTTTGCTCAGGCATCGTTGTCAATCTACTACGATCAACACACCAACGCTTCGAGTGAATGCAAAGACGCAGAATTATCAGCATCCGAAACGCCTTTCATCTGGCATTTGTTCTTGGGGTTGTGTGTCATTCGACCAGATTTTTTCTGGTACGTGCGTTACAGACCTAAACTTAACGGTATTATAAAATTACCCACCCAAAGACCCACTTGCGTTATAGCTTACCTTTCGCCAACGCTCCCCACCGCTGAGATATTGTACATCATAAACAAAAGGGGGCTTTGGGAGCTCCTATTGGCATCTCATTATACATATAGTTAAAGTGCTATGATCGACCAAAACATTAGAAACAAACAAGAAAAGATGATCAATGCACATTTCCTGGCGCCCCATATATCATATATCTGTGGCTAGTGCAAACACTAAAAACAATGGAGGTTTATAGTTCACAATACTAACATAAACATGAAAACCTTCCAACCACATCAAGGGTAACCTCAGTATGGAAGGTCCTAACAGTTTAACCTTGGGACATTTTCTGGGAATGACAACTCCCTGCTTGTTGCATTTTTCTTGGAAGGTTTCTCCCTGTACCTTCCATAGATTAGTATTGAAGGCTATCACCTCCACCCGCCTACTGCTTTTACAAGGAGGGAAGAGGCCTCTTCCAGCCAGATGCATTATTACCAAGGTCAGGCGATAGACCAAGCTTCCATGTGGTAGAGCACAACCCAACACGTCCTTTAATTGGAGGTTGTACACCTTGAAATACAACGCATTGGATGGTAGCCCTCTGCCCTCTTTGTTAAAAGCACAGAGGCGGGGGGAAGTGATAGCCTTACAATACTAATCCAATGCAAGGTCCAAGGAGCACTTGAAATAGTGTGTACCTAGCTTAAGAAACTGTCCTTACCTCAATACTTTTAAGGGGAGGAGGATTATCACACCAAATACCGTATATACTCGAGTATAAACCGACGGAGTATAAACCGAGGTACCCAATTTCACCAAAATCTAATAAAAGTTGTTGACTCGAGTATAAACCAAGGGTAGAACTTGGCATTCAAGATGTTTGAAACTACAACTCCTAGCAAATAAAGCATGTGGGAGTTGTAGTTTCAAACATCTTGAATGCCACCACTCATTGCATCAAGATGTTTTGGAAACTAAAACTCCCAGCATGCTTTATTAGCTGGGAGTTGTAGTTTCCAAACATCTTGAATGCTACCCTCACTTGGCATTCAAGATGTTTGGAACTAAACCTCCCAGCTAATAAAGCATGCTGGAGTTGTAGTTTCCAAAACATCTTGAATGCCACCCTCCCCAAACCCAGTTAACTTTGTACCTGTGGGCTCTCTTCATCCAGGATCTGTGGGCTCTCCTCCTCCAAGGGACTGTGTGCTGGTAAGTTCCTCTCCATTCTGGCAGCAGCGTCCTCTCCATTCCGGCAGCAGCATCCTCTCCATTCCGCAGCCGCACGATCAGTCCATGTACTATGGCGCGCCAGCTGACGTCAGCCGGCGCGCCAGTACATGGACTGATCGTGTGGCTGCCGGAATGGAGAGGCGCTGCTGCCGGAATGGAGAGAGGACGCTGATCTTCAATGGTGAGTGACTCGAGTATAAACCGAGTCCGAGTTTTCAGGCTGATTTTTCAGCCTGAAACTCGGTTTATACTCGAGTATATACGGTAACTGTTAACTTAGATATACCAATATAGCTCCAATACAAAAAAAAAATCAGAACTGATCTACCTGCCCCTGCAAGCTATATCTCCTTCTCGTCCATACATTTAATTGACGTAATATGAGTACAATATGACACAGTGGTCCTGAACTCAATTTAATACCAAGTATTCCCTAAGGCTGGGTACACACGGAGGGACTATTTGTCCTGAACGAATGCTGTCCCAGTCGATTTTTCGGCCGACCGACAGAAAGTGCCGTGAATCGAAAATATCGGCTGGTGTGTACCCAGCCTAAGTCCAACTGATTGATTCCCATCATAAGAATTGTATAAAGTTTATCATGCGCTAAGGCCTTAATTGTAATGTGCCGGCACCGCTTAAAGAGATCTAAAGAAGTTTTGTTTAAAGGATAAGTTAAAAAATGAACCTATCTGTTTTTGCATTACTTGAAGAATGGGATGTAAAGTAGATATGTCTTATCCCGTCTTCAATTATGTAACAGGAGCCTGGAACGAAGATTGAAACTTACCCATGAGCGCAGTCTCACTGACAATCCCGACTGTTTCCGGCTTAAACTATACTATAGCACACATGTGCTTATGTAAACAGCTTGGATCTTCAGGACCGGGGGGAATTAGACCTCCTTATAGAGACTTCAACAAAAACAGATATATATATGTGTGTGTGTGTGGTGTGTATACCTACTGCATATGACATTATTAGACTGCAGCTGCACAGCCTGCAGTCACAACTTCATCCCTTCTACTCTCCTGTCACTTTTACAAACACACAATGGAGAGAGAAAGATAAGCTATATGATAGTCTGTAATCTCCCACCAGTGCAGAGAGGAGGTGCTAAGGAAGTAACTAAAGGTTTACTTAGTAAGGCCTTAAATCATAGTTGTAACCAGCAATTTCTGAGTTATAAGCCTGAAAATCTCTATTAGCATGTGCTTCAACTTAGTCACGTTTGACACCCTGCAGTACTTTTGCCTTGTCAAAAACTCTCAAAATCAGAAACATCCCTCACATTTCTGAACTTTGCCTTCCAGCAGACAGTAATGCGAAGAGACAGACAACATGTACAGTGACAGAGGGGCTCCACTTGGAAACAGATAAGGCAAACTTAGCAATGAAAATCTATGAAGAAGAGGAGAATGGTAATAATGATTAAATGTAGCCATTCCCTGTATTTAGGGTTGCTTAGACTTATCGTCCCTTTCATATGATATAGTGCATACAGCTCTTAGTGGTGCAGATATTTCTTCTCTTTCAATCAAACTATGATTTTTCTATTCTCATTTTATCTAGCCATATTAACCCTTAGGGCAAGGTCACACTGCAACGCATTGGAATCACACGCGCAATCATGCGTATCGTCCTGTGTTTGTGATCCCACAATCTTTCGCTATTGGATTGCATGCAATTGTGCAAAAAAATGGTGATTGCATGTGCTCTGGTAACAGATTGCAACAAACAGACCAATTGGCACTAGCAGGTTTTCTTTTTACCATTATAGCTAACCCCTGGATCCGTGTATTGTTGTGCCTTGATTATATTCCAGATTCAGTTTATATACTTGTCTCATATTTGAACCCACCAAACACTCTTTATTTTAGATTAACAACTTCAATGTTAGTTATGGTGCTGTCAATATGCTAATTGTGTCTCCCCATGTGAAATTACCATTAATCCCTTTGGATATGTGGTAGGGCTTGCTGCCCCAACCGCATTAATTTTATTTGCAGAAATTCCTTACCTTCCCTCTCTCCTCTGGCGTTCTGAACTGCCGGCGCTGCATCCATGATTGGCTGCCTCTCAGCCAATCATAGATGCGGCTGCCGGTCCCCGCCCCCTGCTTGCAGCTCCATGCAAGCAGAGGGCCGGGCAGTGCGGGCAGGATAGAGGGAAGGTAAGTAAAGATTGGGGGAGTTTCTGGCAATAAGATTAATGCGGTTGGGCTAGGGGAGCAAGCCCTACCACATATCCAAAGTTTTTTTAAAGGTGGACATCCCCTTTAAGGGTATTTATATATATATATATCATATAATTTTTTTTTATATATATCATATAAATACGATACCTGCAAAACTCTTCCATTGCGTATGGATTTCATTGCGTATGGAGTATAAAAAAGCAAATTAAAATAAATTCTAAAAAGTGGAAGAAATAATAATAAGAGAGTTTTAGATGCATTTAATGAACATATGTTAATTTAATTTAATGTCAGAGATATAATATGCGATTGCATATAATGATGTCATGTCAGAGATATTAATATGTGATTACATATAATGATTTCGTCAGAGATATAAATATGTGATTACATACAATGATGTCAGAGATATATGTGATTACATATACATGTCATGTCAGAGATGTAAATATGTGATTACATATAATGATGTCAGAGATAAATATGTGATTATTATAATGATGTCATGTTCAGAATGTAAATAGTGATTACATATAATGATGTCATGTCGAAATGTAAATATGTGATTACATATAATAATGTCAGAAGATGTAACTATGTGATTACATACAAGGATGTCAGAACATAATAGTGATTACATATATTATGTCATGTCAGAGGTGTAAATATGCGATTACACATAATGATTCAGAGATATGAATATGTGATTACATATAATGATGTCATGTCAGAGATGTAAAAATGTGATTTCATATCACAATATTTTAAAACAAAAATAAACTGCAATGATGCCAGACCCCTGGTTGAGGGAGGAATGTACAATTTAAATAGTTAAAATCAATATCTAATATTTAGTAAAGTTAAAATTTTGCATTGCTAAAATCTATTCACCTTAAAATATTTGTCATTTACTAACTTAATAATCATAATTTGTATTCTTTTGTAAATCTTAGTGTGTGTGTAGCCTGCAGCAGAGAAGAGCAGTGAAATATACAATAATGGCCACATTTCTCTATGCCCACAGTTGTCTGTCCCTGGGATATGAGCTGTGAGTCCCTATTCCTGAAGCTCGCTTTTATCTCTCTTCCTCTGATCTTCAGGTGTTAGGAACTGCCTTTCCTCTTCCTTTCTTTGTGTGAAGCTTACACAATTGATATTTATACAGCAAGAACAGAAGGGGATCTTTTGCCAGCTCCACCTTATCTTCATCAGCATTCAGGAACCTCCACAACACTTGCAAGCTGTACTAGCAGCAGCCAATGATCCCAGATTAGGAAAGAGGAGGAGGAGGAAAGAAGCTCAAGCTGAGAGGTGAAAGTTGACTTCAGACACAGCAGAGTTTGCAGAAAAGTCTCACCATAAGCAGCATAAAAGGGGACTGAGAAGGTTCTTGTGGGTTTTCATGAGGTTATGAGGTGGGAAGTTGTATCAGAGTGTCTCTTTGGTGCTTTATCTCTGCTCACTGTACTGTATATAGGAAGAATAAGAGCATTCTTTTTAATTAAAGCCTATGATCAGCGCAGATTGGCAGAGCCCACCAGCAAGGAGACATTATCACCTACAAGAACAGAGACAACTCATGGGCACCTCCTCTTCAACATCCCGTCTGTCTTACTGTTTATCTAACATCTGTGATCTCCTGGTTCAGCACCTCGGACAACTTAAGACCAATATTTGGGTCATATCAGTTTTCTTCAATTGCTGGGACTTTCTCAAGGCTTCAAAATTCCGTCAAAAGGAAGACAGGACGAACGGCCAGCAGTCTGAGCCGCTGTGGCCAGAAAGAGACTGGTGGCTGCTGGAGCTCTGGGGGTGGTCTGGTGTTGGTGTTGGTGATTCTCATCCCCGTTCTGGTGAGCTCTGCTGGCACATCAGCTCACTATGAAATGCTTGGAACCTTCGCATGGTTTGCGACCCCTATGGCACCAAACCTCCTAGCACAGCCACTGCAGAAACGGTTCGGGAGCATTTCCTCCTCAGTCTCTGCCAACCTTCATCCAGGTCCAAAGGGAGAACTGGAGACCTGGAAAGCTGGACCAAGAGGACCACCAGGGGAACCAGGGCCTCCAGGACCAATGGGACCGCCGGAGAGAGAGGAGAATCTGGTAGGCCAGGCCTTCCAGCCCTGCTGGGGTTCCAGGGCTAAACGCAGCTGGGCCATCACACTGCCACCTACAGCACTGTGCCCAGAATTGCCTTCTATGCGGGCTCAGGCGCCAACATGAGGGCTACAGCGCTGCTCAAGTTTATGATGTAGTCACCAATCTGGGCAACCACTATGACCCTACCACGGGCAAGTTTACCTCTCCATCCCTGGCATCTACTTTTTCACCTACCATGTCTTAATGGGGGAGGGGATGGCACCAGCATTGGGCAGATCTCTGCAAAAACAACCAGGTAGGGTAGAAAATAGCAAAAGATAGAAGCATCTGGCACTAAGGGTCAACATAATTTGGGGCAAAACTGGCCCCAGAAAAAGTATGTAGAATTAATGGGTTATATACAGCTCTTTAGCCTCCATCTTTCCTAGAAAGTCCCTGAATACCACCTCAAGGCATTAAATAAACAGTAAATTGCAGACTGTCATGACTTTACACAACCATCAAATCGTCATCAGAAATAGGTCCACTTTTAATGATATATACCGAGTGAGCTATTAGATGCAAGTTTCACTGGGAGTCAGACTTTCCCAGTGGTTATATTGGGATTTCACCGGTTTAATCTAATAAACTAGCTGTATTGTAATGTGCTGTTCTAAGCTTTAACTGTTTGTGCTTTGCTCTCGGAACATTCCCAAGCCTGGGTTCATGGGAATACCACTCTTTATTTTCAAAACGTAGTTCCTGTTATATTAGGGTGCAGTTTATAAACGGAGCTCATATTATATTAGCATGCAGTTTTAAATGTCTCATATTATAATAGGGTGCAGTTTATAAACCTAGCTCATGTTATATTAAGGTGCAGTTATAAACGTAGCTCATGTTATATTAGGGTGCAGTATATAATGTAGCTCGTGATATAAGGGTGCAGTATATAAACGTAGCTCATATCATATTAGGGTGCAGTATATAAATGTAGCTCATATATTAGGGTGCATTATATAAACGTAGCTCATATATTTAGGTGCAGTTTATAAACGTAGCTCATTATATTAGGGTCATTTTAAACTGGCTCATTATATGAGGTGCAGTATATAAACGTAGCTCATATTATATTAGGGTGCAGTTTATAAACGTAGCTCATTATATTAGGGTGCAGTTTTATAAACGTAGCTTATATTATATTGGTGCAGTAAATAAACGTGGTTCATATAAAAGGTGCGATATAAATAGATCATGTTATTAAGGGTGCAGTTATAAATGTAGCTCATATTATATAAGGGTGCAGTATAATAACTTAGCTCATTTTATATTAGGGTGCAGTATATAAACATAGCTCATATTATATTAGGGTGCAGTATATAAACAGCACATATTATATTACAGTGCAGTTTATAAACGTAGCCCATATTATTTTAGGGTGTCGTATATAAACTTAGCTCATTATATAAGGTGCGGTATATGAACATAGCTCATATACATTAGGTGAAGTATATAAACGTGCTCATATTAATTAGGGTGCAGTATATAACGTAGCTCATATTATTAGGGTGCAGTATATAAACGTAGCTCATATTATATTAGGGTGCAGTATATAAACGTAGCTCATATTATATTAGGGTGCAGTATATAAACATAGCTCATATTATATTAGGGTGCAGTATATAAACGTAGCTCATATTATATTAGGGTGCAGTTTATAAACGTAGCTCATATTATATTAGGGTGCAGTATATAAATGTTGCTCATATAATATTAGGGTGCAGTTTATAAACGTAGCTCATATAATATCAGGGTCAATTTATAAATGTAGCTCATATTATATTAAGGTGCAGTTATAAAATGTAGCTCATTTCTATTGGGGTGCAGTATAAAACGTCTCATATTATTTTAGGTTGTAGTATATAACGTAGCTCATATTATATAAGGGTGCAGTTTATGAACGTAGCTCATATACATTAGGGTGAAGTATATAAACGTAGCTCATTTTATTGGGTGTATTATATAAACGTAGCTCATTTATATTAGGTGCAGTATATAAACGTAGCTCATTAATTATTAGGGTGCAGTTTATAAACGTAGCTCATATTATATTAGGGTGCAGTATATAAATGTAGCTCATATAATATTAGGTGCAGTTTATAAACGTAGCTCAATTATATTAGGGTCAATTTATAAACGTAGCTCATATTATATTAAGGTGCGTATATAAATGTGCTCATATTATATTTGGGTGCAGTATATAAACATAGCTCATATTATTTTAGGGTGTAGTATATAAACGTCGTCGCATATTATATAGGGTGCACTATATGAACGTACTCATTACTTGGGTGAAGTATATAAATGTAGCTCATATTAAATTAGGGTGCAGTGTATAAACGTAGCTCATTTATATTAGGGTGCAGTTTAATAACATAGCTCATATTATATTAGGGTGCAGTATTAAACGTAGCTCATATAATATTAGGGTGCAGTTTATAAACATAGCTCATTTAATTAGGGTCATTTAAAACGTAGACACATATTATATTAAGGTGCAGTTTATAAAGTAGCTCATATATATTTGGGTGCAGTATATAACGTAGCTCATATTATATTGGGTCAATTTATAAATGTAGCTTATATTATATAAGGGTGCAGTATATAAATGTAGCTCATATATATTAGGGTACAGTAATATAAACAGTTCATATTATATTATGGTGCACTTTATAAACATAGCTCTTATTATTTAGGGTGCAGTATATAACGTGCTCATATTATATTAGGGTCAATTTAAAAACAGCTCATATTATATTAAGGTGCAGTTTATAAGCATAGCTCATATATATTAAGGTTAGTTTATAAATGTAGCTCGTATTATATTAGGGTCAGTTAATATGTTGCCCTTATTATATTTGGGTGCGTTTATTTGTAATTCTGATATGTAGTTTAGGGAGAACTTGATAAGTGTAACCCATTTATAGTTGAAAGTTATCAGTTACCTTTGCACAATACAATTAAAACACTACAGAATGAAATGTAGATTGAGATTCAAGAGTCCTACTTGGATGTATTGATGTAAATATTATGTTTCCTCAACTGGTTATATACATTGTAGATGCAGTCTTCCCCAAACTCTACTGAATACTGTTGGTGTCACTGATTATATAATATGTATGTTAATCTGGTCCACACTTCAGATTAGTATCTAATGGATGAACATTTTTCTTCAAAACCTTGAAATTCACATACAGGCAAGGATGCAACACTAGATTATGTCATTTAATCTTCATCGCGCTAATATATTTCCTATCTAGACAGACAGAAATATGGACAGATAGACAGATATATAGACAGACAGACATATGGACAGACTGACAGACAGAAATATTGACAGACAGACATATGGACAGAAAGATAGATACATAGACAGACATATGCACTTATATATAGAGAGGAGAGAGAGATATAGATGGATAGATAGATAGATAGATAATATAGATCAATGTTACTTAACCAGGGGTCCTGAGAGGCTGTGGGAGGGTCTTCAAGAGATTGTGACTCTATGGATCCATTGTGATGAATACAGACATATTTTCTATATATTTAGCAATGTTCTATATTTGTATGTAATTGTGTGTTTGGTGTATTAGATCTGAGAGATAAATAAAAATAGTAATTAGTTTTTTATACAATGGTTCCCTGAGATATTAACATTTTTTCAAGGGCTCCATAAGAATAAAAAGGTTGGGAAACATTGATATAGATGAAAGGAAGTATCCTTTTATTCTCATTATTATGTTTACATTGCTGACAGATATAATGTTCCATTAGACTAGGCTGCTATACATTGGTTTACTGAGATTTTATCAAACATTTTAGTATGTTGTTCAGGCATGTATGACGTTGTATTGTTGTTACCCTAGATATTGACTTATTTTCTATTGTAGTGCTTAAATGATGTTGAGATTAGAGTTTGAATATAGGGATATAGGCAACAAACACACCAAACATAAAAACGAGTCACAAATACATCAGCTAAAAGACTTCAAATGAATTATTTGAACACATATTTTATATAATAACACTATTAGACACATATACAGAGTGCTGTCTTAATTAAATGAATAATACTTTAGACACATATACAGATGTGCTGTTATTTATAAATGAATAATACTATTAGACACATATACAGATGTGCTGTGTTAATTAGAAATGAATAATACCGTACTATTGACCAATATACAGATGTGCTGTGTTATTTATAAATGAATAATACTATTAGACACATATACAGATGTGCTGTGTTATTTATAAATGAATAATACTATATAGACACATATACAATGTGTCTGTTTTATTTATAAATGATAATCCTATTAGACCATATACGATGTGCTGTGTTAATTAAATGATATACTATTGACACCAATACAGATTGCTGTGTTATTATAAATGAATAATCCTGTAGACACATATCAGATGTGCTATTTTTATTAATAAATGAATAATCCTATTACACACATATACAGATGTGCTTTATTTAGAAATAAATAATACTATAGACACATAACAGATTGCTGTGTTATTTATAAATGAATAATATCCTATTAGACACATACAGATGTGCTGTGTAATTGAAATGAATAATCCTATTAGACACATACAGATGTGCTGTGTTTATTTATAATGAATAATACTATTAGATACATATAACAGATGTGCTGTGTTATTTATTATAAGAATAATACTATTAGACACATACAGATGTGCTGTGTTATTTATAAATGAATATACTATAGACACATATACAGTTGTGCTGTGTTAATTAGAATGAATAATACTATTAGACACATATACAGATGTGCTGTTTTATTTAGAAATGAATAATACTTTAGACACATATACAGATGTGCTGCATTATTATAAATGATAATACTATTAGACACAATATAGATTGCTGTGTTATTTATAAATGATAATCCTATTAGACACATATAATGTGCTGTGTTAATTAGAAATGAAATATACTATTAGACACATTACAGATGTGTCTGCATATTTATAAATGAATAATACTATTAGATACATATACAGATGTCTGGTGTTATTTATAATAAATGATATACTATTAGATACATATACAGATGTGCTGTGTTATTTATAAATGAATAATACTATTAACCATACAGATGTGCTGTGTTATTTAAAATGAATATACTATTAGACACATTACAGTTTGTGCTGTGTTAATTAGAAATAATAATACTATTAGACACATATACAGATGTGCTGTGTTTTTAGAAAGAATAATACTATTAGACACATATATAGATGTGCTTGTTTATTTATAATGAATAATCCTATTAGACACATATATAGATGTGCTGTGTATTAGAAATGAATAATACTATAAGACACATATACAGATGTGCTCATTATTTATAAATGAAATATACTATTAGATACATATACAGATGTGCTGTGTTATTTATAAATGAATAATACTATTAGACACATATACAGATGTGCTGTGTTATTTATAAATGAATAATACTATTAGATACATATACAGATGTGCTGTGTTATTTATAAATGAATAATACTATTAACCACATTACAGATGTGCTGTGTTAATTAGAAATGAATAATACTATTAGACACATATACAGATGTGCTGCATTATTTATAAATGAATAATACTATTAGTCACATATACAGATGTGCTGTGTTAATTAAAAATGAATAATATTATTAGACACATATACAGACGTGCTGTGTTAATTAGAAATGAATAATCCTATTAGATACATATACAGATGTGCTGTGTTATTTATAAATGAATAATACTATTAGACACATACAGATGTGTTGTGTTATTTATAAATGAATAATACTATAAGACACATATACAGATGTGCTGTGTTATTTATAATATAATACTATAAGACAATTTACGATGTGCTGTGTTATTAGATTAAATACTATTAACACTTTACAGATGTGCTGTTTTATTTAGATATAAATAATACTATTAGACACATATACAGATGTGCTGTGTTATTTAGATATAAAAATACTATTAGACACTATACAGAGTGCTGTGTTATTTAGATATAAAATAATACTATAGACACATATACAGATGTGCTGTGTTATTTAGATATAATAATACTATTAGACACATATACAGATGTCCTTTGTTATTTAGATATAAAATAATACTATTAGACAAATATACAGATGTGCTGTGTTATTTAGATATAAATAATAATATTAGACACATATACAGATGTTTGCTGTTTTAATTAAAAAATGAAATAATACTATTAGCCACATATACAGATGTGCTGTGTTAATTAGAAATGAATATCCTATTAGATACATATACAGATGTCTGGTTTTTATTTAAATGATAATCTATTAGACACAATACAGATGTGTTGTGTTATTTATAAATGAAATACTATAGACACATATACAGATGTGCTGTGTTATTTATAAATAAATACTATAAGACACATTTACGATGTCTGTGTTATTTAGATATAAATATACTATTAGACACTAACAGATGTGCTGTGTTATTTAGATATAATAATACTATAAGGCACATATAACGATTGTGCTGTGTCTTTGATATAATAATCCTATGAAACATATACAGATGTGCGTGTTTTTTAGATATAAATAATACTATAGCCACATATACAATGTGCTGTGTTATTTAGATATAAATAATACTATTAGACACATATACAGATGTGCTGTGTTATTTAGATATAAATAATACTATAAGACACATTTACAGATGTGCTGTGTTATTTTAGATTAAATAATACTATTAACACATATACAGATGTGCTGTTATTTAGATATAAATATACTATAGACACATATACAGAGTGCTGTTCATTTAGATATAAATAATACTATTAGACACATATACAGATGTGCGTGTTATTTAGATATAAATAATACTATAAACACATATACAGATGTGCTGTGTTATTTAGATATAAATAATACTAAAGACACATATACAGATGTGCTGTGTCATTTAGATATAAATAATACTATTAGACACATATCCAGATGTCTGTGTCATTTAGATATAAATAATACTATTAGACACATAGTATAGTATAGTAATGTATGTATTTGAGGTTGAATAAAGACATACGTCCATCCAGTCCAACCCATCTAGCACTATCCTCATTTCCTGCCTAACTGTTGATCCGAGGAAGGCAAAAAACCCCCACCAAATTTATGAAGGGGGAAAAAATTCCTTCTGACCCAGTGGCAATCGGAAATTTCCCTGGATCACTCTACTTTTGTATCAATACCAGTAACTTGCAACATTCCTTGTTGCAGAAACTCTCCAGCTTTTTTTTGAAACTCACAATGAACACTGCCATTACACGTCACTGGAAGACAACGTTCCATAGCCCCTAATATAATATGAGCTACGTTTATATACTGCACCCTAATATAATAAGAGCTATGTTTATAAAGTGCACCATAATATAATATGAACTGTTTATATACTGTACCCTAATATTATATGAGCTACATTTATATACTGCACCCTTATATAATATAAGCTACATTTATAAATTGACCCTAATATAATATGAGCTACGTTTATATACTGCACCCAAATATAATATGAGCTACATTTATAAACTGCACCTTAATATAATATGTGCTACGTTTATAAATTGACCCTAATATAATATGAGCTATGTTTATAAACTGCACCCTAATATTATATGAGCTACGTTTATATACTGCACCCTAATTAATATGAGCTATGTTTTAAAACTGCACCCTAATATAAAATGAGCTACGTTTAACACTGCACCCTAATTTAATATGAGCTACATTTATATACTTCACCCTAATGTAAGGAGCTACGTTCATATAGTGCACCCTATATAATATGAGCGACGTTTATATACTACACCCCTAAAATATATGAGCTATGTTTATCTACTGCACCCAAATATAATTGAGCTACATTTATATACTGCACCTAATTATATGAGCTAACGTTTATAATTGACCCTAATATAATATGAGCTACGTTTATAAACTGCACCCTAATTTATATGAGCTACATTTATAATACTGCACCCTAATATAATATGAGCTACGTTTATAACTGCACCCTAATATATAATGAGCTACGTTTATATACTGCCCCCAATATAATATAAGCTACGTTTATATAATACAACCCTAAAATAATATGAGCTACGTTTAATATACTTCACCCTAATGTATATGAGCTACGTTCATAAACTGCACCCTTATATAATATGAGCTACGTTATATTACATACACACCTAAAATAATATGAGCTACGTTTATATACTGCACCCCAAATAGAATATGAGCTACATTTATAACTGCACCTTAATATAATATGAGCTACATTTATAAATTGACCCTGATTTATTGAGCTAGCTTTATAACTGCACCTAATATTATATGAGCAACATTTATATACTGCACCCTAATATAATATGAGCTACGTTATATAACTGCACCCTAATATAATTGAGCTACGTTTAATATACTGCACCCTAATATAATGAGCTATGTTTATATACTGCACCCTAAATAATATGAGCTACTTTTTATATACTGCACCCTAATATAATATGAGCTACGTTTATATACTGCACCCTAATATATATGAGCTACTTTTATATACTGCACCCTAATATAATATGAGCTACGTTTTTAATCTTCACCCTAATGTAATATGAGCTATGTTCATATACCGCACCCTATATAATGAGCTACGTTTATATACGACACCCTAAAATAATATGGGCTACGTTATATAACCTGCCTGTAATATAATATGTGCTGTTTATATACTGCACCCTAATATATATGAGCTATGTTTATAACTGCACCCTAATATAAAATGAGCTACGTTTATTACTGCACCCTTATATAATATGAGCTACATTTAAACTGCACCCTTATATAACATGATCTACTTTTATATACTGCAACCTTTTATTATGACCACCCGTTTATTTACTGCACCCTAATATATATAAGCTACGTTATAAACTGCACCCTAATATAATGAGCTACGTTTATAAAACTGCACCCTAATATAATATGAGCTACTACGTTTATATACTGCACCCTAATATAATGAGCTACGTTTATAAACTGCACCCTAATATAATGAGCTACGTTTATAAACTGCACCCTAATATAATATGAGCTACGTTTATATAATGCACCCTAATATAATGAGCTACATTATATACTGCACCCTAATATGATATGACTACGTTTATATACTGCCACCCTTATATCACGAGCTACATTTATATACTGCACCTAATATAACATGAGCTAGCTACGTTTAATACTGCACCTTAATATAACATAGCTAGGTTTATAAAACTGCACCCTATTATAATATGAGCCACATTTATAACTGCATGCTAATATAATATGAGCTCCGTTTATAAACTGCACCCTAATATACAGGAACTACGTTTTGAAAATAAAGAGTGGTATTCCCATGAACCCAGGGCTTGGGAATGTTCCCGAAGCAAAGCACAAACAGTTAAAGCTTAGAACAGCACATTCAATACTTAGTTTATTAGATTAACCGGTGAAATCCCAATATAACCCTGGGAAAGTCTGACTCCCAGTGAAACTTTGCATCTAATAGCTCACTCTTATATATCATTAAAAGTGGACCTATTTCTGATGACGATTTGATGGTTTGGAAAGTCATGACAGTCTGCAATTTACTGTTTATTTAATGCCTTGAGGTGGTATTCAGGGACTTTCTAGGAAAGATGGAGGCTAAAGAGCTGTATATAACCCATTAATTCTACATACTTTTTCTGGGGCCAGTTTTGCCCCAAATCTATGTTGACCCTTTGTGCCAGATGCTTCTATCTTGTCTTATTTTCTACCCTTACCTGGTTGTTTTTGCAGAGATCTCCCACATGCTGGTGCCATCCCCTCCCCTCATTAAGACATGGTGGTGAAAAAGTAGATGCCAGGGATGGAGCAGGTAAACTTGCCCGTGGTAGGGTCATAGTGGTTGCCCAGATTGGTGACTACATCATCAAACTTGAGCAGCTCGTAGCCCTCATGTTGGGCGCTTGAGCCCCGCATAGAAGGCAATTCTGGGCACAGTGCTGTAGGTGCAGTGCTGATGGCCCCAGCTGCGTTTAGCCCTGGAACCCCAGCAGGGCCTGGAAGGCCTGGCCTACCAGATTCTCTCTCTCTCTCCCGGCGGTCCCATTGGTCCTGGAGGCCCTGGTTCCCCTGGTGGTCCTCTTGGTCCAGCCTTTCCAGGTCTCCCTAGTTCTCCCTTTGGACCCTGGATGAAGGTTGGCAAGAACTGAAGGAGACTATGCTCCCGAACCGTTTTCTGCAGTGGCTGTGCTAGGAGGTTTGGTGCCATAGGGGTCGCAAACCATGCGACAGGTTCCAAGCATTTCATAGTGAGCTGATGTGCCAGCAGAGCTCACCAGAACGGGGATAAAATCACCAACACCAACACCATGACCACCCCCGAGCTCCAGCAGCCACCAGTCTCTTTCTGGCCACCAGCCGGCTCAGAGCTGCTGGCCGTTCGTCCTGTCTTCCTTTTGACGGAATTTTGAAGCCTTGAGAATCCCAGCAATTGAAAGAAACTGATATGACCCCAAATTTGGTCTTAAGTTGTCCGAGGTGCTGAACCAGGAGATCAACAGATGTTAGATATAGACAGTAAGACAAGACGGGATGTTTGAAGCAGGAGGTGCCCATGATTTGTCTCTGTTCTTTGTAGGTGATTAATGTCTCCTTGCTGGTGGGCTCTGCCAATCTGCGCTGATCAAGGCTTTATATTAAAAAGAACTGCTCTATTCTTCCTATATACAGTACAGTGAGCAGAGATAAAGCACCAAGAGACACTCTGATACAACTTCCCACCTCATAACCTCATGAAAACCCACATAGAACCTTCTCCGTCCCTTTTTTATGCGCTTATGGTGAGACTTTTCTGCAAACTCTGCTGTGTCTGAAGTCAACTTTCCACCTCTCAGCTTGAGCTTCTTTCCTCCTCCTCCTCTCTTCTCCTAATCTGGGATCATTGGCTGCTGCTAGTACAGCTTGCAAGTGTTTGTGAGGTTCTTGAAGCTGATGAAGTAAGGTGGAGCTGGCAAAGATCCCCCTTCTGTTCTTGCTGTATAAATATCAATTTTGTGTAAAGCTTCACACAAAGAAAGGAAGAGGAAAGGCAGTTCCTAACCCCTGAAGATCAGAGGAAGAGAGATAAAAGCTGAGCTTCAGGAATAGGGACTCACAGCTCATATCCCAGGGACAGACAACTGTGGGCATAGAGAATGTGGCCATTATTGTATATTTCACTGCTCTTCTCTGCTGCAGGCTCAACACACACTAAGATTTCAAAAGAATACAAATTATGATTATTAAGTTAGTAAATGTACAAATTTTTAAGGTGAATAGATTTTAGCAATGCAAAATTTTAACTTTACTAAATATTAGATATTGATTTTAACTATTTAAATTGTACATTCCTCCCTCAACCAGGGGTCTGAGCATCATTGCAGTTTATTTTTTGTTTTAACATATTGTGATTGAAATCACATTTTTACATCTCTGACATGACTCATTATATGAATCACATATCATATCTCGGACATCATTATGTGAATCGCATATTTACACCTCTGACATGACATATTATTGTAATCACATATTATGTCTCTGACATCCTTGTATGTAATCACATGTTCCATCTCTGGACATTATTATATGTAATCACATATTTACATTTCTGACATGACATCATTATATGTATCACATATTTACATTTCGACATGACATCATTATACGTAATCACATATTTATATCTCTGACATCATTATATGTAATCACATATTTACTCTCTCTGACATGACATGATTATATGTAATCACATATATCTCTACATCATTGTATGTAATCACATATTTATATCTCTGACGAAATCATTATATGTAATCACATATTAAATCTCTTCCGACATGACATCATTATTGCAATCGCATATTATATCTCTGACATTAAATTAAATTAACATATGTTCATTAAATGCATCTAAAATCTCTTTATTATTATTTTCTTCCACTTTTTAGAATTTATTTTAATTTGCTTTTTTATACTCCATACGCAATGAAATCCATACGCAATGGAAGAGTTTTTGCAGGTATCGTATTTATATGATATATATAAAAAAAAATTATATGATATATTATATATAATCCCCTTAAAGGGGATGTCCACCCTTTAAAAAAAACTTTGGATATGTGGTAGGGCTTGCTCCCCTAGCCCCAACCGCATTAATCTTATTGCCAGAAACTCCCCCATCTTACTTCCTTCCCTCTATCCTCTGCCCGCACTGCCCGGCCCTCTGCTTGCATGGAGCTGCAAGCAGGGGCGGGACCGGCGCCGCTCTATGATTGGCTGAGAGGCAGCCAATCATGGATGCAGCTGCCGCAGTTCAGACGCCAGAGGAGAGGGAAGGTAGGAATTTCTGCAAATAAAATTAATGCGGTTGGGCAGCAAGCCCTACCACATATCCAAAGGGATTAATGGTAATTTCACATGGGGAGACCACAATTAGCATATTGACAGCACCATACTAACATTGAAGTTTGTAATCTAAATAAAGAGTGTTTGGTGGGTTCAAATATGAGACAAGTATATAAACTGAATCTGGAATATAATCAAGGCAACAATACACGGATCCAGGGGTGTAGCTATAATGGTAAAAAGAAAACCTGCTAGTGCCAATTGGTCTGGTTTGTTGCAATCTGCTTACCAGAGCACATGCATCACACTTTTTTTGCACAATTGCATGCAATCCAATAGCGAAAGATTGTGGGATCACAAAACAGG
Organism: Hymenochirus boettgeri; assembly: GCA_019447015.1. NCBI lineage: Eukaryota > Metazoa > Chordata > Amphibia > Anura > Pipidae > Hymenochirus > Hymenochirus boettgeri. The sequence continues at coordinate 47,818,689 of CM033474.1, read as the reverse complement.
ACGATACGCATGATTGCGCGTGTGATTCCAATGCGTTGCATGTGACCTTGCCCTAAGGGTTAATATGGCTAGATAAAATGAGAATAGAAAAATCATAGTTTGATTGAAAGAGAGAAATATCTGCACCACTAAGAGCTGTATGCACTATATCATATGAAAGGGACGATAAGTCTAAGCAACCCTAAATACAGGGAATGGCTACATTTAATCATTATACCATCTCCTCTTCTTCATAGATTTTCATTGCTAAGTTTGGCTTATCTGTTTCCAAGTGGAGCCCCTCTTTGTCACTGTACATGTTGTTCTGTCTCTTCTGCATTACTGTCTTGCTGGAAGGCAAAGTTCAAATGTGAGGGATGTTTCTGATTTTGAGAGTTTTTGACAAGGCAAAAGTACTGCAGGGTGTCAAACGTGACTAAAGTTGAAGCACATGCTAATAGAGATTTTCCAGGCTTATAACTCAGAAATTGCTGGTTACAACTAGGTATTAAGGCCTTACTAAGTAAACCCTTAGTTACTTCCTTACAGCACCCTCCTCTCTGCACTAGGTGGGAGATTACAGACTATCATAAGCTTATCTTTCTCTCTCCATTGTGTTTTGTTTGTAAAAGGTGACAGGAAGTAGAAGGGATGAAGTTGTGACTGCAGGCTGTGCAGCTGCAGTCTAATAATGTCATATGCAGTGGTATACACACACACACACACCCACATATATATATCTGTTTTGTTGAAGTCTCTATAAGGAGGTCTAATTCCCCCCCGGTCCTGAAGATCCAAGCTGTTTACATAAGCACATGTGTGCATAGTATAGTTTAAGCCGGAAACAGTCGGGATCTGTCAGATGAGACTGGCGCTCATGGGTAAGTTTCAATCTTCGTTCCAGGCTCCTGTTACATTATTGAAGAACGGGATAAGACATATCTACTTTACCTCCCATTCTTCAAGTATGCAAAAACAGATAGGTTCATTTTTTAACTTATCCTTTAAACAAACTTTCTTTAGATCTCTTTAAGCGGTGCCGGCACATACAATTAAGGCCTTAGCCGCATGATAAACTTTGATACAATTTCTTATGATGGGAATCAATCAGTTGGACTTAGGCTGGGTACACACCAGCCGATATTTTCGTTCACGCGCTCTTCTGTCGGTCGGCCGAAAATATCGACTGGGACACATTCGTTCAGGACAAATAGTCCCTCAGTGTGTACCCAGCCTTAGGGAATACTTGGTATTTAAATTGAGTTCAGGACCACTGTGTCAATTGTACTCATATTACGTCAATTAAATGTATGGACGGAAGGAGAATAGCTTGCAGGGGCAGGTAGATCAGTTCTGATTTTTTTTTCTTTGTATTGGAGCTATATTGGTATATATCTAAGTTAACAGTTACCGTATATACTCGAGTATAACCGAGTTTTTCAGGCTGAAAATCAGCCTGAAAACTCGGACTCGGTTTATACTCGAGTCACTCACCATTGAAGATCAGCGTCCTCCTCCATTCCGGCAGCAGCGTCCTCTCCATTCCGGCAGCCACACGATCAGTCCATGTACTGGCGCGCCGGCTGACGTCAGCTGGCGCGCCAGTACATGGACTGATCGTGCGGCTGCCGAATGGAGAGGATGCTGCTGCCGGAATGGAGAGGACGCTGCTGCCAAATGGAGAGGAACTTACCAGACACACAGTCCCTTGGATGAGGAGAGCCCACAGATCCTGGATGAAGAGAGCCCACAGGTACAAAGTTAACTGGGTTTGAGGGTGAGGGTGGCATTCAAGATGTTTTGGAAACTACAATCCCCGCATGCTTTATTAGCTGGGAGTTTGTAGTTTCCAAACATCTTGAATGCCAAGTGAGGGTAGCATCAAGATGTTTGGAAACTACAACCCCAGCTAATAAAGCATGCTGGGAGTTTTAGTTTCCAAAACATCTTGAATGCCAAGTGAGGGTGGCATTCAAGATGTTTGGAACTACAACTCCCAGCATGCTTTATTTGCTAGGAGTTGTAGTTTCCAAACATCTTGAATGCCAAGTTTCTACCCTTGGTTTATACTCGAGTCAACAACTTTTATTAGATTTTTTGGTGAAATTGGGTACCTCGGTTTATACTCCTTTCGGTTTATACTCGAGTATATACGGTATTTGGTGTGATAATCCTCCTCCCCTTAAAAGATTGAGGGTAGGACAGTTTCTTAAGCAGGTACACACTATTCAATCCTTCCTCCTCACCGACCATTTGAGGCTTTCGAACGGTCCGACAGTTAGGCGCAGTCGATCGTGTGGTCCATAGAGGACCACACGATTGGTTTGTGATTTTCCAACCTGTCCGATCGTTTGTTTGGCCGAACAAACGTCGTCGGCGATCAGTCATGGCCACAAAAAAGCCGGCATACAAATTCGGCCTGACCGTCTGAAACACTGAATGTCGGTCAGGCCGAATTATATCGTGTGTACCTAGCGTAACAGTTGTAATACTTACTGTAAATTTGCCTCACTGGTCTAGTCTAACTCCTCTCTCGGACTTTCAGTGACACCCCAATTGGATGATGCACAATTAAGCCTTCCCATTGGCAAGATCGGAGACTGACACGGAGGAAGATAGTTGTGCCATTCATCTCTCAATCAAAATTATTTTGGGGAAATAATCTATTTAATTGTGCAACTTTCGGTTCTGCATCCCTCCTACTAGAGTGTGCCCTTGACACTTTATCATAGGGGCACATAGTTTGCTTAGTGAGTTCTCTGGCCCCCTCCATCTCTGCCTCTTCTAGAACTGCAAAGTACTATTAGCTGACCTTTCTGTAATTGAAAGTGAGCAGTCAAAAAACATTGTGCTGATAGAACAGTTTATATGCAGCATATCAGTACCTAATGGTTAATAATAGGTGGGGACGGCATCAGTATTGCACCTTATGTTGGCACCAATGAAAAATCAGTAGCTTAGCACAGGGATGGCCAACATGTGGCCCGTGTGACCCGTTGTGGCCAGGCATCTGCCCAGGGTTTTGCTATTGTGGTCCCAAGCCCTTCCCCGGTTGGGCACCCCTGACATACAGGGGTTAAATTGTAATTAGTTGGTGTATTTTAACATATCAGACTGTTGACTAATGAGATGCCTGTCTGTGGTCATAATCTTCCCACCCTTTAATAATAATAAACAGAAATAAATATAACCACATATCTAACTAGCTTAGGCACCATAAAATCATCTATGAAGACAGTTATTGTTTTTGGCGGAGGGTTTAGGGTCTCTATGCACGTGCCTTATTGAAACTCTGGCCTTGGGCAAACGTTTCATTAAATAAGACTAGGTGCAGCCTGAAAGGCCAAAATCAAACAGGGAATGACGAATTGTTCCCCTGTTGAATTGCTTTTGTCATATTTATATGAAAGTGATTCAGCCACGTCTCTGTTTTTGTAGCTGGAGTCTAAAGAAAAAAAAAAGATTTCTGTCTCTTTGATCAATATAATCTAATCAGCTGTCAAAAGTATGGACATTGCTGCAGAATGGCTTTGACTATACAGGACTTGGGGCCCCATTGGTTTTTTTATCTGGAAAAAAGTTCTCTTCTAAAAGTAACAATAATTATTCTCAGTTATACCCCATTTTACTGTAAAGCTCTGGTGACTTAATGATCTCTTTGTGTTGGTAACAGATAAACCAAGGAAATAACAGTTGCAGAATAGCACAATGCAATTTCACAAGTGAAAGCAGGAAAGCTAGATCCGCCCTTATCAGTCTGATGGGAAAGATAGAATGAAAGAACCGTCATATTCGTCTTCTGAATTTCTCTCCTATAGGTTTTCTGTTGATTCTCCAAGGAAGTCCGCTTTACCACCATCTGACATTTCTTCTTAAATGTAAGAATCGATAAATCTTTGTTTCCCAGTTTTAGGCTCTCTGACCTTATTGTGTGAAGAAGAAAAAAAAAGAGAAAGCAGACGGGGATAATAAAGACCAACAAGTACAACGCACTGCAGAACAGAAAGTGCACCGTTCGGTCTGTTTCTTGCCGAAGCTCATTTGAGATTCTGAACCCTGTGTAATAAGTCATTGTACACCAGCCATCATTCAAATACTACAACCAAATGTCACATGGCTGTGATTGACGTTTTCTATTCAGGAAATCAGCAAGATCAATTACTTTTATTCCCTTAAACCCCCCTTGTCTTTTGATGTGCAATTAATGATGAGCGCATCATGTGCCCAAGAGCTATTTACCATCACAAAGTTAGGATTTTTTTTAATTGCTTACTATTTAAATAGCAATTTATAGTCTGCTGGGTATTGACCTCCTTATATTGCGGTAACTACAAAAGAAAAAGAGTTTTATGACCTATTTTAAGCGGCTGGATAGAGGTTAGAATAGACATATTTATGTGCAAATATACACAACAGGGGAAAGAGAACAGTAATTGTCAGATATGCAACATTGCAAGATATTTAATTAAGTTCTCAATCGGAATCTCTTCTGTCTTTATTTTTCATAAGCTGGTCCATGTAGGATTGTTTGTAATATTTGAATCGGGATGATAATGCACTCAAAGAAGTTACTTATGTTTGTGTACAATAATCCACTCTCGCTAGTCCTAGTCTAAAGACTTTAATGCTGTTTTTCCACTACACTGTCCTGCTGTTTTTTTGCCAATATGCAGTATACTGTAAAGCTGGGTACACACCATCCAATATTTTGGGGACGACCAACCAGCATCCAGTGGATCAATTGGATTTTTTTCCCAGCGGCTGCCAGCTGACTGCTTGTTAGTCTGAATTGGGCATATGGGTGGGTCAGAAAACCACAGACCTCTATGAACTGCACTCTCGGTTGCAGCAAACTGTTGGACACAGTTACTTTTTTTGTGCTGAATTATGTTGTGTCTGGTACACATTATTGATTTTCCCTGAAACTGTTTTGCGTACAAAAGATAGAATTTCTTATTAGTGTCAATACCTACTAATTTACTGAGAACATGTTTGGCCAAAAGCACAGAGAAAAAGATGTTAAATGCACATTCCTGGGCCCCATATAATTACAAATATGTGCTAGTGCAAACTAAAAACATAGGGTTTTTGCCAACCATGTTACGGTAACCCCAGTATGGAAGGTCCTAACTAATAACCATTTATCTGGGTTGACAACCCTTGCTTAGTTTCATTGGTTGTCTCCATGACCTTGCAATAAATTAGTGTAACCAGGCTGCTCTGCAGGAAGATAGACCAAAATTCCATTTGGTTGTAGCACCCCCGACATGGTCCAGTCATTGGAGGTCCTATGCCTTGTATACTAAGTACTGGATGGAAGGCACCTTCCCTCCTTGTTAAAAGCCAGAAGCGGGGGAAGTGAAAGCCTGTTACACTAATCAATGCAAGTTCAGTGGAAGCAACTACTGCATAGTTTTGGTTGTCTCAGAATTGGAATTAAACTTATTAAATAAGCTACATGGTATGGAAGGACTTTACTTTTCCCTCAAACAGAATTTACCTTTTTACCTTTTACGAATTTTATTGACAGTATTACGGTAATTTTGCCTATAATTGCCTATATGAATATGCCATTAGGTCCAGACTGTACGTTCGTGACTCCTACACACGCATATTCACATGTGATGTTTGCTTAAGGAACATCTGAATGTTTTTTGTCACAATACATCTGTGGGTTCAGCCAAAGCTGTAGGTGTGTTCAGCAGCCGCCTAATGATCAAATGTTTCCAATTGATTAAACATTCTAATTAAACTTGCCAAGATCACTTATTAATGTTTTAAGAAGGATCTCTTTATTAATATTTGTCAAATCTCTTCAAAGACACTTAACATTTCATCTATATTGTAGGGATACCCTCAGCCTGGATGCCCTATAACATTGTCTGTGGACAGATTGTGTAGAGCTTTTTGGTAGCTTTAAATTAAGGTACGTTTATAAATTGACCCTAATATAATATGAGCTATGTTTATAAACTGCACCCTAATATTATATGAGCTACGTTTATATACTGCACCCTAATATAATATGAGCTATGTTTATAAACAATACACTCTGAGCACCGTGCCATAGTTGAACACCGAGTCAGAAAAGACGATTAGAATAAACCTGGCCTGTTAGTGGCTGTTGGTGTTAGGGATGTGTTGTATCCTGTTGATGATAAGCGGCGGGGGAATATATATTTTTCGAAGCCAAAGGAAATCCCGCTTTGAGGGTGAAGAGTATTAACATACTAAGGGTTGGGTTACACACACACAGTAAACAGCGGTAAAACCGTTTATCAGTAAGTTTGGAGACTGGATCAATTATAACCCCTAATAGTACACTAAAAATATTACATCAATTACAGTCCAGATAGGAACTCAGTCCGCTAGTCCTACATCTCGCATACCATCTCCTGTCATTTAGTGTTTGAAATTAAATATTGTATTGTGGGCAAATGACAAAAAACTGAGAATAAGCTAATAAAGCTATAAATGGGAAAAAAAAAAATTATTTACAAGGAATCGCTCCTTCGCAAAACATGTTTATAGTTACAGATAATCAGGGGGAAAGAAACTACAAAGGGGGACCTCAGAGTAAATAATGCTTTTCTTTGGCATAACTGTCTAGAAACACTTGTGTACACAATACATTCCATTAACCATAAATTGAGAAAATTTCAGTGACTAAGCCAAATAAAATTCACAACATGCTTAACCCATAGGCGACTGTTCAAGAGAGCAGGCCTACATTGAACTATACCATGTTAAAGTTATATACATATCAATACGGGGAATGTCCCAGGAGAAACGCAGAGACCCAACCCTTTTAGATGTCACTTACCGGGATCCAGACCATAATTAGTTTACAGTACCATATAAATCCAATGAAACCTTTATCTAAACCACTAAGGGAAAGTCTGACTCAACTCGTGGAAACTTCACATTTCATTTGGCCTCACAGCTCACACTCTATATCTCATTATCCTCTTGGTATAGTATACTCACACCACCTGTTTCACCTACTCTGTGATTAAGAGGATGATGGTTACATAACTTGCATTCATGGTTCACAGCTCTGTGCTAAATTCATCTATATTACCTCTGATAAGCCATAAGAAGGGGACATATGATTTTAAAATGTAGACCGTCGGGGCTTTGGTGAATCATATAATCCAGAGATATCTGGGGATTAACGAGGTGGGGAAAGAAATCCTGTAATATCTGGATAATCACAATATTTAAATGCTCCTCTATCCTGCCTAGTAGAATGTATTGTTAAAAGGCCACAATCCTTATAAACCCTTCTACAACGTGCTCCTTGAGTGGACTTTATCATGTCCCCCGGGGTGCAGCTTTTTGCCCCAGATCTTAATAAGCTTTCAGGTACAACGAGGAACAAAAACCCACGTTCTTCTCTTTTCTTTCCTCATGATGCTATTGGGTCCCAAATCCCTGAATCGACCATTTATTGCAACCTGCTTCTTTTGCTGTCCTTGTGTCAATCTTCTTGCCCATCTATCATACCTTTTCGCACATAGCATTCTGCTTTCTCCTTTTCTGGTGCTCTATTTGACCCAAACTATATTAATAAAGTCTTAGAATAAGGCAAATGCTTCTCTCCCTTTTCTGGTGCAGCTCACTTTCCTCTATATTAACTATTTGGTACCTACGTGCAGCGCTCCTCCCAACAATCGGTCTCGAAGGGCAAAAATCACATCAGGCCCCCTTGTCTCATGTTTTGAAGCTATTCGCCCCAAAATCTATGTATAACGGAGCGGACTTTATGTGGTGCCAAGCACGAAGTGCTCGCCAAATCTCCTTCGTCACCAGTTTCTAAACTTTCCCTGGTTGTTTGTTGCAAGAGTGCCTGCCAGCATGCAAACTATAGATAAAATCATCACCCTCCCCATCATTAAGACAGTGTAAAGGGGGTAGAAAGGATCAGATGCACAAGGGATATTGTATGTGCAGGTAAACTTGCCCGTTGTGGATCAGTAGGTGGTGGGTGGGTTGCCCAGGATAATAAGTGTGACCACAAAGGAAGATACATCGGAGTACTGTGAGCAGCTCATAGACCCTCATATTTGGCCGAACATTGAGCCCCGTGATAGGAAGGCAAGGGTCTATGGGCACGGGGTTGTCTAAAAGTAAAGGTGTGGGTGAACAAGTCACTAATGGGCCCCAATCTGCAAGTTTCAGGGCCAGCAGGAGAGCCCGCAGCAAGACCTGAGAGTACCTAGTCGAACCAGGTTCTCCTCTCAAAATAACCGCTGCGAACGGCGGTTCCCGCAATATGGTCTGGTTGTAACTGGTTTTCATCCCTGTGGTCCCATCATCGGTGCCCCGACCTTCCCGAGGTGCTCCCCGGTGTCTCCTCGCTTATGTCCCGGGGATAAAAAAGTGTCTCTAACTGAAGCAAGAGCTGGTGGTCGCCGAGAACTGGTTTTTCTGCAGTGGGCTTGCTAGGGGTTTTGGTGCCATAGGGGTTCACAAACCAATTCTGACAGTGTTCCCAAGCATTTTCATAGTGAGCTGACATTGTCCCATGCGAACTTACCAAAAAAACAAACTGGGGGTAGAGGATTCCAGAGCACAAAGGAAAGCAACCATGACGCACCCCCAGGCCCAGCGAGCAACTATCTTTTTCTGTGCCAACCCAGCCGGCACAAGCGCTGGCCGTCAATCTCCTGTCTGCTTGTTTTTTGTAAGCGACGAATCTTGAAGCCTATAATAATAGGTTCCCAGCAATAAAAAGAAACAGAGATGATCCTAAAAAAGGTGTCAGGAGCTGTCTGAGTGACGAAACCAGAGGAAATCAAAGCTGTTGGATGTAGCAGGTTTGGTAGGATGAGAACCAAAAAGATGTCAAGTAGGTGGGTGGTTTAGTTGACTCTCTCCAGCAGCGACTGCTGCTTCTATTTTAGTAACTAGGTGGGATACCAGGTTCATTCTTGCGTGGTGGGGTTTGCTTTCACAGGCCTTTGATTATATAACAGAGCTGCTTACTCACAAATCCGCATCTATACAGTTAGCATCAGAGGAAAGTGAAACAGTGTGACAATCAACTTAGAAACGGGTTGAGTGAAAATCCACAGAGATGTATAAGCCTCTACACTCACTGGACATACCGCCGACGATGAGTGGCAAAGATGTTGAGGACCTTTTGGGGGAAAGCAAACTTCTGGTCTGCCTGAGAGGACACAACTTGTCACACCTCTCAGCTTGAGCTCATTTTCTTTTTTCTCCTCCTCTCCTCCAAATCTGAAGATCATTGCTGCTGCTATGTGACAGACTTGCAAGTGTCGTTAGAGGTTACTATTGATGCAATGTTAAATGGTGGAGCTGCGCAAAAATCTCCCTTTCAATGTCACTGTAAATATTCAATCGAATTCCTGAATGATTCAGACAAAGAAAGGAAGAGGAACAGGCAGTAGGGATGACCAATTCCTAACACCTGAAAAACAGTATCACGAGGAAGAGAAATAAAAGCTGACTTTCTGGAAATAGGGACAGCACACAGATCATATACCCCAGGGACAGGCTACTGTGGGCATAGAGAAATGCTGGCTTAAAGATTATATCTCACTGCCTTCGTGCGTGTAAAGGCCACACACACTCAGATTTTGGGTCTGCCAATTACAGCAAAAATGAAATGAAGGTAAATATAGTTGTTAAGTAGTTATAAGAAAGGTCTTTTTAATTATTAGCGGGCAATACTAGTAAACCTGTACAAATGTATGTAAGGAGGATGTCTTTTAGAATGTTTAATGTAGCTAAGTATGTTTCGCTTTTTGGGGGCACAACTGTAAGAAGTAAATAAATTGATATATAGTATATGTGTGTGTGTGGTGTTTTATAATAGGCGTGTTTATGTTTGTCCTACAATTGTTCACAATACGAAATAATTGTGTATATTGTATAAAAAGAATTGTTTACATACTCACTGCTTTTCATTTAATATGACGCCAAACATTGCTATCACACTTTTTTTATTTTTATTTGGAAACTCTGTATTTTCTAATATGTGTCTTATAGTATTTATTTATATTAAATAACACAGCACCATCTGTATATTGTCTAATTATATTATTTATATCTAAATACACAGCACATCTGTATATTGGTCTAATAGTATTATTTATCTAAATGACACAGCACATCTGTATAGGTTGTCTAATAGTATTATTTATATCTAAATGTCACAGCACATCTGTATATGTGGTCTAATAGTATATTTATATCTAATGACCAGCAACATCTGTATATGTGTCAATAGTATTATTATATTCTAAATGACACACGCACTCTGTATATGGTCTTCTTAGTATATTTATATCTAAATAACACAGCACATCTGTATATGTGTCTTATAGTATTATTTATATCTAATAACACCGCACATCTGTATATGTGTCTAATAGTATTATTTATATCTAATGACACAGCACATCTGTATATGTGTCTTATAGTATTATTTATATCTAATAACACCGCACATCTGTATATGTGTCTAATAGTATTATTTAATATCTAAATAACACAGCACATCTGTAACATGGTCTTATAGTATATTTATATCTAAATAACACAGCACACTGTATATGTGTCTAATAGTATTATTTATATCTAAATACACAAGCACATCTGTATATGTGTCTTATAGTATTATTTATAAATCTAATAACACAGCACATCTGTATATGTGTCAATAGTATTATTATATCTAAATGACACAGCACATCTGTATATGTGCCTTAATAGTATTATTTATATCTAAATACACACAGCACATCTGTATATGGTCTAATAGTATGTATTTATTCTAAATAACCCAGCACATCTGTAAATGTGTCTTATAGTATTATTCATTTATAAATAACACGCACACTCTGTAATATGTGTCTTATAGTATTATTCTTTAATAAATAACACAACAACATCTGTATTTGTCTAATAGGATTATTCATTTAATAAACTCACAGCACATCTGTTATATGTATCTAATAGGATTATTCATTTCTAATAACACAGCACATCTGTATATGTGTCTAATGTATTATTCATTTTTAATTAACACAGCACATCTGTATATGTGTCTAATATTATTATTTATATCTAAATAACACAGCACATCTGTATATGTGTCTAATATAGTATATTTATATCTAAATAACACAGGACATCTGTATATGTGTCTAATAGTATTATTTATATCTAAATAACACAAGCACATCTGTATATGTGTCTTATAGTATTATTTTATTCTAAATAACACAGCACATCGTATATTGTACTAATATATTATTTATATCAAATAACACAGCACATCTGTATATGTGCTAATAGTTTATTTAATCTAAATAAACAGGCACATCTGTAATGTGTCTTATAGTATTATTTATATCTAAATAATAACACAGCACATCTGTAAATGTGTCTTATAGTATTATTCATTTTAAATAACACAGCACATCTGTATATGTGTCTTATATAGTTATTCATTTATAAATAACACAACACATCTGTATTTGTCTAAATAGTATATTCATTTATAAATAACACAGCACTCTTTATATGTATCTAATAGGATTATTCATTTTCTAATTACACAGCACGTCTGTATATGTGTCTATATATTATTCATTTTTAATTAACACCGCACTCTGTATATGTGACTAATAGTATTATATTCATTTATAAATAATCAGCACATCGTATATATGTGTCTAATAGTATTATTCATTTCTAATTAACACAGCACATCTGTATATGTTCTAATAGTATTATTCATTTATAAATAACACAGCACATCTGTATATGTATCTAATAGTATTATTCATTTATAAATAACACAGCACATCTGTATATGTGTCTAATAGTATTATTCATTTATAATATAACACAGCACATCTGTATATGTATCTAATAGTATTATCATTTATAAATAATGCACACATCTGTATATGTGTCTTATAGTATTATTCATTTCTAATAACACACAGCCATCTATATTGTGTCTATATAGGATTATTCATTTATAATAACACACAGCACATCTATATATGTGTCTAATAGTATTTTTCATTTCTAAATAACACAGCACATCTGTATATGTGTCTAATAGTATTATTCATTTCTAATTAACACAGCACAACTGTATAGTGTCAATATATTATTCATTTATAATAAACCAGCACATCTGTATGTGTCTAATAGTATTATTCATTTTAATAACACAGCACATCTTAGATGTATCTAATGTATATTCATTATAAATAACACCAGCACATCTGTATGTATCTAATAGTAATTATTCATTTATAAATATGCAGCACATCTGTATATGTGCTAATAGTATTATTCATTTCTAATTAACACAGCACATCTATATATGTGTCTAATAGGATTATTCATTTATAAATAACACAGCACATCTATATATGTGTCTAATAGTATTATTCATTTATAAATAATGCAGCACATCTGTATATGTGTCTAATAGTATTATTCATTTCTAAATAACACAGCACATCTGTATATGTGTCTAATAGTATTATTCATTTCTAATTAACACAGCACAACTGTATATGTGTCTAATAGTATTATTCATTTATAAATAACACAGCACATCTGTATGTGTCTAATAGTATTATTCATTTATAAATAACACAGCACATCTGTATATGTATCTAATAGTATTATTCATTTATAAATAACACAGCACATCTGTATGTGTCTAATAGGATTATTCATTTCTAATTAACACAGCACATCTGTATATGTGTCTAATAGGATTATTCATTTATAAATAACACAGCACATCTGTATATGTGTCTAATAGTATTATTTATTTATAAATAACAGCACATCTGTATATGTGTGTAATAGGATTATTCATTTATAAATAACATAGCACATCTGTATATGTGTCTAATAGGATTATTCATTTATAAATAACACAGCACATCTGTATAGGTGTCTAATAGTATATTCATTCTAATTAACACAAGCACATCTGTATATGTGTCTAATAGATTATTCATTTATAAATAAAACAGCACATCTGTATATGTGTCTAATAGTATTATTCATTTATAAATAACACAGCACATCTGTATATGTGTCTAATAGTATTATTCATTTATAAATAACACAGCACATCTGTATATGTGTCTAATAGTACGGTATTATTCATTTCTAATTAACACAGCACATCTGTATATGTGTCTAATAGTATTATTCATTTATAAATAAAACAGCACATCTGTATATGTGTCTAATAGTATTATTCATTCTAATTAAGACAGCACCTGTATATGTGTCTAATAGTGTTATAATTAATAATATGTGTTCAAATAATTCATTTGAAGTCTTTTAGCTGATGTATTCGTGACTCTGTTTTTAATGTCTTTGGTGGTTTGTTGCCTATATCCCTATATTCAAACTCTTTATCTCACATCATTTAAGCACTACAATAGAAAATAGTCAATATCTAGGGTACAACAATACAACGTCATACATGCCTGAACAACATACTAAAATGTTTGATAAAATCTCAGAAACCAATGTATAGCAGACCTAGTCTAATGAACATTATATCTGTCAGCAATGTAAAATTATTATTAATGAGAATAAAAAGGATACTTCCTTTCTATCTATATCAATGTTTCCAACCTTTTTATTCTTATGGAGCCCTTGAAAAAATGTTAATATCTCAGGGAACCATTGTATAAAAAACGTAATTACTTATTTTTTTACTCTCAGATATCATTACACCAAACACACCAATTCATACACATTAGAACATTGCTAAAATATAGAAAATTGTCTGTATTCATCACAATGGATCCATAGAGTCACAATCCTTGAAGACCCTCCCACAGCCTCTCAGGACCCCTGGTTAAGTAACATTGATCTATATTATCTATCTATCTATCTTCCATCTATACTCTCTCTCCTCTCTATATATATAATGGCATATGTCTGTCTATGTATCTATCTTTCTGTCCATATGTCTGTCTGTCATATTTCTCTGTCAGTCTGTCCATATGTTCTGTCTGTCTATATATCTGTCTATCTGTCCATATTTCGTCTGTCTAGATATGGAATATATTAGCGCAGATGAATGATTATAATGACTATAATCTAGTGTTGCTCCTTGCCTGTTATGTGAATTTCAAGGTTTTGAAGAAAAATGTTCTATCCTTAGATACTAATCTGAAGTGTGGACCAGCATTAACATACATATTATATAATCAGTGACACCAACAGTATTCAGTAGAGTTTGGGGATAAGACTGCATCTACAATGTATATAACCCAGTTGAGAAACATAATATTTACATCAATACATCCAAGTAGGACTCTTGAATCTCAATCTACATTTCATTCATGTAGTGTTTTAATTGTATTGTGCAAAGTCAACTGATAACTTTCAACTATAACTGGGTTACACTTATCAAGTTCTCCCTAAACTACATATCAGAATTACAAATAAAACGCACCCAAATATAATAAGGGCAACATTTATTAACTGACCCTAATATAATACGAGCTACATTTATAAACTTCACCTTAATATAATATGAGCTATGCTTATAAACTGCACCTTAATATAATATGAGCTGTTTTTAAATTGACCCTAATATAATATGAGCTACGTTTATATACTGCACCCTAATAATAAGAGCTATGTTTATAAAGTGCACACATAATAAATATGAACTGTTTTATATACTGTACCCTAATATTATATGAGCTACATTTATATACTGCACCCTTATTAATAACTACATTTATAAATGGACCCTAATATAATATGAGCTACGTTTATATACTGCACCAAATATATATGAGCTACATTTATAAACTGCACCTTAATATAATATGTGCTACGTTTATAATTTGACCTTAATTTTAAGCACCAAAAAGCTCTACACAATACTGTCCACAGACAATGTTATAGGGCATCCAGGCTGAGGGTATCCCTACAATATAGATGAATATGTTAAGTGTCTTTGAAGAGATTTGACAAATATTAATAAAGAGATCCTTCTTAAAACATTAATAAGTGATCTTGGCAAGTTTAATTAGAATGTTTAATCAATTGGAAACATTTGATCATTAGGCGGCTGCTGAACACACCTACAGCTTTGGCTGAACCCACAGATGTATTGTGACAAAAAACATTCAGATGTTCCTTAAGCAAACATCACATGTGAATATGCGTGTGTAGGAGTCACGAACGTACAGTCTGGACCTAATGGCATATTCATATACGGCAATTATAGGCAAAATTACCGTAATACTGTCAATAAAATTCGTAAAAGGTAAAAAGGTAAATTCTGTTTGAGGGAAAATGTAAAGTCCTTCCATACCATGTAGCTTATTTAATAAGTTTAATTCCAATTCTGAGACAACCAAAACTATGCAGTAGTTGCTTCCACTGAACTTGCATTGATTAGTGTAACAGGCTTTCACTTCCCCCGCTTCTGGCTTTTAACAAGGAGGGAAGGTGCCTTCACATCCAGTACTTAGTATACAAGGCATAGGACCTCCAATGACTGGACCATGTCGGGGGTGCTACAACCAAATGGAATTTTGGTCTATCTTCCTGCAGAGCAGCCTGGTTACACTAATTTATTGCAAGGTCATGGAGACAACCAATGAAACTAAGCAAGGGTTGTCAACCCAGATAAATGGTTATTAGTTAGGACCTTCCATACTGGGGTTACCGTAACATGGTTGGCAAAAACCCTATGTTTTTAGTTTGCACTAGCACATATTATGTAATTATATGGGGCCCAGGAATGTGCATTTAACATCTTTTTCTCTGTGCTTTTGGCCAAACATGTTCTCAGTAAATTAGTAGGTATTGACACTAATAAGAAATTCTATCTTTTGTACGCAAAACAGTTTCAGGGAAAATCAATAATGTGTACCAGACACAACATAATTCAGCACAAAAAAAGTAACTGTGTCCAACAGTTTGCTGCAACCGAGAGTGCAGTTCATAGAGGTCTGTGGTTTTCTGACCCACCCATATGCCCAATTCAGACTAACAAGCAGTCAGCTGGCAGCCGCTGGGAAAAAAATCCAATTGATCCACTGGATGCTGGTTGGTCGTCCCCAAAATATTGGATGGTGTGTACCCAGCTTTACAGTATACTGCATATTGGCAAAAAAACAGCAGGACAGTGTAGTGGAAAAACAGCATTAAAGTCTTTAGACTAGGACTAGCGAGAGTGGATTATTGTACACAAACATAAGTAACTTCTTTGAGTGCATTATCATCCCGATTCAAATATTACAAACAATCCTACATGGACCAGCTTATGAAAAATAAAGACAGAAGAGATTCCGATTGAGAACTTAATTAAATATCTTGCAATGTTGCATATCTGACAATTACTGTTCTCTTTCCCCTGTTGTGTATATTTGCACATAAATATGTCTATTCTAACCTCTATCCAGCCGCTTAAAATAGGTCATAAAACTCTTTTTCTTTTGTAGTTACCGCAATATAAGGAGGTCAATACCCAGCAGACTATAAATTGCTATTTAAATAGTAAGCAATTAAAAAAAATCCTAACTTTGTGATGGTAAATAGCTCTTGGGCACATGATGCGCTCATCATTAATTGCACATCAAAAGACAAGGGGGGTTTAAGGGAATAAAAGTAATTGATCTTGCTGATTTCCTGAATAGAAAACGTCAATCACAGCCATGTGACATTTGGTTGTAGTATTTGAATGATGGCTGGTGTACAATGACTTATTACACAGGGTTCAGAATCTCAAATGAGCTTCGGCAAGAAACAGACCGAACGGTGCACTTTCTGTTCTGCAGTGCGTTGTACTTGTTGGTCTTTATTATCCCCGTCTGCTTTCTCTTTTTTTTTCTTCTTCACACAATAAGGTCAGAGAGCCTAAAACTGGGAAACAAAGATTTATCGATTCTTACATTTAAGAAGAAATGTCAGATGGTGGTAAAGCGGACTTCCTTGGAGAATCAACAGAAAACCTATAGGAGAGAAATTCAGAAGACGAATATGACGGTTCTTTCATTCTATCTTTCCCATCAGACTGATAAGGGCGGATCTAGCTTTCCTGCTTTCACTTGTGAAATTGCATTGTGCTATTCTGCAACTGTTATTTCCTTGGTTTATCTGTT
This sequence comes from Hymenochirus boettgeri, assembly GCA_019447015.1. Taxonomy (NCBI): domain Eukaryota; kingdom Metazoa; phylum Chordata; class Amphibia; order Anura; family Pipidae; genus Hymenochirus; species Hymenochirus boettgeri. Next base: position 47,801,557 of record CM033474.1, on the reverse strand, counting down.
ACCAACACAAAGAGATCATTAAGTCACCAGAGCTTTACAGTAAAATGGGGTATAACTGAGAATAATTATTGTTACTTTTAGAAGAGAACTTTTTTCCAGATAAAAAAACCAATGGGGCCCCAAGTCCTGTATAGTCAAAGCCATTCTGCAGCAATGTCCATACTTTTGACAGCTGATTAGATTATATTGATCAAAGAGACAGAAATCTTTTTTTTTTCTTTAGACTCCAGCTACAAAAACAGAGACGTGGCTGAATCACTTTCATATAAATATGACAAAAGCAATTCAACAGGGGAACAATTCGTCATTCCCTGTTTGATTTTGGCCTTTCAGGCTGCACCTAGTCTTATTTAATGAAACGTTTGCCCAAGGCCAGAGTTTCAATAAGGCACGTGCATAGAGACCCTAAACCCTCCGCCAAAAACAATAACTGTCTTCATAGATGATTTTATGGTGCCTAAGCTAGTTAGATATGTGGTTATATTTATTTCTGTTTATTATTATTAAAGGGTGGGAAGATTATGACCACAGACAGGCATCTCATTAGTCAACAGTCTGATATGTTAAAATACACCAACTAATTACAATTTAACCCCTGTATGTCAGGGGTGCCCAACCGGGGAAGGGCTTGGGACCACAATAGCAAAACCCTGGGCAGATGCCTGGCCACAACGGGTCACACGGGCCACATGTTGGCCATCCCTGTGCTAAGCTACTGATTTTTCATTGGTGCCAACATAAGGTGCAATACTGATGCCGTCCCCACCTATTATTAACCATTAGGTACTGATATGCTGCATATAAACTGTTCTATCAGCACAATGTTTTTTGACTGCTCACTTTCAATTACAGAAAGGTCAGCTAATAGTACTTTGCAGTTCTAGAAGAGGCAGAGATGGAGGGGGCCAGAGAACTCACTAAGCAAACTATGTGCCCCTATGATAAAGTGTCAAGGGCACACTCTAGTAGGAGGGATGCAGAACCGAAAGTTGCACAATTAAATAGATTATTTCCCCAAAATAATTTTGATTGAGAGATGAATGGCACAACTATCTTCCTCCGTGTCAGTCTCCGATCTTGCCAATGGGAAGGCTTAATTGTGCATCATCCAATTGGGGTGTCACTGAAAGTCCGAGAGAGGAGTTAGACTAGACCAGTGAGGCAAATTTACAGTAAGTATTACAACTGTTACGCTAGGTACACACGATATAATTCGGCCTGACCGACATTCAGTGTTTCAGACGGTCAGGCCGAATTTGTATGCCGGCTTTTTTGTGGCCATGACTGATCGCCGACGACGTTTGTTCGGCCAAACAAACGATCGGACAGGTTGGAAAATCACAAACCAATCGTGTGGTCCTCTATGGACCACACGATCGACTGCGCCTAACTGTCGGACCGTTCGAAAGCCTCAAATGGTCGGTGAGGAGGAAGGATTGAATAGTGTGTACCTGCTTAAGAAACTGTCCACCCTCAATACTTTTAAGGGGAGGAGGATTATCACACCAAATACCGTATATACTCGAGTATAAACCGAAAGGAGTATAAACCGAGGTACCCAATTTCACCAAAAAATCTAATAAAAGTTGTTGACTCGAGTATAAACCAAGGGTAGAAACTTGGCATTCAAGATGTTTGGAAACTACAACATCCTAGCAAATAAAGCATGCTGGGAGTTGTAGTTCCAAACATCTTGAAGCCACCCTCACTTGGCATTCAAGATGTTTTGGAAACTAAAACTCCCAGCATGCTTTATTAGCTGGGGGTTGTAGTTTCCAAACATCTTGATGCTACCCTCACTTGGCATTCAAGATGTTTGGAAACTACAAACTCCCAGCTAATAAAGCATGCGGGGATTGTAGTTTCCAAAACATCTTGAATGCCACCCTCACCCTCAAACCCAGTTAACTTTGTACCTGTGGGCTCTCTTCATCCAGGATCTGTGGGTCTCCTCCATCCAAGGGACTGGTGCTGGTAAGTTCCTCTCCATTTGGCAGCAGCGTCCTCTCCATTCCGGCAGCAGCATCCTCTCCATTCGGCAGCCGCACGATCAGTCCATGTACTGGCGCGCCAGCTGACGTCAGCCGGCGCGCCAGTACATGGACTGATCGTGTGGCTGCCGGAATGGAGAGGACGCTGCTGCCGGAATGGAGGAGGACGCTGATCTTCAATGGTGAGTGACTCGAGTATAAACCGAGTCCGAGTTTTCAGGCTGATTTTCAGCCTGAAAAACTCGGTTATACTCGAGTATATACGGTAACTGTTAACTTAGATATATACCAATATAGCTCCAATACAAAGAAAAAAAAATCAGAACTGATCTACCTGCCCCTGCAAGCTATTCTCCTTCCGTCCATACATTTAATTGACGTAATATGAGTACAATTGACCAGTGGTCCTGAACTCAATTTAAATACCAAGTATTCCCTAAGGCTGGGTACACACTGAGGGACTATTTGTCCTGAACGAATGTGTCCCAGTCGATATTTTCGGCCGACCGACAGAAGAGCGCGTGAACGAAAATATCGGCTGGTGTGTACCCAGCCTAAGTCCAACTGATTGATTCCCATCATAAGAAATGTATCAAAGTTTATCATGCGGCTAAGGCCTTAATTGTATGTGCCGGCACCGCTTAAAGAGATCTAAAGAAAGTTTGTTTAAAGGATAAGTTAAAAAATGAACCTATCTGTTTTTGCATACTTGAAGAATGGGAGGTAAAGTAGATATGTCTTATCCCGTTCTTCAATAATGTAACAGGAGCCTGGAACGAAGATTGAAACTTACCCATGAGCGCCAGTCTCATCTGACAGATCCCGACTGTTTCCGGCTTAAACTATACTATGCACACATGTGCTTATGTAAACAGCTTGGATCTTCAGGACCGGGGGGGAATTAGACCTCCTTATAGAGACTTCAACAAAACAGATATATATATGTGGGTGTGTGTGTGTGTGTATACCACTGCATATGACATTATTAGACTGCAGCTGCACAGCCTGCAGTCACAACTTCATCCCTTCTACTTCCTGTCCCTTTTACAAACAAAACACAATGGAGAGAGAAAGATAAGCTTATGATAGTCTGTAATCTCCCACCTAGTGCAGAGAGGAGGGTGCTGTAAGGAAGTAACTAAGGGTTTACTTAGTAAGGCCTTAATACCTAGTTGTAACCAGCAATTTCTGAGTTATAAGCCTGGAAAATCTCTATTAGCATGTGCTTCAACTTTAGTCACGTTTGACACCCTGCAGTACTTTTGCCTTGTCAAAAACTCTCAAAATCAGAAACATCCCTCACATTTGAACTTTGCCTTCCAGCAAGACAGTAATGCAGAAGAGACAGAACAACATGTACAGTGACAAAGAGGGGCTCCACTTGGAAACAGATAAGCCAAACTTAGCAATGAAAATCTATGAAGAAGAGGAGATGGTATAATGATTAAATGTAGCCATTCCCTGTATTTAGGGTTGCTTAGACTTATCGTCCCTTTCATATGATATAGTGCATACAGCTCTTAGTGGTGCAGATATTTCTCTCTTTCAATCAAACTATGATTTTTCTATTCTCATTTTATCTAGCCATATTAACCCTTAGGGCAAGGTCACATGCAACGCATTGGAATCACACGCGCAATCATGCGTATCGTCCTGTTTTGTGATCCCACAATCTTTCGCTATTGGATTGCATGCAATTGTGCAAAAAAAGTGTGATGCATGTGCTCTGGTAAGCAGATTGCAACAAACCAGACCAATTGGCACTAGCAGGTTTTCTTTTTACCATTATAGCTACACCCTGGATCCGTGTATTGTTGCCTTGATTATATTCCAGATTCAGTTTATATACTTGTCTCATATTTGAACCCACCAAACACTCTTTATTTAGATTACAAACTTCAATGTTAGTATGGTGCTGTCAATATGCTAATTGTGGTCTCCCCATGTGAAATTACCATTAATCCCTTTGGATATGTGGTAGGGCTTGCTGCCCAACCGCATTAATTTTATTTGCAGAAATTCCTACCTTCCCTCTCCTCTGGCGTCTGAACTGCGGCAGCTGCATCCATGATTGGCTGCCTCTCAGCCAATCATAGAGCGGCGCCGGTCCCGCCCCTGCTTGCAGCTCCATGCAAGCAGAGGGCCGGGCAGTGCGGGCAGAGGATAGAGGGAAGGAAGTAAGATGGGGGAGTTTCTGGCAATAAGATTAATGCGGTTGGGGCTAGGGGAGCAAGCCCTACCACATATCCAAAGTTTTTTTTAAAGGGTGGACATCCCCTTTAAGGGGATTATATATATATATATCATATAATTTTTTTTTATATATATCATATAAATACGATACCTGCAAAAACTCTTCCATTGCGTATGGATTTCATTGCGTATGGAGTATAAAAAAGCAAATTAAAATAAATTCTAAAAAGTGGAAGAAAATAATAATAAAGAGATTTTAGATGCATTTAATGAACATATGTTAATTTAATTTAATGTCAGAGATATAATATGCGATTGCAATAATGATGTCATGTCGGAAGAGATTTAATATGTGATTACATATAATGATTTCGTCAGAGATATAAATATGTGATTACATACAATGATGTAGAGATATATGTGATTACATATAATCATGTCATGTCAGAGAGAGTAAATATGTGATTACATATAATGATGTCAGAGATATAAATATGTGATTACGTATAATGATGTCATGTCGAAATGTAAATATGTGATACATATAATGATGTCATGTCAGAAATGTAAATATGTGATTACATATAATAATGTCCAGAGATGGAACATGTGATTACATACAAGGATGTCAGAGACATAATATGTGATTACAATAATATGTCATGTCAGAGGTGTAAATATGCGATTACACATAATGATGTCCGAGATATGATATGTGATTCATATAATGAGTCATGTCAGAGATGTAAAAATGTGATTTCAATCACAATATGTTAAAACAAAAAATAAACTGCAATGATGCTCAGACCCCTGGTTGAGGGAGGAATGTACAATTTAAATAGTTAAAATCAATATCTAATATTTAGTAAAGTTAAAATTTTGCATTGCTAAAATCTATTCACCTTAAAAATTTGTACATTTACTAACTTAATAATCATAATTTGTATTCTTTTGAAATCTTAGTGTGTGTTGAGCCTGCAGCAGAGAAGAGCAGTGAAATATACAATAATGGCCACATTCTCTATGCCCACAGTTGTCTGTCCCTGGGATATGAGCTGTGAGTCCCTATTCCTGAAGCTCAGCTTTTATCTCTCTTCCTCTGATCTTCAGGGGTTAGGAACTGCCTTTCCTCTTCCTTTCTTTGTGTGAAGCTTTACACAAAATTGATATTTATACAGCAAGAACAGAAGGGGGATCTTTGCCAGCTCCACCTTACTTCATCAGCTTCAAGAACCTCACAAACACTTGCAAGCTGTACTAGCAGCAGCCAATGATCCCAGATTAGGAGAAGAGAGGAGGAGGAGGAAAGAAGCTCAAGCTGAGAGGTGGAAAGTTGACTTCAGACACAGCAGAGTTTGCAGAAAAGTCTCACCATAAGCGCATAAAAAAGGGACGGAGAAGGTTCTATGTGGGTTTTCATGAGGTTATGAGGTGGGAAGTTGTATCACAGTGTCTCTTGGTGCTTTATCTCTGCTCACTGTACTGTATATAGGAAGAATAGAGCAGTTCTTTTTAATATAAAGCCTTGATCAGCGCAGATTGGCAGAGCCCACCAGCAAGGAGACATTAATCACCTACAAAGAACAGAGACAAATCATGGGCACCTCCTGCTTCAAACATCCCGTCTTGTCTTACTGTCTATATCTAACATCTGTTGATCTCCTGGTTCAGCACCTCGGACAACTTAAGACCAAATTTGGGGTCATATCAGTTTCTTTCAATTGCTGGGATTCTCAAGGCTTCAAAATTCCGTCAAAAGGAAGACAGGACGAACGGCCAGCAGCTCTGAGCCGGCTGGTGGCCAGAAAGAGACTGGTGGCTGCTGGAGCTCGGGGGTGGTCATGGTGTTGGTGTTGGTGATTTTATCCCCGTTCTGGTGAGCTCTGCTGGCACATCAGCTCACTATGAAATGCTTGGAACCTGTCGCATGGTTTGCGACCCCTATGGCACCAAACCTCCTAGCACAGCCACTGCAGAAAACGGTTCGGGAGCATAGTCTCCTTCAGTTCTTGCCAACCTTCATCCAGGGTCCAAAGGGAGAACTAGGGAGACCTGGAAAGGCTGGACCAAGAGGACCACCAGGGGAACCAGGGCCTCCAGGACCAATGGGACCGCCGGGAGAGAGAGAGAGAATCTGGTAGGCCAGGCCTTCCAGGCCCTGCTGGGGTTCCAGGGCTAAACGCAGCTGGGGCCATCAGCACTGCACCTACAGCACTGTGCCCAGAATTGCCTTCTATGCGGGGCTCAAGCGCCCAACATGAGGGCTACGAGCTGCTCAAGTTTGATGATGTAGTCACCAATCTGGGCAACCACTATGACCCTACCACGGGCAAGTTTACCTGCTCCATCCCTGGCATCTACTTTTTCACCTACCATGTCTTAATGAGGGGAGGGGATGGCACCAGCATGTGGGAGATCTCTGCAAAAACAACCAGGTAAGGGTAGAAAATAAGACAAGATAGAAGCATCTGGCACCAAAGGGTCAACATAGATTTGGGGCAAAACTGGCCCCCAGAAAAAGTATGTAGAATTAATGGGTTATATACAGTCTTTAGCCTCCATCTTTCCTAGAAAGTCCCTGAATACCACCTCAAGGCATTAAATAAACAGTAAATTGCAGACTGTCATGACTTTCCAAACCATCAAATCGTCATCAGAAATAGGTCCACTTTTAATGATATATAAGAGTGAGCTATTAGATGCAAAGTTTCACTGGGAGTCAGACTTTCCCAGGGTTATATTGGGATTTCACCGGTTAATCTAATAAACTAAGTATTGTGAATGTGCTGTTCTAAGCTTTAACTGTTTGTGCTTTGCTTCGGGAACATTCCCAAGCCCTGGGTTCATGGGAATACCACTCTTTATTTTCAAAACGTAGTTCCTGTATATTAGGGTGCAGTTTATAAACGGAGCTCATATTATATTAGCATGCAGTTATAAATGTGGCTCATATTATAATAGGGTGCAGTTTTATAAACCTAGCTATGTTATATTAAGGTGCAGTATTAAACGAGTAGCTCATGTTATATTGGTGCAGTATATAAATGTAGCTCGTGATATAAGGGTGCAGTATATAAACGTAGTCATATCATATTAGGGTGCAGTATATAATGTAGCTCATTATATTAGGGTGCATTATATAAAACGTAGCTCATATTATATTAGGGTGCAGTTTATAAACGTAGCTCATTATATTAGGGTGCAGTTTATAAACGTAGCTCATTATATTAGGGTGCAGTATATAAACGTAGCTCATATTATATTAGGGTGCAGTTTATAAACGTAGCTCATTATATAGGGTGCAGTTTATAACGTAGCTTATATATATTAGGGTGCAGTAAATAAACGGGTGGTTCATATAAAAGGTTGCAGTATATAAAAGTAGATCATGTTATATAAGGGTGCAGTTAAAATGTAGCTCATATTATATAAGGGTGCGTATATAAACGTAGCTCATTTTATATTAGGGTGCAGTTATAAACATAGCTCATATATATTAGGGTGCAGTATATAAACAGCACATATTATATTACAGGCAGGTTATTAACGTAGCCCATTTATTTTAGGGTGTCGTATATAAACGTAGCTCATTATATAGGGTGCGGTATATGAACATAGCTCATATTACATTAGGGTGAAGATTAAAACGTAGCTCATATTATATTAGGGTGCAGTATATAAAAGTAGCTCATATATATTAGGTGCAGTATATAAACGTAGCTCATATTATATTAGGGTGCAGTATATAAAAAGTAGCTCATATTATATAGGGTGCAGTATATAAACATAGCTCATTTATATTAGGTGAGTGCTAGTATATTAAACGTAGCTCAATTATATTAGGGTGCAGTTATATAACGTAGCTCATATTATATTAGGGTGCAGTATATAAATGTTGCTCATATAATATTAGGTGCAGTTATAAACTAGCTCAATAAATCAGGGTCAATTTATAAATGTAGCTCATATTATATTAAGGTGCAGTTATAAATGTAGCTCATATTCTATTTGGGGTGCAGTATATAAACGTAGCTCATATTATTTTAGGGTGTGTATGTAATATAACGTAGCTCATATTATATAAGGGTGCAGTTTATGAACGTAGCTCATATACATTAGGGTGAAGTATTATAAACTAGTAGCTCATATTATTTTAGGGTTGTATTATATAAACGTAGCTTATATTATATTAGGGGGCAGTATATAAACGTAGCTCATTATATATTAGGGTGCAGGTTGCACCCTAATATAATATGAGCTACGTTTATAAACTGCACCCTAATATATAATGAGCTACGTTTATATACTGCACCCTAATATAATATGAGCTACGTTTATATAATACACCCTAATATAATATGAGCTACGTTTATATACTTCACCCTAATGTAAATACACTCTGAGCACCGTGCCATAGTTGAACACCGAGTCAGAAAAGACGATTAGAATAAACCTGGCCTGTTAGTGGCTGTTGGTGTTAGGGATGTGTTGTATCCTGTTGATGATAAGCGGCGGGGGAATATATATTTTTCGAAGCCAAAGGAAATCCCGCTTTGAGGGTGAAGAGTATTAACATACTAAGGGTTGGGTTACACACACACAGTAAACAGCGGTAAAACCGTTTATCAGTAAGTTTGGAGACTGGATCAATTATAACCCCTAATAGTACACTAAAAATATTACATCAATTACAGTCCAGATAGGAACTCAGTCCGCTAGTCCTACATCTCGCATACCATCTCCTGTCATTTAGTGTTTGAAATTAAATATTGTATTGTGGGCAAATGACAAAAAACTGAGAATAAGCTAATAAAGCTATAAATGGGAAAAAAAAAAATTATTTACAAGGAATCGCTCCTTCGCAAAACATGTTTATAGTTACAGATAATCAGGGGGAAAGAAACTACAAAGGGGGACCTCAGAGTAAATAATGCTTTTCTTTGGCATAACTGTCTAGAAACACTTGTGTACACAATACATTCCATTAACCATAAATTGAGAAAATTTCAGTGACTAAGCCAAATAAAATTCACAACATGCTTAACCCATAGGCGACTGTTCAAGAGAGCAGGCCTACATTGAACTATACCATGTTAAAGTTATATACATATCAATACGGGGAATGTCCCAGGAGAAACGCAGAGACCCAACCCTTTTAGATGTCACTTACCGGGATCCAGACCATAATTAGTTTACAGTACCATATAAATCCAATGAAACCTTTATCTAAACCACTAAGGGAAAGTCTGACTCAACTCGTGGAAACTTCACATTTCATTTGGCCTCACAGCTCACACTCTATATCTCATTATCCTCTTGGTATAGTATACTCACACCACCTGTTTCACCTACTCTGTGATTAAGAGGATGATGGTTACATAACTTGCATTCATGGTTCACAGCTCTGTGCTAAATTCATCTATATTACCTCTGATAAGCCATAAGAAGGGGACATATGATTTTAAAATGTAGACCGTCGGGGCTTTGGTGAATCATATAATCCAGAGATATCTGGGGATTAACGAGGTGGGGAAAGAAATCCTGTAATATCTGGATAATCACAATATTTAAATGCTCCTCTATCCTGCCTAGTAGAATGTATTGTTAAAAGGCCACAATCCTTATAAACCCTTCTACAACGTGCTCCTTGAGTGGACTTTATCATGTCCCCCGGGGTGCAGCTTTTTGCCCCAGATCTTAATAAGCTTTCAGGTACAACGAGGAACAAAAACCCACGTTCTTCTCTTTTCTTTCCTCATGATGCTATTGGGTCCCAAATCCCTGAATCGACCATTTATTGCAACCTGCTTCTTTTGCTGTCCTTGTGTCAATCTTCTTGCCCATCTATCATACCTTTTCGCACATAGCATTCTGCTTTCTCCTTTTCTGGTGCTCTATTTGACCCAAACTATATTAATAAAGTCTTAGAATAAGGCAAATGCTTCTCTCCCTTTTCTGGTGCAGCTCACTTTCCTCTATATTAACTATTTGGTACCTACGTGCAGCGCTCCTCCCAACAATCGGTCTCGAAGGGCAAAAATCACATCAGGCCCCCTTGTCTCATGTTTTGAAGCTATTCGCCCCAAAATCTATGTATAACGGAGCGGACTTTATGTGGTGCCAAGCACGAAGTGCTCGCCAAATCTCCTTCGTCACCAGTTTCTAAACTTTCCCTGGTTGTTTGTTGCAAGAGTGCCTGCCAGCATGCAAACTATAGATAAAATCATCACCCTCCCCATCATTAAGACAGTGTAAAGGGGGTAGAAAGGATCAGATGCACAAGGGATATTGTATGTGCAGGTAAACTTGCCCGTTGTGGATCAGTAGGTGGTGGGTGGGTTGCCCAGGATAATAAGTGTGACCACAAAGGAAGATACATCGGAGTACTGTGAGCAGCTCATAGACCCTCATATTTGGCCGAACATTGAGCCCCGTGATAGGAAGGCAAGGGTCTATGGGCACGGGGTTGTCTAAAAGTAAAGGTGTGGGTGAACAAGTCACTAATGGGCCCCAATCTGCAAGTTTCAGGGCCAGCAGGAGAGCCCGCAGCAAGACCTGAGAGTACCTAGTCGAACCAGGTTCTCCTCTCAAAATAACCGCTGCGAACGGCGGTTCCCGCAATATGGTCTGGTTGTAACTGGTTTTCATCCCTGTGGTCCCATCATCGGTGCCCCGACCTTCCCGAGGTGCTCCCCGGTGTCTCCTCGCTTATGTCCCGGGGATAAAAAAGTGTCTCTAACTGAAGCAAGAGCTGGTGGTCGCCGAGAACTGGTTTTTCTGCAGTGGGCTTGCTAGGGGTTTTGGTGCCATAGGGGTTCACAAACCAATTCTGACAGTGTTCCCAAGCATTTTCATAGTGAGCTGACATTGTCCCATGCGAACTTACCAAAAAAACAAACTGGGGGTAGAGGATTCCAGAGCACAAAGGAAAGCAACCATGACGCACCCCCAGGCCCAGCGAGCACTACCTGTTTTCTGTGCACTAGCCACGCATCAGAGCGCTGGCCGTCAATCTCCTGTCGCCTTGTTTTTTGAACGACGAACTTGAAGCCTAATAAATAGGTTCCCAGCAATAAAAAGAAACAGAGATGATCACCTAAAAGAGTGTCAGGAGCTGTCTGGAGGTACGAAACCAGAGGAAAATCAACGCTGTTGGATGTAGCAGTATGAGTAGGAGTGAGAACCAAAAAGATGTCCAGTAGTTGGTGTGGTTTAGTTGACCTCTCCACAGCGGACTGCCTGCTTCTATTGTAGTTATAGTGGGACCAGGTTCGGATACTTGCGTGGGGGGGTTTGCTTTCACAGGCCTTTGCATTATATAACAGAGCTGCTTACTCAGCAAAATGCGTATCTAAACAGTTAGGCATAGAGGAAAGGTAAAAGTGTAACACAAACTTAAAACGGGGGTCTGAGTAAGAACTCCATAACTGGTAAGCCTCATCATCACTGATCATACCGCATGCGAGTGGCAGATAAGTTGAGGAACTTTTGGGGGGAAGCAAACTTCTGGCTCGCCTGAAGGACACACTGTGTCAACCCTCAGCTGAGCTCTATTCTTTCTTTCTCCCCTCTCCTCAAATCTGAAGATCCATTGTCTGCCTGCTATGTTACAGCTTGCAAGTGTCGTTAGAGGTTACTTATGCAATGTTAAATGTGGAGCTGCGCAAAAATCTCCCTTCACATGTTCCACTGAAATAATATCGGAATTTGTAGATTCACGACAAAGAAGGAAAGAGGAACAGGCAGTAGGGAATGACAAAATTCCTAACACCTGAAAAAAAGATCAGAGGAAGAGAGAATAAAAGCTGACTTCTGGAAATAGGACAGCACACAGATCTATATAGTCCCCAGGGACAGGCCTACTGTGGGCACTAGAGAAAATGCTCGGCTTAATAATTATTTCACTGCCTTCGCTTGCGTGATAAGGCACACACACCACTCAGATTTGTGGTTCATGCAATACAGGCATAAAAGAATAAGTCAAATAGTATTTGTTAAGTAGTTATAAGAAAGGCTCTTTTTAATTATTAGCGGCAATACTAGTAGATGTTACAAATGTATGTAAGGAGGATGTCTTTAGAATGTGTTATGTACAAGTATGTTTCGTTTTGGGCGGCAACTGTAAGAAACGTAATATTGATATATGTATATGTGTGTTGTGTGGTGTGTGTTATAATAGGCGTGTTTATGTTTGTCCTAGGGATTGTTCACAATACAAATAAATTGTGTATATTGTTAAAAAGAATTGTTTACATCACATCACTGCTTTTCATTTAATATGAACTGCCAAACATTGCTATCGACAACTTTTTTTATTTTATTTGGACAACTCTGTAATTTTCTAACATAGGTGTCTTATAGTAGTTTATTTATATCTAATAACACAGCACCATCTGTATATTGTCTAATTATATTATTTATATCTAAATACACAGCACATCTGTATATTGGTCTAATAGTATTATTTATCTAAATGACACAGCACATCTGTATAGGTTGTCTAATAGTATTATTTATATCTAAATGCACAGCACATCTGTATATGTGGTCTAATAGTATATTTATATCTAATGACCAGCAACATCTGTATATGTGTCAATAGTATTATTATATCTAAATGACACACGCACATCTGTATATGGTCTTCTTAGTATATTTATATCTAAATAACACAGCACATCTGTATATGTGTCTTATAGTATTATTTATATCTAATAACACCGCACATCTGTATATGTTGTCTAATAGTATTATTTATATCTAAATGACACAGACATCTGTATATGTGTCTTATAGTATTATTTATATCTAATAACACCGCACATCTGTATATGTGTTAATAGTATTATTTTAATATCTAAATAACACAGCACATCTGTAAATGGTCTTATAGTATATTTATATCTAAATAACACAGCACACTGTATATGTGTCTAATAGTATTATTTATATCTAAATACACAAGCACATCTGTATATGTGTCTTATAGTATTATTTATAATCTAATAACACAGCACATCTGTATATGTGTCAATAGTATTATTATATCTAAATGACACAGCACATCTGTATATGTGCTTAATAGTATTATTTATATCTAAATACACACGCACATCTGTATATGGTCTAATAGTATTATTTATTTCTAAATAACCCAGCACATCTGTAAATGTGTCTTATAGTATTATTCATTTATAAATAACACGCACACTCTGTAATATGTGTCTTATAGTATTATTCTTTAATAAATAACACAACAACATCTGTATTGTGTCTAATAGGATTATTCATTTAATAAACTCACAGCACATCTGTTATATGTATCTAATAGGATTATTCATTTCTAATAACACAGCACATCTGTATATGTGTCTAATGTATTATTCATTTTTAATTAACACAGCACATCTGTATATGTGTCTAATATTATTATTTATATCTAAATAACACAGCACATCTGTATATGTGTCTAATATAGTATATTTATATCTAAATAACACAGGACATCTGTATATGTGTCTAATAGTATTATTTATATCTAAATAACACAAGCACATCTGTATATGTGTCTTATAGTATTATTTTATTCTAAATAACACAGCACATCGTATATTGTACTAATATATTATTTATATCAAATAACACAGCACATCTGTATATGTGCTAATAGTTTATTTAATCTAAATAAACAGGCACATCTGTAATGTGTCTTATAGTATTATTTATATCTAAATAATAACACAGCACATCTGTAAATGTGTCTTATAGTATTATTCATTTTAAATAACACAGCACATCTGTATATGTGTCTTATATAGTTATTCATTTATAAATAACACAACACATCTGTATTTGTCTAAATAGTATATTCATTTATAAATAACACAGCACTCTTTATATGTATCTAATAGGATTATTCATTTTCTAATTACACAGCACGTCTGTATATGTGTCTATATATTATTCATTTTTAATTAACACCGCACTCTGTATATGTGACTAATAGTATTATATTCATTTATAAATAATCAGCACATCGTATATATGTGTCTAATAGTATTATTCATTTCTAATTAACACAGCACATCTGTATATGTTCTAATAGTATTATTCATTTATAAATAACACAGCACATCTGTTATGTATCTAATAGTATTATTCATTTATAAATAACACAGCACATCTGTATATGTGTCTAATAGTATTATTCATTTATAATATAACACAGCACATCTGTATATGTATCTAATAGTATTATTCATTTATAAATAATGCACACATCTGTATATGTGTCTTATAGTATTATTCATTTCTAATAACACACAGCCATCTATATTGTGTCTATATAGGATTATTCATTTATAATAACACACAGCACATCTATATATGTGTCTAATAGTATTTTTCATTTCTAAATAACACAGCACATCTGTATATGTGTCTAATAGTATTATTCATTTCTAATTAACACAGCACAACTGTATAGTGTCAATATATTATTCATTTATAAATAAACAGCACATCTGTATGTGTCTAAAGTATTATTCATTTATAATAACACAGCACATCTTAGATGTATCTAATGTATATTCATTATAAATAACACCAGCACATCTGTATGTATCTAATAGTAATTATTCATTTATAAATATGCAGCACATCTGTATATGTGCTAATAGTATTATTCATTTCTAATTAACACAGCACATCTATATATGTGTCTAATAGGATTATTCATTTATAAATAACACAGCACATCTATATATGTGTCTAATAGTATTATTCATTTATAAATAATGCAGCACATCTGTATATGTGTCTAATAGTATTATTCATTTCTAAATAACACAGCACATCTGTATGTGTCTAATAGTATTATTCATTTCTAATTAACACAGCACAACTGTATAATGTGTCTAATAGTATTATTCATTTATAAATAACACAGCACATCTGTATGTGTCTAATAGTATTATTCATTTATAATAACACAGCACATCTGTATATTGTACCTAATAGTATTATTCATTTATAAATAACACAGCACATCTGTATGTGTCAATAGGATTATTCATTTCTAATTAAACAGCACATCTGTATGATGTGCTAATAGGATTATTCATTTATAAATAACACAGCACATCTGTATATGTGTCTAATAGTATTTATTTATTTAAATAACGCACATCTGTATATGTGTGTAATAGGATTATTCATTTATAAATAACATAGCACATCTGTTATGTGTCTAATAGGATTATTCATTTATAAATAACACAGCACATCTGTATAGTGTCTAATAGTATATTCATTCTAATTAACACAAGCACATCTGTATATGTGTCTAATAGATTATTCATTTATAAATAAAACAGCACATCTGTATATGTGTCTAATAGTATTATTCATTTAATAAATACCACAGCACATCTGTATATGTGTCTAATAGTATTATTCATTTATAAATAACACAGGCACATCTGTATATGTGTCTAATAGTACGGTATTATTCATTTCTAATTACACAGCACATCTGTATATGTGTCTAATAGTATTATTCATTTATAATAACACACACATCTGTATATGTGTCTAATAGTATTTTCATTCTAATTAAGACAGCACCTGTATATGTGTCTAATAGTGTTATAATTAATAATATGTGTTCAAATAATTCATTTGAAGTCTTTTAGCTGATGTATTCGTGACTCTGTTTTTAATGTCTTTGGTGGTTTGTTGCCTATATCCCTATATTCAAACTCTTTATCTCACATCATTTAAGCACTACAATAGAAAATAGTCAATATCTAGGGTACAACAATACAACGTCATACATGCCTGAACAACATACTAAAATGTTTGATAAAATCTCAGTAAACCAATGTATAGCAGACCTAGTCTAATGAACATTATATCTGTCAGCAATGTAAAATTATTATTAATGAGAATAAAAAGGATACTTCCTTTCTATCTATATCAATGTTTCCAACCTTTTTATTCTTATGGAGCCCTTGAAAAAATGTTAATATCTCAGGGAACCATTGTATAAAAAACGTAATTACTTATTTTTTTACTCTCAGATATCATTACACCAAACACACCAATTCATACACATTAGAACATTGCTAAAATATAGAAAATATGTCTGTATTCATCACAATGGATCCATAGAGTCACAATCCTTGAAGACCCTCCCACAGCCTCTCAGGACCCCTGGTTAAGTAACATTGTCTATATTATCTATCTATCTATCTTCCATCTATACTCTCTCTCCTCTCTATATATATAATGGCATATGTCTGTCTATGTATCTATCTTTCTGTCCATATGTCTGTCTGTCATATTTCTCTGTCAGTCTGTCCATATGTTCTGTCTGTCTATATATCTGTCTATCTGTCCATATTTCGTCTGTCTAGATATGGAATATATTAGCGCAGATGAATGATTATAATGACTATAATCTATGTTGCTCCTTGCCTGTTATGTGAATTTCAAGGTTTTGAAGAAAAATGTTCTATCCTTAGATACTAATCTGAAGTGTGGACCAGCATTAACATACATATTATATAATCGTGACACCAACAGTATTCAGTAGAGTTTGGGGATAAGACTGCATCTACAATGTATATAACCCAGTTGAGAAACATAATATTTACATCAATACATCCAAGTAGGACTCTTGAATCTCAATCTACATTTCATTCATGTAGTGTTTTAATTGTATTGTGCAAAGTCAACTGATAACTTTCAACTATAACTGGGTTACACTTATCAAGTTCTCCCTAAACTACATATCAGAATTACAAATAAACGCACCCAATATAATAAGGGCAACATTTATTAACTGACCCTAAATTAATACGAGCTACATTTATAAACTTCACCTTATATAAATATGAGCTATGCTTATAAACTGCACCTTAATATAATATGAGCTGTTTTTAAATTGGACCCTAATAAATATGAGCTACGTTTATTACTGCACCCTATATAATAAGAGCTATGTTTATAAAGTGCACCATAAATAAAATGAACTGTTTTATATACTGTACCCTATATTAATGAGCTACATTTATATACTGCAACCCTTATTTAATAAACTACATTTATAAATGACCCTAATATAATATGAGCTACGTTTATATACTGCACCAAATATAATATGAGCTACATTTATAAACTGCACCTTAATATAATATGTGCTACGTTTATAATTTGACCCTAATATAATATGAGCTATGTTTATATAAACTGCACCCTAATATTAATGAGCTACGTTTTATACTGCACCCTATATAATATGAGCTATTTTTATAAACTGCACCCTATATAATAAATGAGCTACGTTTATACACTGCACCCTAATTTAATATGAGCTACTTATATACTTCACCCTAATGTAATGAGCTACGTTCATATAGTGCACCCTATATAATATAGCGACGTTTATATACTACAACCCCTAAAATATATGAGCTATTTTTAGTACTGCACCCAAATATATGAGCTACATTTATATACTGAGCAAACCTAATATAATATGAGCTACGTTTTATAACTTGACCTAACTATAATATGAGCTACGTTATAACTGCACCTACTATTATATGAGCTACATTTATATACTGCACCCTAATATAATATGAGCTACGTTTATAACTGCCACCCTAATATATAAGCTACGTTTATATACTGCACCCTAATATATATGAGCTACGTTTATAAATACACCCTAATA